>BLBF01000006.1:53914450-53947376 GCA_015471245.1 Laticauda colubrina | reverse complement strand
TTCCTTCCTTCCTTCCTTCCTTCCTTCCTTCCTTCCTTCCTTCCTTCTGCCCTACTTTTCCATGGAGATGACCAGGCTAACTCTTCAAAGAGTCAGAATGGTGTTATAGAAAAACTAAATAAATATGTAAATTTATTTCTCATTATGAAGCCAATAAATCAGAAAGATGGATGTTAGTACTGGGCAATATAGTTCCATCTTACAAAAAAGTGAACTTTTTAAAAGTCAAGTAATTAAAGGTGACAGAGTTTTGCATTTAGGGTAAATATTATTACAAACAGAATAGTAAACTTTATTTAATAATCAAAACAACTTCCTAAGCTTCTGCATCTTAGTGCTTTTTTTAAAGGAAAGAAAATGGGAAGGAGGGAAATCCCTCCAAGCTTAAATGACATATCAAAATGGATTTTAAAATTAAAGCTGGAGCAGAAAAAATGCCACATTGGGGGGAGAGGGGCACAGAACTGTTAATAGTCTTTAAAATATAGAATAATGAAACCTAAAGGAGTATCACTTTTTTATTATAGCACATGAAAAAATAACCCTTGTTGAAGTATTATGAATGGGAATATTTTTACTAAAATTAAGTTGTCAAGGCTAAATAGTAACAAATGACTTTCTCTGAAATTACTCTTTTTTTAAACTAACAAACATATATGTTATGTATTGAGCTTGTCAAAGCAGTTTTGTGTTTCTAAAACATTTATTTTATTTCTAGCAAAATAATTGTTTAATTCCTTTTATAGATTCCATAAGAGCTGCAAAGAATGCTAGCTTATGAGAAGATGATATATGATGGGAAGAAAATAGATAGGAATTTTTTTTTCTGCCTTTTTCATAATATGAGAAAGTGAGGGCTTTGAATGAAGGTAAATGGTGAAGTTTCAGGATAGATAAAAATGATTGTCATCATTTTTAAAATGTGAAATGAAAATCTGCAAAATGTAGGGATGGCCTTTGTCTTCATGGCATTAAAAGATTGGAGAAATATAGAAAGAACAGGATTAAAGGTGGTGATAGGTATTTAATTTTTTAAATGTGTCTCAAAATACATTATTAATTGCAGCAAATTTCTGAAAGTTTTTGCATAATCATCATATAAAACCCTTTTTATATTTTTTTTCTTCATTTCTCATGTTTATTTTTATTGGTATTTTTTTTTCACCTGTGATCACTATTTTTGCCTCTGGTTATAAAGTCTTTTTTTTGTACCTCCATATAAAAAGTATAAAAAGCAAAACATATGCCTAATTATTTAACACTTTTGATTAATGAGAAAAACTATTCTAATTGCAAAAATAAAAAAGATTCCTTAATATGTTTTTGATTGAGAAGAAGCAAATTATGTGCAAATATTCAATTTGCCCATTCAAGTTATTTCTGATTTGGAAAAATCCCCAACTCATGATAAAATAGCCTGACCCTTCCTACCATCCCTCCAAACATTCTAACTTGGGTTTTTAATGTTATAGATATTGTTACTTTTCTTGTACAGCATTTTTTTCATCCAGTTACAGCAAAATTATTGCTTTCACATGTATTATGCAACTTTTGGTTTCTTTACACATAGAAAATCATCCTTATTTTCTTCAGAATTTAAATTGTAGCATCTGGCATTTTCAGAATGCTTGGATTTTGATTGTTACAGTTGGCATCAATTCTAATTCAGTATCTTTGCAGCCAATAAGCAGTGATTGAGCATCTGTGCCAGATTATTAAGCCTTAATTCTGTTTTCACGTGTCAATGACAAATTTCCATCTAGTTGGTAAATTTTGTGGAAGAAAGTAAAGCTATGCTGTATAATAAAGATTTAAATAATAAACTAATAAGTAGTTCGGGGACTTCCGGTTTGAACTTCTTCAGCGATAGACCGAAACTGTGACTCTGCGTAGTTTCAATCCGTGCTCGCCACTGGAGCGCCCCGAGCTGGCTGGTTTCGGGCTAAGCCACCCCATAGAGGTGGTGAAGAGGGGGGAGACTGCCTGCAGGGTTGAGGAGAGCCGCATCTCTCCTCTTCAGCTGGCCATGACTCCCTTTTCCGAAGGCGGTTGCAGCAGTGGTCAGAAATGACCATCCCAAAGAAGAACTCAACCAGAAAAGAATGTGCAGGAGGAAGATAAGAAGAGGAAGTTTTGGTTGACTGGGTCAAACAGCAAAAGCAATAAATAAGGTACCCTGGAATTTAAACTATTAAAAAAAATAACGCTGTTCCCAAAGAAAATTTTCAAGCAGCGAAGGAAAGAGAAAAGGGAAAGGATTTGGGTTTTTTTCTCTCCTCTTCCTTTCCCTATACTGATAGCTAAGAGACTTAATCAAGAAATTGAAAAAAAAAAACAAATTGACATCAATAGGCATTTAAGCTGAAAATAAAATGTCAAAGAGATAAAGATTTCTGGATATTTAAAAGCTTTTGAAAGCAGGAAAGGAGAGAAAAAAAAATAAAAAGGCAGGATCTGGAAGGGAGGAGACTGCCTGGAATTAAAGAGAACTTACAGTAAAATCTCAACAAGACTTCTAAAAGATACACTTTAACTGAAACATGGCAACAAAATAATAAAACCTCAGGAAGAGAATGTGAAAAAAGAAGTAAGAAGAAACATCTCAGGAGTTATTGGATTACTTGGTGACTTCTGGATTTGGTTACTGCATTTGAATGACTAAAATCAATCAGGTGATTGCTTAAAAGTGTTTAAAATGGCACCACTTTTAGAAAAATTGAAAATGGAACTTAAAAAGTACAAAGAAGATGCACAAGAAGGGAGAAGTTCTTTTGGCTTTGTATTTCAATTCTTAGAAATGGAGATTTGGAATTATGAGAAACAACAAGAAATGCCTGCAGAACAAGAAGACTGGGACAAAGAAGAAGCCATCTTTAATGAACAAGTAATTTATGTGGGGGAAAAAAAGGAAAGTGGGAAAAGAAAATGAAAAGTTTTCATTTTCCAAAGTTTCCAAGAAAAGTTTCCCAAAAAAAGATTTGGAAAAACAACCCCCCAAAAAGAATAGTTTGAAAATTAAGTATAAAATTAGAAAGCAACAGAAGAGGGAAGTGCAGAAGAGAGAATTAGAACTGGAGAGACAAAGGGGTAAAAAGGGGAGGGAGAAGAATAGAGGGAAGAAAGAAAGGAAAAGAAGTTATAAAGGACAGAAACAAGAAACAGATAAACTTTAATGAATATTAATGATAGAACTGAATTGGAATGGAATGAGGGTTTTAATTACATATATTTATAATCCTTTTTTTTAAGAATATAGTGTGTATTTTAAGAATGTACCAAGCAGAATTCGAATGGAAGTTATGTATTATGTATTATATTGAATATTATAACCTTGAGGTATACATTGAAGTTTAAATAAGAGTTGAATGGATAAAATTAAATGATATAAAGGTGTCATACTCCAATTAGTAACTACAGGAGAAAATTTGTTTAATGAGAAAAGATAATATGAAATTGAAACAGGACAGACAAAAGTATAAACATAATGATTTGAATTGAGATGAGATAATCAAAATAAAGTTGGAAAATTAAAAGAGGGGAAAAACTATACAGAAAATTCAAAATAGTAATAAGATATGGAATAGAACACAAAAATGAGCATGAAATTGAGTTTGTGTCTGAATAAAGAAGTGTAACCCAGGATCATGCTATTTTCAAAAAAGATGTTTTCCTTGTATTTTGTGTGTGTGAAAACCCAAATAAAACTTTATAAAAAAATAAACTAATAAGTAGTTCTTTTTGTGTTATAAAACTGATGTCTGTGATTTTGATCAATGTGTGTTTATTTAAATTGATAATAAACATTGTAAATATATCATAGTTCCCTGAGCATTTATATAAGACATATAGAACAGTGAAACAGTCTCCCTATGAAGGTTCTGAATTATATTTCTCTAGAGGTTTTTTAAGAACAGTTAAGACTGTTCTTCTCATGAAAAGTTTAAATTATGTCTGCCAGATTTAGTCCCTTCCAATCTAAAATTATTTGATTCAAAGATTCTGCGAAACTGTGTACTTGTTTTTGGCAATTGTTTTGTGTATCAACATATTTAAAGCCATGCATAGCATAGTGGTTCTTTTTTCACCCATAAAAAATTAAAGGAAATTGGTATTCAAAATTCCCCTCAAGGGCTCCAATTAAGCTACATACTTAACTAACAATGCCTACAGCCACCATCAGAAATGATCCTCAAGCATTGTACTGTTTAAAATGCTCCTAGTATGGGTTACCACCTGTTCTCTCTTCATTACACAGCTGGCTCAGAATTCTATTTGCATAATAATTCTACTGCTTGTGAAAGTTGGACTCCATTCCTGTTCATATATACAAGTAGAACATCTGTAAGTATTAGCTAAAGAGTACTGGGATAAAGGTAATATTGCCATATGCAGTATTAAATGAAAATAGCCTACAGTGATAGTGCATTTGGATGAACAATTTGATACGATGACATTCCAGCTGTCTCCTGTGTTATTAATATATTGCTGCATTAATTTTAATTTTCTTCTCTTTTGGAGAATATCAGATATGCAATATGCAATATCAGATCTCATAATTTCTTGGCAATGTTTATGAGATGGCAATGTTTAAAGCAGAAAACTATAAGGTATGTTCTTTGCTTTTGTTTTTCAGTTCTTGTCTCAGAGAACTTTTATCATCAATACTCTTCATTTTTCATCAAATATTTTTTCTAATAATGATAAAAATATAATTGATTATGGTATAAGAGCACTGCATGTTTGCACTGTGCATATAACCATGCAAAAAACAGATATGTTTTCTTCTTTTCTTAAATCTGTTGAGACTTAAAAATAATGATACAAATTATTGCAAAGAGAAATGAAAAAACTGAGCAATTAAAAAAGAATTATTGGAATAGAGTTTATGATCTAATGCAAATGCATGAATGTATTCTTTTTTCAATTATTCAGGTAATTCAGTCCACATTTTTGAATATTAAATGATTACTGAGCTTCTTTGTCAATAGGAGCAATACTATCTTTGTTAGCAAATGGTATGAAATTCAGTGACAGCACTAGGAAAGGTGCCTTTTTAATTTTTTTTTATTTTGTTTTGTTTTTTTTTATATGAGAAGATTTGAAACCAATTGACTTTATACTTTTGTTTAGTGAATATTCAGATTTATATTAATCTAAAAAACATAGCTACTGCATTAGATTGTCTCAACTTTTTTTAGAAAATTCCACATGAAAATGTATGCTTTCCCCAAATTCCAAACTTTGTAGTTTTCTTATGGAAGGCTGGAATAAGATTCCAGATCTTAAGCAGCTTTATTACCTTCCTTCATAGCCCAATCAAGGTGTTCAAGCAAAATTCATTCATATTGTCTGAGACAGCCAAATTCAGATGGATAATTTTCTCTCACAATTGGGCCTTGGTGAAAGATTAGTAGAACATTTCATTTTTAAGCTATCTTTTGGGAATGACTTTAATATACATTTTGAAATTCCTCTCTCACAAAGGAAAATAACTGTTATTACTTATAATGGTTTTATTTCCTACACCATGAATAGGTAAAGACATTTTATCTTTTTTGATAAAATGAAAAGAAAAATAAGACACAATTGTGTGTAACTGAATTTAAACCTGTTAGAATGGTTGGATCTTTTTACTCATTTAGCTCATTGAAATATAGGTTTTATAAGCCTTACAATAAATACATTTTGATAAAAGGATCTACTAGATAATAAAATGCAATAATTCATGACTTTCAGTTTATTTGGGCATTATGAAAAAAATCTAGGATGAAATTATGAATGCCTATATCAGTCTGAAATTTAAAATGTTGCCTAGAATTGTAGTGCTAAGAAGTAGAATGACTTTAATTGAAAGCTATAGTTCTTTTTCAACTCCCATTTTATCAGTTGTCTGAAAACTGTCATATTGCTTCCACTTTTTGATGGTTTTATTATCCCATTCAATTTCACCTCAAGTGATTTATGGCAATGTAATCTTATTGTTTTTTCTCCCTTGAAATGTTACATTTTAAAAATTGTGCTCCAGCATTCAGTACATTTATTTTGATCTTTGAGACATGATAATATGCTAAGTAACAATTTATGAGAGCAATCTCACCATTATTACTGCTCAAGAAATAAAGAAGGAAACATGCATTTATATTTAACATATACTGAAAATTAGAACTACTACTTTTATTGTTTCAAAATAGTGTGTTAATAAATGGTATTTGGCTAGAATATTAGTGTGCCACTGCTCCCCTAATCATTAAATTAATCATCAATATGAACATTTTGATTCTGATTTTTTTAATTTGAAAATTTCAGACAGCAAAGATTTTCAGAAATCTTTATAAATTCCAGCAGATTCAAAATTATTGTTTTACTGTACATGAACTTTTCATTTCTAAAATTCCCTAACCTTAGGACTGTTGCATATTTTAAATGCATGTTTGCATTGAGTGCATATACTTTAATTCTTTTCCATCTAAAAAAAAGTTTGGGATTGGGATTATAGCACAACATTATCATTCTTTCAAACCTCTTAAAAGTTCAATATCAATGCTACTTGAAAAGATTAAATACAAAACAAAAACTATACATTGAGAAATAGCAATAGAATAATTAGTAAGCAGTACATATTGATATATAAAGTGACCAAAACAGTATAAAAGCAAATATTAAAACTGGAAGTTTTAAATTATTGCTTTTTAACTGTGTCATTTTACAAGCAATTGTTGAGAAAGTCCTTTCTTTTGTAATTAACCATCTAATTTCACTTGACAAACCAATCAAAAAGAGTTTTTAAATAAATGTACATGTGGCAAGTGCAGGAAATCAAAAGTCAAGCCAGTTCAAAAGAGTACAGGTTTATTGCATCTGTTTACTTAAGATAATCACTGGAAACAGATTAATTTTATAATCAGGCTGTAGCAAATAATTATTATACAGTCATTGCAAATGGCTCCCCGCTACATAAATCTTAAGGTTAGGATTAAGATTGGAAGAAACATTAGAAGAATAATTAAATAGTACAAAATGACAACAGTGAAACAATGAAAGTCAAATGTGAGAGGATGCACTGAGTTAAATTATTAATTTCCAATAAGTAGACTATTAATATTTCATTAGAAATATTTCCAATAAGTAGACTACTAATATTTCATTAGACTAAATATGTTTTTCTATAAACTGAAAATAGGTTTTAATGTATTTTAAGTAAAACAATGGCGTAAAATATTGAATTATATAATGATACATAGATACCATACAACAAAAGTTTTTTTAAGGTTAGTAGTGAATACATCAGAAGAGTGAAGATCTTGAAGTTTAAATTCAATTACAGAAATACCATTAAGGTAATTATGACCCAGTAATTACATATATAGCTGGAATAGTAGATTGAAGTCTAGCTGAACCAGAAGCCATGGAGAGGATGACAATGAATCATGCCCTTCATCGAGAGAGGGGGCGGGAGGGAGGGAGGGAGAGAGAGGGAGAGAGAGAGTTAATAATGTAGCTAACATCTTCAAAACTGAACTGGATAAGAAAAAAAAAACACTTGCTTCAACAATCTTACAGTAATCACTGTAATGATGCCAGATTCAGAGCACATTCCATACTCTGGCTGATCAGCGGAGTGCTCCTATGGATGAACAGAGAGATTATCCTCTTTAGCAAATCATAATCCCAAACTTGTGTGGTTTTATTAATTGCCATTCCTGGGAAGATATTGTGAGTTTAGAAGAAAAGCTGGTGTCCATAGTTGGTTTACGATTTGTCTGTCCCTAATGTGAGGCAAGGGACCATGTCCTGAGATAGCAGAAAACTACAGTTTTAAACTGAATAGCTTGAAGTGAATTTGAACTAGGTTGGCTCAAAACCTTTGGGAAATAAGCAAGTGATCTGGCCAGCTCTTTATTTATGTGCTTAAGTGAAGGTTCCTATATTTGAAAATGTTGTTCTTGTGAAATGTTGCCAGACTGTACTCTCAGTATCTTCCTATCTTTGAAACAATAGCTGACATGATGGGAATTTATCTAAGTTGGGTTTTGTGGTAGTTATTGTTTTTGCTTTTTCTTAGGATCATAATGTTATAAACAGTTATTAAAAAGCTATGGCTGACCTTTTTGCTTTTATCCTCCCTTTAACAATGCTATATTATTTTTCTGTGTCAAAAAATATTGTAACAAATTATGTTATGACTGCTTCTGGTTTTTAAGAAAACTAATATCCTCAATAGATTTGTTCTGGAAGATTATGACAATAGCAACATGTGAAAGTAAGCTATTACTTTGGAAGCACAAGTACTGTGTAACAATTAGAACTCTATAAACACAGGATGTTTTAATAAAATCCAGAAAAAATCATGGGAGATTCCTTTTACTATAATAGTAAGACATACAGCAGGATAATACATTGATAGGATCCCAATTGATCACACAGTTCTAAAATTATATAAACCCAAAATGAGGTGACCATTCAATTAAGGGTATTTAAATTCCACATTAATTACTCCATATCAATGTACACTCCATGTATCAGGGGTTGCCACAAAGAAGAGGGAGTCAAGCTATTCTCCAAAGTACCTGAGGGCAGGACAAGAAGCAACGGATGGAAATTAATCAAGGAGGGAAGCAATCTAGAACAATTAATCAGTGGAACAACTTGTCTCCAGAAGTTATGAATGCTCAGACACTGGAAGTTTTTAAGAAGAGATTGGACAACCATTTATCTAAAATGGTATAAGGTTTCCTGCCTGGACTAGAAGACCTCCAACATCCCTTCCAACTCTGTTATTCTATTCTATTCTATCTGAAAGGAATCCTGAAAAATACTGTATATTTGAGAAAGTGCAAGTTTCTGGCTAAGTGTTAGATGACAGCAACTAAGGGATTTCCAGATTTTAGGGACCGATAAAGTAAAGCAAAACAGGGGAACCTTTATATTTTTTTATTGTTTCCTCAGTCTACATTTAGAATTCTAAATCAAATGTAAAATCCATGTCAGTATAACTTTTCTCCTCTTTAGTTAGCAGCTGTCTTGCATGCTAAAATTAATAGAAAGGTCATATAATAGGGAGGGGGATCTTGTTAACAATCTCCTTCTCCTCCTTAAACTTTCCAAGTATGCAGGCATGGACTTCCCTCCAGATTATTCTGATTATGGTATCAATGAGCAGTGTGCTTGTACCCACTCTATCAATATAAATATCAGCATTTTGACAGATTGCAAGAAAAAATAATGGATTATTAATTTCAGTGAATTTTACCCCAGCTTCTGCATGATACTCTATCAAATTATTTGGAAAAATCTGCTTCAACATTTAAAAATCCATGGATTAGGGGGGAAAATTGGTCATATGGGATATCCTTTTGTGAGTCCAAGTCATCTCTCCAAAGAAGATTTATTTAATAAGACATTTCTGTACGTACCCACAGGCATTTCACATCATTATCAGATTCACCATCCATCAGGTTTATGTTCTATTTTTCCATGAACAACAACTCAGGAAAAGTAATGCAGAGAAAATAAGTTATAATTTAATCAAATTATACAGATGACAAATTAAAGGTTTATACATGTGACTCATTTGTTGGAACAGAAATTGAAGATACCTTGGCTGAACACCCACACGTGTATATCAATGCAATTTTCTTGCAGTGAGTTATCAATAATAAGTGCCTAAATTTCATCTGGAGTTTGGAAAATGCATTGTATTTATGTCTTTGATTCTGGGCTTGATAAATAATAAAAAATCTACTGAAGGTAAGTCAAGCTGGGGGAAGTGAATACTAATGTTTTGTTTCCCTGAACCCCAAGAAAAGTATAAGAGGACAAATAAATCATTGTAGTCCTCATTTTCAAATATTTTTTTCATTAGTATACTTGAAAATTAGATTTTAGTTATTTTTATTACCATTGTTTTAATTGCCTATTCACAGAAAACTAGAAAGAATATGTATTTACTCACTCTCATGCATATTCACTCATTGGTGATCACTGGGCAGTAAGAGGGTAAACAGGCATTATGCATATATAACATGCAGAATCTATGTTGTCATAATGTCATTTTGGAATTCTCAACTTAATAACAATGGTCTGACTGATGGATCCATATAAGCTCCAGATGGAGCATGGGAACTTCTATGAAGATCTGATGGATAGTTCAGTTGCTGCTTGGAATAAGTAAATGACTGCACCCTGTATCATTCTCTCTGTATTCTGAGCCCTAGAGCTTTCGAGACGAAATGTTAGAAAAGACACCTAAAGTGCTTGTTCCCTGCCAGGAGCACCTTGGTGTACAGGAACATCTTTGGGGCCACTGTAATGACTATTCTTGTGATCTGGTAGATAAAGTCACTTGGATTCTCTTGGTGTTATATTTCAATTGGGCAGATACAACATAATCAACTGACGCAGTAGAACTATTTGGGCCAGAAGCTGTAATTCTAAAAGTGTAGACAGATCCTCTCCAGAATACCAGTAGGTCTTAAAAGAGCCTTATGAGCCCTTGTCCAGTATTGTATTGTAATTACTGGACATAAATTATGAGAAAATAAAGATTATGGCCTTTGCAAAAGGCCAAAATTCTATTCATGGTATCTAAATGGCCATAAAATAGAACAAATATCTGGACGTGGCCATCCAGGCCACTGGTTCAAGAAAAGCGAACATGGCAAATATGCAGCCGCCTTGGTCCAAATTCTTTTCTGTACAAAGAGAGAATATTATGTCCCTGATGCAATTAAGTTTTTCCGGCCAAGTCGCCAGCACAGCTTCTTTATGGGACCTTGCTTGGATCCTCAGCGTCATGTTTTACACCATTGTAAAAAGTTCAATCCAAATTCATTAGATCAATTCTCCAGATGCTGTGTTGTATCTCAAATGCACTTCTGTGCCTGGAGACAGGATTGACAAAAGAAGTAAGAATCTGTATTGTATCCTTAAACTTCTTTCTGCAAGGTCGTGCTCCATTAATCCTCCAAGAAAAGTTCTCCTCATTATGGATCAAGGTTGTTGAGTCCAGCTTTGCCAAACTCAGCTTTTCCCCAGATTCAATACTCAAAATGGACTATAACCAAACAAAACAAATCTTGTGACAAAGGGTAGAGAACATCTAAAGGCAAATATATACTAAAATTTTTAATTGTATATTAACAGTGTTTTTATTTGTTCTGGTCTATGACTGTAATAAATTGAATTGAAAGTGTGGACAGGAACCTCCAGATTTTGACCTCAACCACTTGTCTTTTACATATAGATGGTTGGTTAAGGCTGCATAAGAAGTGATTGTCTATGAACTCTTCAGTTGATTGGAGAGCTTGGTCGGGAAAGTTGCCAAATGCAGTAAGAAATCAAGTAAATATCATCCCAGACATGTAACTACTTACCTTCTGCTTCAACACTTACTGTTACTGTTGCTTTGGGAGAAGGGTAGGTGTCTCTGAAGCAGGAGTGGGATTCAAAATTTTTAACAATTGGTTCTATGGGCATGGCTTAGCTGATGGGTGTGGCTTGGTGACTGGGTGGGTGTGGCCAACTCGACATCATTCACATCAAGGGGCACTTCTCCTTGCCTGGCCTCTGATGACAGTGGAGATGCTGCAGCAGTCATGTGAAAAACAGTCATAAGTCACTTGTTTTCATACCATTGTAACTTTGAATGGTCACTAAATGAACTGTTGCAAGTCAAGGATTACCTGTACAAAAATACATAAAGCTTCTTTGGTGCAAAAAGCTGCCCTAAATACCAATCATTAGAATAAATATACCTGCAAGCCAGAGTTACAAATCAGGCAGCATGCCAGAGCACCTTGAGGAATTAAAATAGTTCAAATGCAATGATAACTATCATCAGCCAACTCTTGCTCATAAAGTGAAACCCTTTAGCAGTGAGGCCATTTAAGCTCTCCAGAAAGAACACACCCAGGAAAAGCAATCCTTGGATCAATTTGCACCATTTAAAGATACCAGCTGGTCTCACTCACCTCACAAGATATCCTAAGGAAATCATCCAGATTTAAGGAAAGGTCACATGCCCCCCCAGAAAGGAAGTAAAAAAAAAAAAAATCAAGCTTGTATCCTGATTCTTGGAAGTACACCAAAGGGACAGTGGCAGATACCACTAAAGCAGTGAAAGAAGACCCCCTCCCCAGATAGAAAAAGAAACCATGAGGCAGGAAAAAATTCAAACACAATACAAATAATTAAATCACAACAGTAGCTGTTGCTTGTTAAACCAATTACCAGAACAAATAGACACAGAAACTAGCCAGATTTCTCAACCTAGTTTCTTTTCAGGAACAGAGATTAATCTTTTTTCTTACAAACAAAGCTGAATAGGAAAACTATTTCATCAATAAACACAGGATTAAATATCACCAAGGACAGAATTAAACTTCACCAAAAACTAGTTTTGGACCAAAACTCAGAAAAGATATGTAAACTCATGATTGAATGTCAATCTTTCTAGCTAGCCAAGAAACCTTGCTGAATGTCACTCATCTTGGTTCCTTGTCATTCCACAGCTTTACTTCCTTATTCAATTATTTCTTCAAAGTGTTGTCATTGCATGCCAGCTGGAAGTATTTCCAGGGGAGTATTTTCTCCCAACAGCAGTGTAAAAAGCTTAAAACAACTCTTTCCCTTTAAGAAAGTATCAAGAAAGGAAAAAATCTCCTTAGGTGATGGTAAGTTGAGGCATCCTGCCAAGAATGTAATAAAGATGGAAAAAAACAAAAGGAGATTTCTTCTAACTACAGATTCTCCAAACAGCTTCGAAAGTTAACAAGGGATTCTATAGAATCTGACAGAACTGGTAGAATCCCACCCCTACTCATAACCAGCTTTTTTTTGTAATTTATTTTCAGCTAAATAAATGTTATCATTTTAAGAAAGCAGATTGATTCAATCTTTATTAAAATACTTCTGAAATGGCTATTTATACTTTTCCTGGTTTTTATTTTATTGTTAAATCTTATTTATGTTATATAAATAAATATTTAGAATTGGCATTGATAGGAGTGACATATCATGAATATATAAAGAAACAAACAAATAAACACACACACACACATACACAAAATCTGGTTTTTCTTCAGATTGCATAATCTTTCATCTTTTATTAAATGTAAAAACAAATCGGTAAATGTACACTATCAATTCCTAACATGTCCTTCAGTCATAGCAAAGTAGACTATATTTGTAAATTTACACACATTTACCCAACGGAAATATGACCTAAAATGGCTTTCCATTAAAAAGCAGAGAGCAATCTGAAAAATAATTATAAATGCAGACATTTATTATGTACAATGCTTAGTTTCTATGTTAGTCTTGTTTGATAATTCAGCAAAAACCAGTGCTAGAATGTCTTCAGCCTAAATAAATGTGTTAAATGTGTTTGTGCTTATGTGTGTACATATGTATATTTGGGTTTGTATGACAGATGGAATTAAGTAAATAATACAAATTAATATAATATTCATTGACCAAAATTAAGTGCATTTTAAATAGAATTCTATTGCTAAAATATGTTTAAAGCAAATAAACATAAATGTACCTCCATAACTTCACAATAATTATAGGTTGGAGGGAGTTCCTGTGGTCTGTTGGGTCACCCAGGGCCTTAGCTTGGCTTTTCAGCCAAGCACCAGTGGGGGAGCAGAGAAATTGAACACCATGGTACCTGAGGTGCTACATGAATTATCAGAAGTCTAATTGGGCAGACCTCCTGCCTTTTGTGGAAATTGCATACAATAATGCTAACCCTCTTCAAGGTAGTGAGTGGTATGGGGACTTCGTCCCATGCCCGATCCCCCCGCCTTGGTCAGCCTGAATGATTGGATGTTAACGCTGAAGCAACTTGGGAGAATGTCAAAAAAGAATGTCAAAAAAGTGCATTCCATGCACACCTTGCAAAGATTATACTAAACGACTGGAATTTCTGCCATGCAAATCTCTAATTGGAGAACATGATTGATGACTGTTGGCTATGGATGTGTTTTGTTGGAGAATTTGAATTATTATACACCCAGAGGGGTGGGGGAAAACCAGGGTCAAGAGTGATAGTGAAATATGTATCTCAGGATAGGTTACATAGTCTCCCTCATACATTCACTCCCTCATACATTCAAGGCTTGGTGAGCTGCAGCTCACTTCCTCAGATGCAGAGTGGATAGACTGATGTATTATTTACATTTTAACACATCACAATTCTTAATTGCTAAAGTACTTGTAATCTGTCTTGCATGTAAATTGCATCCACACAATCAACTAGTCTTGATTTCCTTTCTCCACCCACCTCACCACAATTTAAATTTTACATCAGTTCACCCATTTTATGCATGTGCTAAAAGCAGGCTGCAGCTCTTAAAACATATGCATTTGAATGAAAAAAATAGTTAGAAACAGTTTTACCAGACTTTATCTGATACTTTTGTTACCAGACTAAGAAGACTTTTCTCCTCAGTGTCACCTAGTTTGCTGAATTCATCTGAAGATAATAAATTTGGTGCAGCAAAATTTTTCTTGGTGTTCTCCACTGAATAATTCATGACAAATCATTGCTTGTGGCAGAGAGCTTCCTATTGTCTTCTTTTTTCCTCAACCTAATTTCATATCTTTCTTATCTTATACTAATTCTTATTTTACCAAAATAGCTGAGCTTCAATTAATTATACCAAATACATTCAATGACCTTCTCAGTCAATGAATCAACAGCTGATAAAATTTAGGAACCATTGGCTCATCAACCACAAAGTATCTCTGCAGTTTCAGGCAGTACCCAGAGATCCCAAGGACTGCATCTGCATGCAAAATATATGCTCAGCCTCTGAGGATTGGCCCACAGAGCCAGACAGAGGTAGACATTTTAATTACACTACGTTCCATACTTCTATATGGCAGGCAATTTTAACTGTAGAAACACTCCATTAAGTGCTTAGCAGAAAAGTTTCAATCAGGAAAAAAAGTCCCTGCCCTAGCAACTACAGGAAATCTCAAAATCCAATATGAAAACTTACATATGTTGTATATTTTTTAAAATCACTAAAATGGTTACATAAAATATCTAATTGAGACTTTCTACTTGAGAACATCATCTGGAAAAGATATGTAAGTATCTGCATTATTTAAAATTTTGAATGTTTTACTGGTTTGAGTTTTCCTGTACGTAAATATTTTCCTCCTGCTCCTTTACCATCACCACCACCAAAAGACTGTAAATTAATTCTCTTCAAAATCCAATTGTAGGAACAAAGCAGGAATCTTTCTAGGCCAGTAAACCATTATGACTGAAATGAGATAACAGTGTAATGGTTTTGCATGATTTATGTCCTATATAATTTTTTTATGACAAAATATGAAAAGATGGTTATGAATGTATAATGGCAAGTCAACAGAAGTCAATTTTGAATTAGTTTCTGAGGAAATAGGTTTGCAATTAGAGTTTTCATAATGGTCAAGGGCTCATAAACCTATCAAAGACAGCCTCAGTAATTAAACATTCCTAAGGTCTAGTAATTTGCTTCCCTGAACTTATTGCCAATTTATACTTACTTGAGTTCAGTTTGGATAATCGTACCCAGATATATTTTTTTTCCATTTCAATGAAATAGGGCCAACATTTTTAGCGCTGACTGAAAAAGGCTTGGTGTCATAAGCATTTCCCTTGGTAGTGTAAGACAAAGAAGAAAATGCTATTCCTTTCTAAATACACTGTTTCTCTCTCAAAAATAAAGTGAAGAATATTCCTGTGCACTTATTTTATCATTCTGACTCAATTATATTTTCATATTTCCTTTTAATAGAAAATATTTTTTAATATCTCATAATCATAAAACTATGGTGCACTTACATCTGGCTTAATATGTATTACAAAGCCAACAATCTGTGTTGTATTTATAAAAATAGAAATAAGAACAAATACTGCATAAATATATGAAATTATGTACAATGCAGATATGTGTAATGGCTATGGAAAAATTAGTTGCTATAATAATAGAAATGGAGGCCACCAATGAACTTGACTGGTAGGAAATTCAGGATAGTTAAAGTAATTATTTACAGATTAAGTAGAATTTTCATTGCAAGTTAAAATGACAACTGCTAATTTAAGTTTAAAAAGAAAATAGACAAATTAGTGATGCTGAGGTTATCAATGGCTAGTAATAATTACATTGTCTCTGCAATTACTGCTAGTATTGTACTAATGCCTGAGGGTTTGTCCTGGAATGTTGGAATACAGAAACAAGAAGGTGAGATTTGTATAGGGACATCAAATGCTTGTCATTATTTTTTCATCATCCTGGTTATGCTAGGATAGTAAACTCTTATCTATAAATCATCTCCCACAAGAGTACATCATTGTTTAATGTCACACTGCTATAGACTTGTTATTTATTCACCAAAACAAATGGCTCTCTAGGGATAATCATTTATAGCGATTCAAGCACATACTCAATATACCATTTGCCCTTAACAGTTCTGTGCTTCTTCCTGTTGTTTTATATGTATTGATACAAGAACTTTTTTGTTTGTGAACTAATTACTTGTTATGCAGCTGGTCAGAGTAACAGCATGTTCTTCTTTCTATTATGCAAAGAAATCATAAATAAAATATTGCTGATCATGTTGCTAAAATCCATTCTGTGTGTATTTAATTTGGAACAATATATTCATTAACATATAAATAAATAATGCCAACATTTTTTTCTTTAAAAATGTCTAACAATTAAGAGGTCAATCTTCAAAGGCACAAAGTAACAACAGTAATTAATAGGTTTTTGTAGTTGTTGTT
This sequence comes from Laticauda colubrina, assembly GCA_015471245.1. Classification (NCBI taxonomy): domain Eukaryota; kingdom Metazoa; phylum Chordata; class Lepidosauria; order Squamata; family Elapidae; genus Laticauda; species Laticauda colubrina. The sequence goes on along the minus strand of BLBF01000006.1, from coordinate 53,930,596 downwards.
CAGTTGTTCGAGTTAATAAGGTACTAATTCTTCTGTTGTAGTCATTTGGCATCAACTATTTCCTCATTTTTTATTTTTGTTTGCTGAGGAGGATATTCAAAGAAAACAATAACATATTTTAAAATCCACAAAACAAGAAGCTTGGGACAAAGAAATCATTTATTATTGTACACATTAGGTCTCTTTCCAATTTCATAATTCTCCTCCAATCATCACCTCTAATGTGTATTCATAAGTTGTTATATTCAGAATGGATATTAAAAATTCTAAATAAAGAAACACGTGTACACATTTTGTATATTACATATCGTATACATATGATTTATGATATTATTTTTCTTTGCTACATTACTGGAAGGTGGGCAATTGTTTTTCACAGTTCATGTTTCAAAATTTGGATGATTCAGGTGAGCTATTCCTGGACCATCAAAAAGATAACTGGGCATTTATCTTTAACCATCTTAATGAATACATACAGTTATATGATATGGTATTCCCTCAAATGTTATGGAAATATATTTGTGGGCATGTAGGAGGGCATATTATCATTCTCTTTATTTCACTATCTCAAGCTATTTAAATCAAACCAATTCTTTTTCTCCATTCTCACATGCCAAATTTTCTTTCTCCCACTACTTCCTCATGTTTTGTTTCCAGGTTATGAAAACACCAGGTTATGAATACTTTATATTCTTTAATAGTGGCTTATCTGGATTGTGTGTGCGCGTGTGCGCATGCATGTGCGCGCACAATATATAGATATGAAAAAAGAAAAGGGAAGGAAGAAATGAAATTCCCATATAGCTTTCCTATTAAAAGTTAAACTCTTCCCCTACTTTTCCTTACCACTATATTGTTTCTACATTATGTGCATTGTAGTGATCTCATGAATTTGATGGTCTCAGTCATAGAATGTAGGCTGAATAAGTCGCAATAAGATTTTCATCTCCTTATTATTTTTTCCTGAAGTAAAACAGTGAAATTGTACAAGGGAAATATACTTTCTAGTTCCTATAAATTATTCAGGATAATAAAAATTTCCAGAAGGCTTTGCAATACTTTCATCACTTTCTGGCAGAAAACTGTAGTAAATTATTTAAATCTTTGGGAGCACATGTTTGATTCTCATTACTGAATTATTCCTCTACTTTCCTTACAAAATAATTGCAATCCAAATTTCAATTAACATTTAAAGTGAAAGCAAATTGTCTATGTCTTTTAACTTTTTAGGATATAAACCTCTAGCAATAAGAATATGATTGATCAGATTCAGATGGCATAGCTAGAATATCTGTATGCATGCATCCATATGTGTTCTGAAATGGGAGTAGACTATCAGCAAGTGTAATTGTTTCTGGAGTTAAGCAATTTGTAATAAAAAATAAAATAGATTATTAGCGTTAACTTCTTTTCATGAGAATTATATAAGCCACACATGGGGATTCAAAAGATACCATATCTTGCAAATCTCTCTTTTTGATTATGAAAAAAACAGATCATAAGCTAAAGAACTCAATTGATGGAAATGGTCTAATTGTAGATTTGAAAGTCTTAGTTCCCATCACAACTTTGATGGTGGTAACAAGGAAGGTATCAACTAAGATAGCTACATTTATTAAAAGATTTAAAGCACGGTTCATACAATTTACTTCACCTATTGCTGAAGGATGCAGTCCTTGGCACAAGTTCCAAGATTTTGCTCTGATCTCTACAAAAGCCTAAGTACCTTATGAATAAAAAATATGAGCAGTCTTTGTAATAGTCAGACAAATAATAAAATTTCTTCTGTTCCATAATAATGGAAATATTTTCATCCTAGTTTATCAGAAACTTTTCATTCCGATCCCATATCCCTAAAAAGAGAGAAAAATGTACTTTAAATATGCAGTTATATGTAGAGCACAATAGGAAGAAAATCTATTTCCTTCGCTTCTGCATTGATCAGTATCCTGTGCCACAGAATTTAGGACAGAGATAGCAATATTTGTGACATCAGGTGCCACAACTCACTTTCTGGAGGATAGTCCAGTAACACTGTAACATCACTGAAAGGAGTATGGTCACACTTTTCTCTCCGGAATTACACTCTTGCCAATATCCAGCAAATATCATCTGTCACACTAGCTAAAGCAATGTAATTCCCATAGCTTTTCTGAAACTATTTTAAAATGGTTCAAAATAATCTGCTTCCTCCAGTGTTGTCTGTGGCAAGTAAAGCAATTCTCAGTATCCCACCACAGAAGGTTACAGATTTATTTATTTAGTGAGACAATTTTTTGAACTATACAAAGAAATATTTTGAATATTTTAAAGAACAGATATTTTAAATAATTGGATTTTTAGAACAATATATCCTGCATCTGTACACACTGTGAAATATTATGAGGTTAATTAAGGAGTTATGAAAGTATTTTAAAGTCACTTGCTTATTTATTTTTCACATCTATATATCATCGATATTTTGTATAGTGAGTCAGTTAGAGGGTTACATAATTTCATTCACATAGATACTCAACAAGCAATGTTATGTAAACTAATCAAAAGATAAGTTATAGCAAACAAAAAATTATAAGTAAGACAGAAGAAAAAAAGGAAATATAGTTAACACCAGTATGATTTACTATGTATCTCCATAGATTTTTATCCTAGTAAACTAAAGGCTGATTTAGAGTTGCCTGCAACTGCTATAACCATCAACATATATCAACATTATGAAGGAGTTGATGAGTAAGTGGAAGTTGCCTAGGGCTGTAGATGGGCTGGGGCAAACATCTCTCAAATCCCAACTGTGCATTGTACTGAAGTACACACCCAGCTTACTTATAGGTTGATCTGACTTACTGTTCTGTGCTTTGCTATTTGAGAGCCTCCTAGACATAAAAGGAATGCCTGAATGACAATACACATTCCCTCACATGCAGACCCTGCTTTAATAACATCTGCTCTTTAAACTCTTTTCTTTAAACTCTCTTCTTCTGGATCTTTGCAATTCCGTCCATCCTAAAGCATCTACTCCCTCTTTTACACATTCATTTTGCAATTCAATATTTTGTCATTCTTTCTATATCCTAAATTACCTCGACATTTTCATATGTACCGATTACATTTTCATTTACTGTACTGTACGTACATTTTTCATTCATTTGTTTTTGAGTGTTTTTCCTTGTTTCACTACAGCACTATTTTTCACTATTTTTCACTTTTGCACAATTTAAGCAACTATTTCTCCTACGGTACATTCATCCCAATATTTGGTCCTATACAATGGAGTGACTAGAGGCAGGCCTTATACACAGCCTTTTTATTTTTGTTTGGTTCCTTGCCACAGAACACATACTCTGTCTTATTTTTCTTTTAGCATCGCACAAATTATTTTTATATATTTTCTATTTTTAGTACACAAAAAAAACATCCATTTGTTCAAGTTACTTTCAATTTATTAATATTAATTACAAAGGATTATTGTAATCAATTATAATGTCAATTCCCCCTTCTATCTATCTATACACACACAAAAAAAATATTAAATAATAAAGGATTAATTATTATCTTATACATTCTCCATATTGAACTATTTCTTAAGCATTCAATTTTATTAATTATATTGCTCTTGCAATATTCAGCAACCAATTTTAAACAATCATGCAAAACAGTTCATGTTTCAAGCCTTTATTCTTTTCCAAGGACCTACTGAAAATCACTCCAAATGTTTCAGTGACACAGCTTCCATCACTTGGCTTGTGATTTCCTGTTGCCTGGATGATAACTGTAGAAACACATCAGAAGCTATACATTGTTAAGTTAGAATAAAACCAACTGAACATTATTATTTCCAAATAAGTATCCACAATAATGGACCATGAGGCATGTTCAGTCAGAATTGATTTAATCTAAGTAATTTCTTGGATGTGTATGTATTGATGTAAATGAAGCATAATATGACAAGAAATATACTTTTGCATATTAAGAAAATGTTCTAACAGGACATTTGATTATTATTCTAATTTCTGCAGGTCAGATTTATTAGAAATCATGCTACTTATCTGAATTGCCATAACAGCAGCAGCATCCCTAGGGCTTTTTTTTGTATCAAGGTTAATTTACAGTGATTAATATAAGCAGCACAGATGTTGCTATGGGGATAGAAAAGTAAAATCTACAGTGATGGACATTATGTGGTTGGAATGGTCCTCATACAAATGGATAATTTGTTTAAATGTCATGTGGAATACATCACATGCACTAATCAGTGTTTCTTAATCCCGTTGCATATTTGTGGAATCAGTTATTTCATTCATTATTAAAAATAACATGAGTGTTGTAGAATCTCTATTTTCGAATGTTATCTCTGTGATTTTAATTTTTATTGCCAATGAAATTGAGTCCACTTTGCTAGTGCTCATATTTTTCTTCACTTCCTTTCTACCTTTTCCAGAATTAGAGCCTTCTCTAAAAGACCTAAGTATTTTCACAATGTGTCTGAGTTATAATTTGAGCCTGGTCATTTATTCCTCAAAGAGAAACTCTGGATTTGTTTGTTTCATGATCCATCTGTTTGTGTTCTTGGCTGTCCATGGTATTCTCAAGAATCTTCTCCAACACCAAAGTTCAAAAGCATTAATATGCTTCCTTTCTGTTTCTTAATGGCCAACTTCACTTCCATAAAGTGTCACAAGGATACCATTTATTGCATGGCTCCGCACTTTGCAGGTATAGAGCTATCATAAAATCTGAAATATTTTACAAGGTCTTCTTGACTGGTCTATCAAGTGTAGTCTGTAGTCATATTTTTGATTCATTTTTAATTTATTAAACCAATTGTACAGCCACCCATTTCACAAACACGGTCTGGGTATGACCCTGGATAGCATACAATTGAAGCTTGTTCCTTTACATTTAAAACAAGGTAAAGATTTCTCTTGCCAGTTGTGTCTGAACCTTTAGAAATAAATTGCTCAGAAGATGAGTTGGAATGCTATTCCAACATTTCACAAAAATCAGAGAATAAAGCATTATAATGTTCACAGTGTTTTGAAGAGAAAAAAATGAAAATGTCTTGCCTAGAATTAATGCAACTCTAAAGAGCCATTATAGATAGATTAACTTGTTGATGCATTAATACTGCATTAATACTTGATCTTAGTCAAACGATCAACTACAATCAACTACAATCTCAACTACAAACTACCTCAACTACAATCACAACTACAACCAAAATAACCACCAAACCACAGCCACAAACAATTACTATCCCTTCAAATAATTCTACAAATAATATCTCCTTACTCATCAGAGACACCATGGAACGTGAACAGAAATGTCAAATGCCATCTTATTTGGTCTTGAAGACACCAATGAATCAGATGACATCACCAACGTTCGTGATATCATAAGCAACTCAAATACAACAAACATCTCTCCAGAAGATATCATTGAAATAACCAGAGATGACCATGGGTACAAAATACAATGATGGCTCTGTGGCCCCAGGATTTTGTAGAGTTGCATGCAAAAATGAGTCCAGCAAACGCATATTCATTAATACAATAAATGCCATTGCAAAAACCAATCCCAACCACAAAAAACTTTGTTCAAGACCAGTCTTATCCATACTGCAAAGAATCTGCTCCCATGAAGTCTGTACAGAACTCAAAAACCATCTAGAAAATGGAGAAAAGGACTTATACATTGACTACAGAGCTGATTGCAACAAAAGAAAGTTACACAACCCACAACTCTGCATTCAACCCCACCCCATCCAATCCAACATCACTCAAAACAAGGAATGCATGCCTTTAATTACCTCTATTCCAACCAAAACTGGCTGTAAATGCAAGCTACTCAATGCAAGAAGCCTTGTAAATAAAGTACCTGAATTTCTCCTCTTACTAAATACGGCTAAATTCAACATTATATTTGTCTGTGAAACATGGCTCAACGCATCTCTCCCTGACTCCATTACTACAGTAAGAGACCATCATGTTTCCCGATCAGATTGTGAAATCCATAGAGGAGGTGGTATTGCTATCTTCTATAAAAAGTCCCTACATCTAAAAAAAAACATCCAAGTTACCTAGGGGCTTGCTATTCCTGAGATCATCATCTGTGAACTGTCCTTAAATATCACATTTTGCTTCTTACTATGTTACAGAGCCCCTGATTATGACATCGAACATGCAAACAAGCTAAATACATTACTAACATGAGCAGCATCCTGCCCACACACTTTTATCTTTCTTGGTGACTTCAATTTACCTCATATTAACTGGACCTTGAACGAATGTACAACTGAACCCACACATGCAACCATCTACAATGCAGTAACAAATCTGGGACTAGAACATCTGGGACCAACAACACTAGACTAAACAACTGCCTCGGTCTCATCTTCTGCAATAGTTTGAATTCAATTTGTGGAATACAAATTAAAGAACCCTTTTCCAACAGTGACCACAACATGATTGACTTTTGTCTCAACATACGTCCACACAAAAATCATCACAATGACAGAATCCCCAATTATAACTTCAAAAAAGGCAACTATGATCTTATAAACAATGATCTCTCATCCCTTGATTGGCAATTTCTAGTCTCTGGATGCAATACTGTAGAAGACCATTACAACATATTTTTACTTGAAGTCAAAAGAGTCATCAGACTATATGTACCATTAACAATTCCCAAAACCAGAAAAAACAAATTACCCAAAACAATAAGGAAGCTTCAATCCCCCAAAAAAATCACTTTGGTAGAAAAACAAATCTGGTCACCTTGCCAACTTAAAAGCTGATACAATATTTTTTGCCACCAGATAAAAACTGAATGCACCAATTATCACATTAAACAAGAAGAAAACCTTCTACACACCAATTCCACCCGTGCTTTCTACAATTTTGTGAACAACAAACTAAAAGACTCAAGGTCCATCCCACCCCTGAAAGGACCTAATGGTAAAGACTGCAATGATGACACTATTAAAGCCAATCTCTTTAACACATTCTTTGGCAAGGTATTTGTAATCAGCAATGGATCATGCCCAGTATTTCCTAATTGAACCACAGACAACTACAATGATCTGATACATATCAATTTTACAGAAGTCAATGTTGAAAAAGCACTATGCAAACTAAAACTGTCTCTATCTATTGGACTGGATGGAATATGTGCCTCCTTCTTCAAAAAAGCTACCAATTGCCATAGCCGAACCTGTAAGCATAATCTTTGAAAAATCTTGCAAGACCAGTTCCTTGCCAAAACTATGGTCACAAGCCATAGTCACCCCCATCTTCAAAAAGGGAGACCCCAGCCTAGTTGAAAATTACAGACCAATCTCTTTATGCTGCATCACCTGTAAAGTCATGGAATCAATTATTAACCAATCCATCATCCTCCACTTAGAAACAAACAACCTACTCTCTAATAAGCAATTTGGTTTTAGAAAAAAAAACTATCCTGTAATCTGCAACTCTTACACTGCGAAAACATATGGACAACACAACTCAATCAGGGCAAAGCAATAGACACAATCTACATAGACTTCTGCAAAGCCTTTCATGCAGTGGTACATGACAAATTACTCTTAAAACTAAAATCTTACAGTATCTCTGGACACCTGAATAACTGGATAGAAGCATTCCTGTCAAACAGACAACAAATGGTCAAAATTGGGAGTGTCCTATCAAATTCTGTACCTATCAACAGTGGTGTCCCCCAAGGCAGTGTTCTTGGACCAACTCTTTTCATACTCTACATAAATGACCTCTGTGATCATATCAAGAGCAACTGTGTTCTCTTTGCTGATGATGTAAAGCGATTCAACCACAGACAATACTGCTACCCTTCAAAAAGACCTTGACTATATGTCAGAATGGTCAAACAAATGGCAACTTCAAATCTCAACAAATAAATGCTCTGTCCTACATATTGGCAAAAAAAAAATCAGAAAATAAAATACAGGCTGAATGGTCAAGTTCATTTTGATGATCCAAACTCTGTCAAGGATCTTGGAGTTCTCATCTCAAATGACCTAAGTGCTAGAACCCACTGTAACTACATAGCCAAAAAGGAGTTAAGAGTTGTTAATTTAATCTTATGTAGCTTTTTCTCTGGTAATATTACACTAATAACTAGAGCATATAAAACATTTGCTAGACCTATACTTGAATACAGCTGATCAGTCTGGAGCCCACATTACGTATCTGATATTAACCCAGTTGAGAAAGTCCAGAAATATTTTCCGAGAAGAGTCCTCTACTCCTCTACTCGTTGCAGAATACCTTATGCCACCAGACTCAACATTCTAGACCTAGAAAACCTAGAACTACACCACCTTCGGTCTGATCTAAGTGTCAATAAATACTTCAGCTTCAACCATAACAACACAAGAGCAAACAATAGATACAAACTCAAGGTTATTCACACCAAACTTGACTGCAGGAAATACGACTTCAGCAACAAAGTGCTCAATATATGGAATACTCTACCTGACTCTGTGGTTTATTTCCCCAAACCCCAAAAACCTTAACCTTAGACTGTCTACTGTTGACCTCACCCCTTTCCTAAGAGGTCTGTAAGGGGCGTGCATAAACGCACCAACATGCCTACCATCCCTGTTCTTTTGTTTCTTTTATATATTTTTATTTTTCTTATATGTGTCCATGTATTCATAACTATGATTTTACTTATACCTATTATCTTGTAAGCAATTGACAAATAAAATAAAATAAATAAATAAAATAAATAAATCAAGAAATACCTGGGAAATATTCAAGTTTTAAATATGATACTGACGAACATTCCAATAAAAGATGTCCTTATCAAGATAAATTGATAAAAAGTATTCTTGTCAAATTTTAGAAGGTCTTTGTAATCTAAAAATGAGAAATGGGGGAATCCAAATGTTTATTGTACGGTGGAGTTTTAATAACTTTAAGGAATGAAAATGTTTTAAAATGTTACACGGATATTATATTTTCCTTTTATTAAGGTTTTTTTCTTTTATGTTGACTTGTATATTATAGATAAATTTAATGCATACAGTTTTATTTACGATACAATCACCAATATATGTTTTGTTGTTTATATAATTTCCAATAAAAGTATATAATAATAACAACTTTTTTTTTTTTTGAGAATTTTTTGCAGTTATGTACAATAGCCTTAACAGCAATAGGGAATTGTTCCTAAGATGTACTGCACTTCACGGGCTAAAGAATTGCTCATTAGGATTACTACATAATTTAATTAGCTCTGATTTGTACTATATGTGTATACTAACCAGCAGGCTATGTCTTCACCTTGTCCCATCTTCAATGCCAGGTACAAATATGACTGAAACACGTATGATTGATGTCATATAAGCCAGTAGAAATACTATTACCTGTCACTATTAGATGAACTAAAATTATCAAATAATAATAATTAAGAACCCCTTTTAAGGGTTTTATAATTCCCAAATGTAGGATGTATGTCTACCTGAACATCTCTCTCTCGAGACCAGTATTGTCCTGAAAGATTATCTCAAAGTTGACGACATGTATGCTGTCTTATAATATTGTCATAGAACATGAAAGTAAACACATCACAAATTATAAGACATAAGTCTTGTGTACTAATTTTCTAGTTTCTAAAACATGGACTTAAGTTAGAAACTGTCTATAATATCACCTTAAAGTAGTAGTGGTTACTACTGCTACAGAGTTATTTTCTAGCCAGAGACATAAACATAATGATCACTAATTTACTAATACATCAGAAACAGCTATCTCTGAAAAGGTGGCTAGGTACCTGTTAGCACTGAGCTGCAGTTTTGAGGAGAGTTTCACCATAGGTTATCAGATGTTCATTATGTTGGCCTCAAGGGATTGTTGTAATTGTATCAGCCTCCCTGCTGCAGAGTAATCTCCCTGTCTGAACTCCTTGATTCCATTTCTGATGGCAGTGGAGTTTCTAAAACATATACAGTAGTTCTGGATGACTTCAGCCTATATATAAATAGGGTTTGAGGTGGCTTAGGAGTGAGGTCACCATGACAGCCATGGATTAATTCCAGGTCATCCAGAGTCTAACATTGAACAGTGGTCAAAGTCCAGATCTGGCATTCCTGTCAGAGCAGGGGCTATTTGATCTTAAGGAAGCTCTTGGAGTCTCTCTTGTCATAGTCAGATTATGTCCTCATCTCTTTTCTTTTTTAAAATGAATTTTATTAAATTTTCACCTTTAAAAACAAATTCTATATACATGTTTGCAGTTTTTGTGACATCAGTTATGCCAGTGAGATAAAATTTATCCAAACTTAAAATCAGAATGTTGGAAATGTAAAAAGAAACCCGGTACGTTCTTTCACATGTTGTAGACCTGCCCAAAAGCGAAAGAATTCTGGAATAAAATAAAGATCTGGTTACAGGAAATAACAAATCTAAAGATAGTACCCAAACCTGAAATGTTTTTACCAGGGATAACTAAAGGAGAACATACAAAAAAGATTGAATGTTTAAAGATACATATTAACAGCGATTAGGATACTATATGCTCAAAATTGGAAACTAGATAGTACCCCCACAGATGACATGATTATAAAAAAAAGTAATGAATTGTGCAGAAATGAACAAATTCACATAATATAATGAAATTACAGGAGAGGGGGAAAAAAGGATATTAAATGGCCTGGGAAAAATGGTATGTCTGGTTAGACAACAGAAAGAATATACAATGCAAAAATAGAAGTGTTAAAGTGTAATTGTAAAGAATATATATGTGTGTGTGTATGTGCAGGAGAATTTTGATGTCACAAAAACTGCAGAAAAATGTACATAGAACATGCCCTCATTTCTGTAGGATTCACCATTTTCATTTTATCTACTGCAGGGAGATTATCTGCTCCCCATGACTGATAGACCTGAAGAAATGGCAGTTCCTTAAGATTCTGATCTCAGTCATCTGCTCTTCATATCCATGCCTTTCATAGCTTGTGAAAGCAGCTTGAGTGAGACTTTGAGAGGATTATTGTTAATTCTTCTTTGCATGAAGGATATTGTCCTTAAAGGCCCTGTCACACTGCCCAACAGATGCAAAACGGACACAACGGACGAGCAAAATGTTCCATCCGTTGTTATCCACTCTCAAAAGGGGCAAAAATTTGCATAACCAGAGCGGATAACACGGATGGGGGGAGAACGTAGGGCGGATGGAAAGCGGATGCGGAACGGAAGCCCAGCGGATGGAAGCGGATGGGAGCAGATGGCACATCCGGTAGGCTTCCAGGGGTCTGCAGCAAAGCGGATGCGGAACGGATACAGCGGATGCACAGCGGATGCACAGCGGATGAAGCGGATGCAGAGCGGAAGCCTAGCGGATGCACAGCGGAAGCCTAACGGATGCTGAGCGTTAATTGCGCGTGCGGGGAGGATGCATTGCGTAAGCCCCGCGGATATAAAGGGAAGCAGATCGGAAGCAGGTCACCATTCAGAGGAAAGACCTGCTGCCGGACGGATTGACAGCCTTCCCTGCCCTGCCTGCATGTCTGCCTGCCAGCCCTGCTGCCAGCCTCCCTGCCAGCCTTGCTGCCAGCCAGTCTGTCTGCCAGCCTTGGTTCATGCCTGCCTTCCAGCCTTGCTGCCTGCCTGCCAGCCTTCCTGCAAGCCTTGGTGCCTGCCTCCCTGCCAGCCTGCCTGCCAGCCTTGGTGCCTGCCTGCCTGCCAGCCTTCCTGCCAGCATTGGTGCCTGCCTCCCTGCCAGCCTTCCTGCCAGCCTTGGTTCCTGCCAGCCTCCCTGCCAGCCAGCAACCCCACAACCATGCAGAAGCACAGCAAGCCTCAGCCATCTGCTGCCAGCCCTGGCAAGAGGGACAGGGCTACCATCCCACCCCCTGGCCCTCACTCTGGTTCTGCTGGGGCTTCTGAAGCACGGGCTCGCTCTTCTGGGGCTGGGGCTTCTGCCCGCTTCTGCTTCTGGAGGATCTGATGACAAGCACTCCAGCACCAGCCACCTCCACAGCACCCACACCCTTCACCCCTGGGACTGAGTGACCAAGAGGAGTACCAGAGACTCATTTTTGTTTTATAGTTTGTTGTTAATAAAGTCTATTTTTGATTCACACACTTTCTTCATTTCTTTTTTTTTTAATAAAGTCTTGCTGGAAACTTTTAGAAATGGTTTAAGCCTTTGCATGCTTGTGGGATGGGTTAAGATAGCAGTGGGATGGGTTGAGATAGCAGTGGGTTGGGCAGGTATACCTTTGGATGGGTAGATAAACCTCCAGTGCAAGCATAGTGGGACGGGATGGTCCACCCTCCCAGGTGCCACACCTATGGCCCTTTATTATCAATAATAATGTAATAATCATCCACACATGTCAACACAAACACAACTCTTTATTAAATGCCCTGATCATTGTAGAGCCACTCAACATACATGGCCCAATCTCATCCATGTGATGAGACAGGCTGAAGGAAGCATCCATTAAGCATCTATCATCCTGTCTTGCCACTCCACCACTCCAGCTGGGGAGTTGCACCAGTGTTTCAGGAGGTTGCGCTGCTTCTTCCCTTCATGTGAGGCTCTGTTGGGGCCTTGCACATCCACAGTATCTTATCAGGTTTCGCCCTTGCCTCCATTCCCCAGGCTCCATGTCCCCATTGCCTTGCTGGAGGTCCATGAACCTGTTCTGCAAGACTGGATAGCGGGTGCGCATGAGATTATGCAGGATGCAGCAAGCTTCCATGATCCTCCTCATGGTCTCTGGGCGATGCTGCATGTTGATGAGAAGTACCTGGAACCTGTTGGCCAGATGCCAAAGGCGTTCTCTACCACCCGCCTTGCCCTGAACAGCCTGTAGTTGAAGATCCTCTCTTCACGGGTGAGGTATTTGGAGGTGTAGGGCTTCATGAGGTAGGTTGTGAGGGAGAAGGCATCTTCCCCCAAGATGAAGTAGGGCACATCTTGCGTGTCGTTGGGCAGGGGGTCTGGATCTGGGAAGCCCACCATGATGTTGCATTCCAGCCCACCCTTGAGGTCACTTGCATTGTATACCTGGGCATCTGAAGATGAGCCATTGCCTGAAGTATCGATGTACATGAACTTGTAGTCAGCATCGACCATGGCGAAGAGGATGATGCTGAAGAAGCCCTTGTAGTTGAAATAAGTGGACCCCGACTTGGCTGGCGCTTTGCAGGCCACGTACTTGCCATCGATGGCTCCAACGGTGTGTGGGAAGTTCCACCTCTGATACCACTGCTCTGCAACTTTCTTCCACCCTTCTTCAGTGGATGGGCACTGGAGGAGCTCCTCCTTGTGTTCTTCGATGATGGCCTGCACCACTTCTCTGACCACAATGCTGATGGTGTTGGGTGGCACCCTCCAGCCGTACTGCATGCTCCTGTAGGTGGTCCCTGAGGCCAGGTGGCATAGAGTGAGTGCCACCTTGAGCCCAGGTTCCAGGCTGGGCCGGAAGTTGGTTCTGTGCTTGGTCAACCTGGGTGTCAGCCGCTGCACAACTTCATCAAACATGGCTGGAGGCATCCTCATGAAGTTCTGGAATGCCCGAGTGTCTTCGTTCCTGAGCTCCACCATCAGCTTGTTGTACAGTCCGTCCTCTGCTCTTCTGGCAAACCATCTTCGTACCCAGACGCTTCTTCGCCGCCTCTTGTTCTTCCTGTAGTAGAGTTCACAGAGCCTGTAGATGGCTTCGCACTGTTGCAGAAGGATGGTGGCTGCCAAAAGGACTTTGTTACGATCCACGGTGGACATGACTGGATGCTGTGGAAGAGGAAGAGGCAGATGAAGGCTGCAGAGGTCTGCACAGGTGGGCTGCTGGTCTGAAAGTGAGATCCAGATTTGTTGCTCCCCCTTTTTATAGGCAGTATAGGTGTCCCTTTGCATCCTCTAGGCATCCTGTAGACATCCTTAATATCCGAGATAGGTCCCCTCTGCAAACGTATTTTCCATTTTACATGCTTAGTTTCCATGCTGCATCCGCTAGGCATCCGTTCTGCATCTGTTCCACGTCCGTTCCACTTCCTCCCTGTGTCCATTTACCGCTGGAGTGGATGGAGTTGCGTGGATGCGCAGCGGATACCTAGCGGATATAGTGGATACGTAACAGATGCAGAACGGATGCCTAGCGGATGCGTAGTGGATGCAGAATGGATGCATTGGATACATTTTCCGCTCAAAAGTTTTGAGCAGCTCAAAACTTTCTGAGCAGATGAAACATCAATAAACGGATGCTGGACGGATAGAGAGGAAGCAAAACGGAGGCAGTGAGTACATCGCATTAACCAACGGATGGCAAGCTTTTTTTTCCATTTTACATCCTCTTTGCATCCGTTGGTGCAGTGTGACAGGGGCTTTACCTCTCAAAAAGGCCTTGATTTGCATTTTTCTCAATAAGTCTTCAGAAGGCATGATTTTTGTGCACTATCTAACTTCCCCTTTTGGGGGAAGGGATTGAGAAGGGGGTTGTGCAAGAGCTCTTATAATTTGTATATTTTTTAAAAAAATAATTGACTTCTAATTTTTAATGTCAACTTTTAATATTTTTTATTTTATCAGAAAAATGAAGAAAAAGCTGAAGATAGGTGAAAGTGAATAGACAGAAAGATCATACAATCATAACAAAATACAGTATATGGGCAGCATTCATTAATTAAATAAAAAACAGTGCAAACAGAGTTGAGATGAGAGAAAGATGTAACTGGGTAACAAAAAGAAAGAGAGAGGAAGAGGGAGAGGGAGAGAGGGACAAAGAAGAGAGACTCTAAAAAATAGATTAACTTTATCAGGAAATAGCCTGTTCCAAATAACAATAAATCTTTAGGCTTATGTTCTGTACACTTAAAAGTATCTAATTTGAATTTTTTCAGTAGCAATTTATATTTTATAAGCAAATTGGAGGTAAATAGACACTGATAGGTAATTACTTGGATAACCCTTTACTGTTTATTGGGTAAATGTGGTACATGCTGCATTCATTCTCGCTCTTTTAGCATTTAGCTTCATTACTTCTAGCATTTTGAGAAAGGAAGAATTACCCTATACATTTTCATTCTATTATCTATTTCTGTCTTCTTATCTTCCTTTCCTTTGCTTTTTTCCTAAGCCAGAAAAAGGAAGACCTTCAGACCAGAGATGGTATTCACCAGGTTCTAACCAGTTCTGGAGAACCGGTAGCGGAAATTTTGAGTAGTTCAAAGAAGCTCTGACTGGAGATTTTACAGTATTCTTCCTCTGCAACACCCAGCAAGTGATGCCCACAGAACTAGTCGTAGTAAAAAAAAATTTAATCCCACAACTGCTTTGGACATTATAATCTTCCATCATAGAAGTGACATCTTTCTTTTTCATCATTTAATTCATTTTTTTCTTTCATTATATTTTTTAAAATGCACAATATTTTAAATTTTTGAGATTTTGAGACTTTTCCTTGCTTAATGAACCCATGCATGAAGTTATTTTTTTCACAGCAACTGGACAATGAGTTACCATTTTTATTGTGCTTCACATCACAGATCAAAAAACTTTCCTGGTTAGTCGTAAAAGCTTAAACACAACGTGCCTGTGAAAATGGAATATTTATTCCAGGATATTATTAACTTACATTTCCTTACATTAAATTTTACTTGCAGGTAAATTTTGATTTCTTAAATTAGGCAATAGTTTCTAGTTCACAATCTTTGTTCAGCTCTTTTAACACTTAGCAAAACGACTACAGCCCCATGCTGAAACCGCAGCTTCATATGTACAAAACTCATACCACTTCTTAGAAATGATCAAAGACCTACACGTGGAACAAGAAGATCTGCTTGTAAGTTTTGACATGGTTTCACTATTCACTCAAGTCCCGATAAAAGAAACTCTTGAAATCATCAAAAATAAATACCAACCAGCTAAAGACCTCATGGAACTAACAGAACACTGCCTAACCAACACATATTTCACATACAAAGGACAAAGATACAAGCAAATTGAAGGAGCCCCTGTGGGATCACCACTGTCACCCGTCATTGCAAACCTGTTCATGGAAGAATTCAAATCCAGAGCCCTGGCTAATGCCACCCACAAACCCAAACTATGGCTAAGATACATCGATGACACATTTGTGATTTGGCCCCATGGAAAAGAAAACCTAAACAATGTCCTAACACACCT
>BLBF01000006.1:53901192-53914350 GCA_015471245.1 Laticauda colubrina | reverse complement strand
ATTTCACATACAAAGGACAAAGATACAAGCAAATTGAAGGAGCCCCTGTGGGATCACCACTGTCACCCGTCATTGCAAACCTGTTCATGGAAGAATTCAAATCCAGAGCCCTGGCTAATGCCACCCACAAACCCAAACTATGGCTAAGATACATCGATGACACATTTGTGATTTGGCCCCATGGAAAAGAAAACCTAAACAATTTCCTAACACACCTAAACAGCACACACCCCAAAATCAAGTTCACCATGGAAACGGAAAGAAACAAACAACTACCATTCCTAGATGTACTAATCTACAAAAGAACAGATGGCACACTGGGACACACCATATTGGATTGTGGTGTGGAGATCTTTCTATTTGAGAGTGCAGGTTTCCAAATGATTAACAGTCTGGTGGAATCATCTCTTCTATTCATGCTGTCAGGTCTTTTTTCAATCTCTATGGCTTCTCTGATCATTCTGTGGCTGGGGTTTTCTATAGTGGCCAGGGTTTTAGTGCCATTGAAGTTGATGTTGTGACCTGTGGTTTTCATGTGTTGGACTAGTGAGGAGGTGTGTTCCAGCTTTTTTACTGCATTTTTGTGTTCCTCTAGGCGGGTACTTATTCTTCTATTGGTCTGTCCAATGTATGTGGCCGGGCATGATGTACAGGGAATTTCGTATATGCCTTGGTTTTCCAGGTCAATTTTGTCTTTGGGGTTCCTCAGGATGGCTGCTATTTTTTTGTCTGTTTTGAAGGCAGTCTTGATGTGATGCCTGTGTAGTATCTTACTGATTTTATCTGTGGTACCTCTTATGTAGGGCAGGACAGCTGTTCCATGGATCTGTTGATCTTCTAGGTCTCTGCTATGTCCTGGTGTGTTTTTGTGGATCAAGTTGGTGATTTTCTTTTTGTGGAAGCCATTGGCTGTCAATACTTCAGTCAGGGTGCATAGTTCAGTCTTTATATGTGTCTTGTCTGCCAGGCATTTGGTTCTGGTAATTAGTGTTTTCGCTACAGAAAACCCCAGCCACAGAATCATATATTTTTGATAGAGTTTTTGTGTTCTTCAATGCGTGCACTAATTCTTCTGTTAGTTTGTCCTATGTATGTGGTGAGGCAGCCAAACCCCGAAATCCCTTGCACTGCCTGCCCCACCACATACATAGGACAAACTAACAGAAGAATTAGTGCACGCATTGAAGAACACAAAAACTCAATCAAAAAAGAAGAACTGACCTCTTCCCTGGTCCAACACCTCAAAGCCACAGGACACGAAATTGACTTTAAAAATACCAGAACTATCGCCAAAACCGAACACTTCAACAACAGAATAATCAGAGAAGCCATAGAGATAGAGAAACGCCCACACAGCATGAATAGACGAGATGATACCTCCCGCCTATCAACCATTTGGAAACCTGCCCTCATTAATAAACGAGTAACTAACATGAAGAATGACACCAGACCCACACCCGCAAGTGCCACACAAGATGCTACCACCACACTGCCACACAGAAAAAAGACTCACACCCACACAGAAGAGGAGACACGACCACGAACCAGAAACCATTCTGCAGCTGCACCACTACCCGCTTCAAACCCCTCTGACCCATACAACAAGCAAACTGACACCCACCATGAAGATGTGGCACGACCATGAACACGAAGCCAAACAACAAGATCACAGCTCACCAGCTCATATCCCCCAGTAACTAAGACTAACATGAGCACAACCAAGCCCCCACCTAAGCAGAACACACCCCCAGCCAATCAGAACACAGCCAACCCCCCTACCAATCAGAACACAGCCAAACCCCCACCCAATCAAGTCACACCCCCACTAGCAGTTAAAAGGAAGAAGCAGCTGCAAGCTCACATTACTCTGAGAAGCACAGAGCTGAAGAAACAAGCCTGAAGATGATGAATGAGACTTCATTGCAACGTTGCCTCTATACTTCCAATTCTACGCGGGAGAAAACCCATATAACCAAAGATCTATATCTATCTATCTATCTATCTATCTATCTATCTATCTATCTATCTATATGAAAGAAACAACAGGACAGGGACGGTAGGCACATTGGTGCGCTTATGCACACTCCCTACAAACCTCTTAGGACAAGGGATGAGGTCAATAATCGTCTAAGGTTAAAGTTTTTGGGGTTTGGGGAAGAAACCACAGAGTCAGGTAGAGTATTCCAGACATTGACCACTCTGTTGTTGAAGTCATATTTCCTGCAGTCAAGTTTAGTATGATTAACCTTGAGTTTGTATCTATTGTTTGCTCTTGTGTTGTTATGGTTGAAGCTGAACTATTCATTGACTGGTAGGACATTGCAATGTATGATTTTATACACTATACTTAGATTAGACCGAAGGTGGTGTAGTTCTAGGTTTTCTAGGTCTAGAATTTCGAGTCTGGTGGCATAAGGAATTCTGCAACGAGTAGGAGTGGAGAACTCTTCTTGTGAAATATTTCTGGACTTTCTCAACTGGGTTAATATCAGATACATAATCTGGCTTCCAGACTGATCAGCTGTATTCAAGTATTGGTCTAGCAAATGTTTTGTATGCTCTAGTATTAGTGTAATATTACCAGAGAAAAAGCTACGTAAGATTAGGTTAACAACTCTTAACACCTTTTTGGCTGTGTAGTTACAGTGGGCTCTCGCACTTAGGTCATTTGAGATGAGTACTCCAAGATCCTTGATAGAGTTTGGATCATCAACAAGGTCTTGACTATTCAGCCTGTATTTTATTTTCTGATTCTTTTTGCCAATATGTAAGACAAAGCATTTATTTGTTGAGATTTGAAGTTGCCATTTATTTGACCATTCTGACACATAGTCAAGGTCTTTTTGAAGGGTAGCAGTATTGTCTGTAGTGTTGAATAGCTTTACATCATCAGCGAAGAGAACACAGTTGTTCTTGATATGATCACAGAGGTCATTTATGAAGAGTATGAAAATAGTTGATCCTAAAACACTGCCTTGGGGGACACCTCTGTTGACAGGTATAGAATTTGATAGGACACTCCCAATTTTGACCATTTTTTGTCTGACAGGAATGGTTCTATCCAGTTATGCAGGTGTCCAAGATACCATAAGAATTTAGTTTTAGGAGTAGTTTGTCGTGTACCACTGAATGAAAGGCTTTACAGAACTCTATGTAGATTGTATCTATTGCTTTGCCCTGATTGAGTTGTGTAGTCCATATGTTTTTGCAGTGTTAGAGTTGCAGATTACAGGATAGTTTTTTCCTAAAACCAAATTGTTTATTAGAGAGTAGGTTTGTTTCAGAGTGGAGGATGTTGGATTGGTTAATAATTGATTCCATGACTTTATAGGTAGCGCAGCATAAAGAGATTGGTCTGTAATTTTCAACTAGGTTAGGCTCTCCCTTTTTGGAGAGGGGGTTGACTGTGACTTGTGACCATAGTTTTGGCAAGTAGCTGGTCCTGAAAGATTTTTCAAAGATTATGCTAAGAGGTTCGGCTATGGCAGTGGGTAGCTTTTTTTAAGAAGTAGGCACATATTCTGTCTGGTCCAGGAGATAGAGATGGTTTTAGATTGTGTGGTGCTTTTTCAACACTGTCTTCTGTTCAGTCGATATGTATTAGATCATTGTAGTTGTCTGTGGTTCAACTAGGAAATACTGGCCATGATTCTTTGCTGATTACAAATACTGAGCCAAAAAATGTATTAAAGAGGTTGGCTTTAATAGTGTCATCATTGCAGTCTTTACCATTAGGTCCTTTCAGGGATGGGATGGACCTTGAGTCTTTTAGTTTGTTGTTTACAAAATTGTAGTAAGCACGGGTGGAATTTCTTTTTGTTTACTGTGATAATTGGTGCATTCAGTTTTTATCTGGTGGCATAAATTTTTGTATCGGCTTTTGAAGTTGGCAACATGACCAGATTTGTTTTCCACCAAAGTGATTTTTCTTTTTTTCATTGAAGCTTCCTTATTGTTTTGGGTAATTTGTTTTTTCTGGTTTTGGGAATTGTTAATGTTACATATAGTCTGATGACTCTTTTGATTTCAAGTAAAAATATGTTGTAATGGTCTTCTACAGTATTGCATCCAGAGACTAGAAATTGCTAATCAAGGGATGAGAGATCATTGTTTATAAGATCATAGTTGCCTTTTTTGAAGTTATAATTGGGGATTCCATCATTGTGATGATTTTTGTGTGGACGTATGTTGAGACAATAGTCAATCATGTTGTGGTCACTGTTGGAAAAGGGTTCTTTAATTTGTATTCTGCAAATTGAATTCAAACTATTGAGAAGATGAGATCAAGGCAGTTGTTAAGCCTAGTGTTGTTGGTCCCAGGTGTTCTAGACCCTGATTTGTTACTGCATTGTAGAAGGTTGCATGTGTGGGTTCAGTTGTATGAGGTAGATTGAAGTCACCAAGAAAGATAAAAGTGTGTGGGCAGGATGCTGCCCATGTTCGTCATGTATTTAGCTTTTTCATGTTCAATGTCATAATCAGGGGCTCTTTAATATAGTAAGAGCCAAAATGTGATATTTAAGGACAGTTCACAGATGATGGTCTCAGAAATAGCAAGCTCCTGGGTAACTTGGATGCTTTTTAGATGTAGGGACTTTTATAGAAGATAGCAACACCATCTCCTCTACAGATTTCATGATCTGATCAGTAAACATGATAGTCTCTTACTGTAGTAATGGAGTCAGGGAGAGATGTGTTGAGCCATGTTTCATGGACAAATATAATGTCAAATTTAGCCATATTTAATAAGAGGAGAAATTCAGTTTTTTTATTTTCAAGGTTTCTTGCATTGAGTAGCTTGCATTTAAGGCCAGTTGTGGGTTCCACATTTTTCAGGTCAGAATGGTCAGAATCCATTGATCTCTATGTATTATTATATAAAGAGGCTGTTGCCATTTTTGTACAGGATTTTGTTTTTATAAATAGATGAAACATCTTAAAAGCCAGTTTAGATTTTGTGCCAATAAACTTTCCAGAGTCTTTCCACTATAAATATGTATGCTTACTCCTTTTGAGAAAGTGCTGTATAATCTTCTATATGAGAGCAAACTGACAACATCTAATTTATTTGACTTCTATGATATGCTCATTTATTTTTAGGATATATAGTTTCAGACTTTGCTGAAACAGGAATCCCTGAACTCAGTCATTCAGAGCCTAGTCATCTGATGATTGGACTATTGTAATGCACTCTACATGGGCTACCATTGAAGAACATTTGGAGTTACAGTTGGTGCAGGGTGCAGTGGTAAAGGCAGGTCTTGGGAAGTGGTGAGATTCAAATTCTTTTACTACCAGTCCTATGGGCATGGCTTGGTGGGTGTGGCACAGGAAGGATACTGTAAAATCTCCAGTCAGAAGGAATATTTTCCAGTTTTCCAAACTACTCAAAATTTCCACTACTGGTTCTCCAGAACTGGTCAGAACCTGCTGAATACCACCTTTGGTCTTGGGACTCAACAAATGGCCATTGTAACGCCACTGTTTGATGAGCTCCGTGGGTTGCCAATCTTCTTCCCAGTGCAACTGAAGGTGTTGGTAATCATAAATTCCTTAAATTCCTTCATGGCATGGATCCATGCTACTTGAGGAACCATTTCATCCTATTGTGATTGACCTGTTCTACCCAGGCCAATAGAGAAGACATGCTGCAGGCTCTGTTGGCCCAATTATTGCAGTTGGGGGGGGGGGGTCCAGGAGAGAAGACTTCTCTGTTGTTGCACCTGCCCTCTGAAACATCTTGCTCCCTGATGTATTGTCAACTCCAACCCTCCTGACCTTTCATAAGGCCTAAAGGGCTATGCCAGTTAGTTTGGGGCCCCAATAGGAGAGCATCACAGTGGAGGAGGTTGATCAATTAACAACAGATCCAACCCCTCCATCTTGCCCCTGCCCTCCCCATCTGTAATTGGATTTTAGTGGTTCACATTAGTAACGTAAGAAAAAAGGCTAGCACTGTGCTTTAGCAAGAACCAGGAGACTACAAGAGTTAAAAATCTTCTTTTAGGAAATGGACAAGTTCATTTTACTTGCTTGTAAATAATCTTGACTTAAAAGTAAGAGCTAAGTTAATAGATCATTCAAAATATTTGGGGCAATAAAAACTGTTTGCAATCCAGTTGACTGTAATTCAGTTAGAGTTATTATTAAATTTGAGTTAGTTAGCCTGATTTCACATACACGCTGTGACTAATTTAAAAAGGAAAATATGTTGGAGTTATAATGGGTAATTCAGTGAAGATATTAACCCAACATGTACCTTTGAAAAGAGAAAATTCCATTAGAGGGATCATTAAGAAAAGGATGGAAAATACAACTGATAAGAGTATGATGTGGATACAAATCATACAAAAGTATGACAAGTGTTCAGTTTAGTTTTCAGTACAGCACTTGAGGAAGCAATAAAGATAGAAGTGTGTGAAAATGAGATAGCAAAAATTTTCATGGGCATGAAACCTATCACATAAAGAAAAAATAAAACTTTTGAAACTTTTCAACTCCAGGAAAAATGCAAATAAAGGGGGACATAATTGAGGCATAGTATATAAAATCTTGCTAGAAATGGAGAAAATAGGTAGGGGAGATTTTTTTTCTTAGAACTAAGGTCAGTTAATGAATCTGACTGAATAGGACTGAATAAAACTGAGAAAAGAAAGTAATTTTTCACACAGTGTCAATATGTGCAGTGGTTAGATGAGAGAGATATAATTCTGAAAAAGAAATGGGAAGCTTGAAAGAACAAAAAGAGAGAACATGGATGTAGTAGAAGCAAAGAAAGTTTGCAAACCTAGAAATATATGGTTAAGTATGGTACATTGTGTTGGTATAAACTATTTTCTTTTTTATTTGTTTTATTTATTTATTTCTTATTTCTTTTCTGTATTCTATGTAACATTGCTAACTCAAAAAGAGAAGAGGATGAGATGTATGTATGCATGCATGCATGTATGTATATATGTGAATAATTGCAACAGTTTATAAAAACAATTCTATAACAGGCAAAATTATATATACTTTGGGGGAATAATAATTAATTTGTTACCATCTATGTTCAAAATATACTGTACAGCAAAGCACCCTTGTGTTGCCCTCATGAGGTATTTTATTTTTAGTAAGAAATGAGAGGGACAAAAACACACATGAAGCAGTGCTTGCCATTCACTGAGCAAAAAAAAAAAAAAAGATAAACATAATTTATGCTTGTCAAGGACATGATTAAACCTCAATTCAAACTTGTCTTGGCTTGAAAATAAATTGCTCCTGCAATCTTGAACCAGGTTTCCTAGATACTTTTTTTTAAGGAAAAGCCTATGAGAATGCCTGTCTTCATGGAGAACTATGATTTATGAAGTTATTGATTTCTTTGTTAAATAATTAATTAGCTGTCCCACCACAATATTATTTATCAAAGATTTTTGGCATATAATTAAATTGTCACATAATAGATTGCACCTATATAGGTTCATTAAATATTTAAACATACATGTGACATTGCTCTCCTTTTCTTTGTTAACAATGTATTTTCTCTGTACTTTTTCATTAAGATCAATAATTATAGGTCCCATACTGATCATAAAAGCTTTAGCAGCTATTTGGAAAGATTGAAAAACTCATCAAAAGCACCTTTGAAAGGCTATACATTTACTACTGTCTTTTGGTGAGTGAATGATATTTTAATAACCAAAAACTCTCAATCAACTTTTTTTGCAATGATGGTGAATGAAATAGTGTCCAGAACTCAGATATTCCATCAAGATTTACAAGTGTCAGAAGCTAATATTTTAAAAATGGCCACAAATCAGTGACAAGTCTGTATGTTTATTGTTCTCTTTTCCAGGCCTCTAATTATGTCCATACCTTTAAAATGATTGGTAAGTTATGGTTTTTAGAGAAGGTTATATAAATTCTAGCAGAGAACATTAAATAGGATATTCATAGACATATATTTTGAATCCTAATTTCTGGATGGATGGAATTTTTGCATACATATAATATGCCATTTTGTTTTGTTCAAATATGATTTGCAAAAGCAGGCTCAACAGCAGCAGATACAGCAGCCATTAACAGGTTCTATTACTTTCCATATACAGTTAAGAAAATTGCATAAAACCAGTATATTGCCATATGAAGTATATTGAAATAGAAATTATTGTAAAACTAAGTTGTACATAACATATGCAGGTATCCATGTCAAAATGTCAAAACTGAATACTACTAACCTTACCTTTAGTATGCAATATTTGATGTGGCATAAGTTCAACTAACATGGATCATCTAATCTGTCTACTCTTCTATCTTGTTTAAAAAATGCTGTGAGAAGCTTCAATTAACCAAAGCCTTGATGGGCAGAAGTAATATTTGGTGACAGACATGGAAGGATGCAAGTTGGAAAGAAAAGAAGAATAAATTGTGTAAGAGGACAATTAACTAGTAAAAAGCATGAATTAATGAATGGAGTTTAATTAATTAATTAATCAATCTATGTGATTACTTGGAATCAAATATGGCTCAAGGGCACATAATAAATAGGTGAATGAAATGTAAGAAAAGTAAGATATTCTACTGCATGTTGCTGAAACCAAAAGGAAGAATGTAATTTCTATGCTCCATGACAGAGAGAATGATATATTTTGCCTCCAGACTCTGTAGCAAGCTCTATATTCTTACAGTAGAACTTGACAAATAGAACACAGTTACATTACTCATTTTATTTCAGACAAGGAAAAAACATGTCGTCACAAAATAAATGCCTCCTGCAACATACTGAAATAAAATATCCATTTGCAAATCTTCTAAAACTTTTCATATATGATTCATACTTCCCTTCTGGCCATCATACTACTTTCATCCTCATTATTTTATTTTTTCCCTTCTTTTCCAAAGAGCCATTCTTGATCCTTCCAAAAATGATCAGTTCTGCATTTTAAATTCCATATATCGTCCACTCACTCTGTTAACTTTTCATCATACTGAAAATAAATTATACTTTGAATTTATTATTATTTATTAAATTTATATTTCTTTTGCCATGTATACTTATGACTTGAGTGTTATAGAAAGCAAACATATTTTTTTCTAAGGAGATTCTTGTCAGTCACCATTCTCGATCATCATTCATAGCTTTCCAAATGACCAAATAACATTTTTGGGCATTTTCAATTCATTCATGTCACCTCATAGACTAATATTTTCTTCTAAATTGTAATTATTCAGAATGTTGCACAATTATTATTCAAGTTTTATCTATGATCATTCCATTATCCAATTCACTGGAGCATAACATGTACTTATTACCAATCTATCAATTCCTTTTATGCATGCATAAAATCTAGCTGATACTAAGTCGTACTTTCTGACATACATTTTTGCTATTTTATTGAAGTTAAACTTACAGTTACATTTCCATGTGTAAATTCATCATATCAACTCCACAATATCAGATCATCTTCAATCAGATCTTGTATATTCTTCTCCTTCTTTGAAGGTCATAGACGCACAACAGTCTATTTTTATTTATTTCTTTGTATTTGCTAATTCTTCCTTTAAAAAAATAACATTCTAATTTGTGATATTATATTCTTCATTTAAAATTATGTAATTAATCATACAAGAAAGTCAACATAAGAATATGATTTTTAATTAGTTGATTGAGTCAAAGTTTAACTTTATTGTTTTTATTTGATGTATTAAACACTCATTTTGAACATGGTTAAAAGAAACCCTGGAAATTGGGGGGAAGGAGTTGAAGCAATTTATGCTGTAATCAGTAAGCTTACTGCTTGAATTTGTAGTTCAGCTTTGAATGTACTCAATAAGCCAGGACCAACACAAATACTTTTTTTTCCTTTGCCATTTTTGTGTGTGTACACATCAACTTTAATAATTAAAAACAAACCACTGAAAATATTTCAAGAACAACAAAGATTTTTTTTCTGCTTATGGTATATCTTATGAATATATTACAAATATGATCAATGTTATATAATATATTAGAGTAAGTCATGAATATAATGGGCCTGTAATATAATTGTGTGTGTATGTGTGTGTATGTAAATATAAAGGAATTCATTATGCTTAGTTGCAAGCATATTTTGCTTTTTGTCTGAACAACACAAGAATAAAATTATTGGAAAACTCTATTTTGAGTGGTTTGAACTCAATTTTATGACATCACTCATCACTGATAAGTAAACACTTCTGTGAATTACTTCCACTGAGATCTGAATGCAGATAGTGATGCTGGCCTTTTAGATTTTTCAGTAATGTATCATACCATTTATATATAGTCATAGTATTCTTCTTGACCATGTACGAATTTGAGGCAAAGTTTCTGCTCCTTTCTGAATGGGTGGTTCTAGTTTATTCTAGTAAGTGTAGCTATGGAATTTGGTATTCCTTTCTTGGTTAATCAACATCAAGATGGTGCCACTAATGGAAGTCTGTAATGGCCTGAAGATCATTTTGATTCTCATATGTGGTCAGGGTCATTCAACTATGAATGTGTAATCTTAACATGATTATCCAGAGTTCAGTTCACATATTTATTTTGAAATATTCATATAGATTTATGAAAACCCACTGTCCATTAAGTAACAGGTATCATCATCAACACATTCAGGGGTGGGATCCCACTGGTGATTTACGATTTGCGCACACATTTTCAGCTTGATCCTCTATTGTTAAGTAAAAGAAGTTTTTCTATTCTTGCTCTGGAAAAGATACAATACCCAGAGAGGGGAGGAAAGTAATTCAATAAGGATATGGAATAAGCTGTGGATATGAAAATAGTGAGCCTACAGATCAGAGATTTCTTTTGTTAATATTTGGACCTATTTCATTGCAATTTGCTAATTTATAAAATAAAGGAGAAATTAGTGATTGTGAACTTGGACTGAACAGCCCCTCATCAATTTTTTTTAAAGATTCCATAATTGTATTTTGTAGTTATTCCATTATCTTTAAATAGTAAATCATCAGCTCTGAGATAAGTAGGAATGGGGGGGAAATGTCATTCTACACATAGAGTGTGAGTTATTTTTTTTTCTTTTTCTCTATGCTACATCCCAAAGATAATTCTTCAGTTGAACTCCTGGTTAATTAAAAAGAAAGCAAAGATGTAAATGCTTATTATGTATTTAGCATATTAAGTTTTGGCCTTTCATTCTCCATGTCAGTGTTCAATATCAGTAATCTTGAAGATAAATTAATCCCTTTTAAATTATAGCATATTTTAGTTAAGCTAAAGAAAATGTTTAGAGAAAGACTGAGAATTCATTTCCTGCATTCCTATATGCATGTATTTTAATTTTCATACTCTTCATGTTTTGCTGTTACCCAAGACTCATTTCATCCTTCTAATTGATAAAAGGACTATTCTTCTCCTAACTGAATGTACATGGTCCCCTTTCTGGGTAAACGGTATCAAATGAAGTATAAAAAAACCAAGAAAAAAATGCAGCATTCACCATTCCTTACCATACTTTTATGTCCTTGAAAACTATACCTGCTTCTAATGATTTTCATTCTCTAGGTGAAAATGGGGAAAATATTCACTCTTATGTAATAGTTGATTTGTCCTGTGTGCACTTACTTTTATGTTGCTTTCTTTCTTTAAGTAATGAAATACAAACTTTATTGTATATTATTAACTAATTTTAATTTATTTCCATGTTTTTTCATACAATTTTATTTTATTCTTGTTACGTAAGTATGATACTCTCTGTGTTTATATGTTGATGCATATAAACAGGGAATGATGATGAACTGAAAATCATGTTTAATGATTTCTTTCATTTTATTTTTAGATCTCCTATGTGGGCAGATTTTGATTGTGATTTTTACCCAATCCTGAGACCTCTGTGGAGTTTTCACATTAGTAGTAAATTCTAAAATCTTTCTCATGTCCATCTCAATTAGCCAGGACAAAACAAAACTATTGATCTTATCACTGTTCTTATTTTCTTACAATTACTTGAAAAATTAATAGACCCTGGCTTATTTTTCTGCTGAAACTTAAAGCCAAGGTTGTGATTTCCACTGCCTATGAATTTGTATTAATGAGTGAATATTGAATGACTGCAAAGGAGTAAAATTTACAAGAGAAGAAGGAGACAACAAAATACTAACTTTCAAGATATCCTCATCAGTAGAAGAAAGGACTGAAAATTAGAAACACAAGTCTGTCTGTTAAAAAAACAAGTGCTCTGTTATCAAAGTAGCAACCCAACCTTCCACAAGAAGTTAGAACATTATTCAGAAACATAACAAAAAGTTTCTATCTAATCACTTACTACTTAATACCTTCCAACAAATTGGACACAGCATACAACTTTATAAAAAAGTGCCTCACCACTCAACCTACCACAGTACAAGTTATGGAAGCTGTGAAAACAATAAAACCATACTTCAAAAACATATCAGAAACAATGAACGGACTATTACAACTACATGGCATTACCATAGCACACAAACCAACTAAAGGTCCCCCCCGCCCAACATCTTCAGAAAACCAAAATACCTAGTAGGCCAGGGCTGTCAAGCTTGCAGTTCATGGGCCAGATGCATCATGTGCTGGCCAAGCCCATGGCCAGTTTAACAAAGGAGGAAAAGTCCCAATACATCACATGATGCCTCCTTGATGATGCAAGTTTGACACCCCTGTAGTAGACAACAAATACCAAAACAGAGTCATCTACAATATATAGCATAAGGACTGTAACAACCACTAGGTTGAACAAACAGGTAAAAGACTATGAGATCACAATGATGAACATCAACTAGCAGTCAGAATGAAAACTCTTCAGCCTCAAAACACATGGAAATATTAACCAAAATTTCAGTTGGACAACTGTGTACATCTTAGACCAAGCTAAATCCAAAAATGCTAGGAAATTCCTGGAAACTTGGCATTTAGACAAATCAATAGGCATGCAGAGTCAAATTCTATTTATACAACATTCAAAAGTAACAATAAAAAAGCTAAGAAGAAAACAAAAAAGACCAGAAGCGTTTTCTCCAGTAATCAAACAAATAAGGGATTATTATCAAACAAATGATAAAGTGAAATCAATACCTTAGTCAAGGATTTACCAAGAAGAAAACCACAACCCACTGTTAAGCCTGGGTTCCCCAACCAGGGTTAGGTAAACAAGCTAAACA
>BLBF01000006.1:53849379-53861192 GCA_015471245.1 Laticauda colubrina | reverse complement strand
GATCTGTTGATCTTCTAGGTCTCTGTTATGTCTTGGTGTGTTTTTGTGGATCAAGTTGGTGATTTTGTTTTTGTGGAAGCCATTGGCTGTCAATACTTCAGTCAGGGTGCATAGTTCAGTCTTTATATGTGTCTTGTCTGCCAGGCATTTGGTTCTGGTAATTAGTGTTTTTGCTACGGAATTTATCTGTGCTGGGTGGTGGTGGGATTGGGCGTTGAGGTAGAGGTTGGTGTGTGTTTTCTTTTGGTATATGGTGTGTCCCAGTGTGCCATCTGTTCTTTTGTAGATTAGTACATCTAGGAATGGTAGTTGTTTGTTTATTTCCGTTTCCATGGTGAACTTGATTTTAGCAGATGAAGGATTAGTTATTTTGTGTGGTAAAATCAGAAACAGGAAGATGTTGCAGAAAAAGACCAAAATGAAACATGGGTTATGATATTTAATATTTTTCTGCTAAATTCAGAGAAACTATGGGAAATAATTCAAATCAGGAATAAAAACTGAAAGTAATAAGACATTGTCCTGGTTCAATTTCCCTGCAAAATCTTAGCATAATATATGAATTCATAAGGTATGATAAAGCATTGCATGTAAACAGGGCTATTGTAGTTTTTTTGTTTGTATTTTAGTACATTTAGTTATCTCAAACAAGATGTCTTTTAAACCATGAATATGATATATTTTGTTGAAAAATATTAACATGTTATATATTATTCACTACAATGTGTTTTAAGTAAAGCATGACTTAGTATGTGGCATGACAAGTTTGCTGGACTCTGCTACTTAAAACATATTATATCTACTGAATTATTTCCATCTCTCTTTGCTATAATTTAACTACTTTCTGTATTTTATTTTATTCCCAAGTAAAAATATATTATTTGTGCTATTAGTAAATCAACAAGATTATCTTGTTAAGAATAATAAGACAGTACTGAAAATAGAGACGCTAATATTATACTGCCCTTATATAAATTAATGATATGACTGTATCTGGAAAAATGTGTGCAGTTCTGGTCAGCGAACCTAAAATAAAGTTCTGGAAGTGGAGAAAGTTCAGAAGAGGGCAACTAATATGTTCAAGGGACTTTGGCAGCTACCCTATGAGGAAAGGTTGTTCCGTATATGGCTTCTTAGTCTAGAAAAGACATGTATAACAGGGAATGTGATTGAGGCATAAAAATTATTCATGGTGTAAGATAAAGTAAGGAGAAGCTATATTTCTTACTTAAAAGAGCCACAGTGGTTTGAATGCAATACTGTAGGTTATTTTGCTGACTGCCAGCTGCCAGTTTGAATCTCACCAGGCTCAAGGTTAATTAAGCCTTCCATCCTTCTAAGTTTTATAAAATGAGGACCCAGATTGTTGAGGGCAATATGCTGACTCTGTAAACTGCTTAGGAAGGGATGTAAAGGCACCATGAAATACTGTACAGTAAACAAGAGGTTATTTGATGAAATTGAAGCCTAGAAGAATCATGATATACAAAACAAAATATTTTAATTATTTAATTTAAATTAAACAATTAATTTAATTTGAAATTCAATATCACAAGATGTGGGACTTCCCAACTTCAAAAAAGAATTGTAGCAATTCATAGAAATCAGGGGGATCATGGATATATGCACCAGGGGTCTGATCCAGCATAGTACTACTTATATTGCTGTCTTCCCCAATGAAAAGTGAGCTACTACTAACCTGTCAGCAACTGTTGAGTCTCCCTCTATGTCAGAAAGAGTTTAATCAACAAAAGGGTATTTTAGACTGTTATGTTACATATATTCAGATATTTTACTTGCCAGTCTAGAATTTAATGAAGTCAATTGTCCCATAAAATAATGGATATATTTAAACTGATACTTGAAAACCTTAAAAACCTTTGTAAGAAGAACAAAAATGCCAATTTTAGTACATTCAAATTTTAGTCCTAGTCAGTAAATTTAATTATCAATTTACACTTTAAAAATGCTTTAATATCTAATAAATAAATATATATTTAGGAGTGGGTAAAGCATGACGTGTGAATAAAAAATATGCATACTGATTAATATGCAATAAGTCAGTAGTGCTATGGAATCTACATAGAAATAGAGAACTAGAGAATAGAAATAGAGCTGGGCAAGGCAGAAGGGATTTAAAACAATGGTTACACAAATCTCTTCTATCTTTTCTATGAAAAATTAGCTACTGCTCTTTTGCCAGGCTTGTCCAAGTGCCTGACCTGGCTCTTTAAAGCCAAGTTTAAAAAGGTGAATTGCTCTCAACGTGTAAGTACTTGACCCAGAAATACATCACTGGTCCCCTCTCCCTCACTTGGTCACACAGCACTCTTTCCTGCTAGAATACAAAGACTAACTGTGGCTGCATTGTGTTCAGCTTTGTTCTATTGCCTTTGATCAACTAAGGTCTTTTTTTTTCTTTTCTACTTTGACAGAAGCAGTTGAAGATAGAAGAGAAACATGCAATCACATATTTAAGCAATCACATATCTAAGCACATGTTCTAAGTCATGATATATTTACTGAAGTATACATTCTGTCTCGGTCTCTAAGGTAGATTACAATGTAGGTAAAACTAGAATAAAAAATAAGGAAAGGAAATACAAAGGAAATTGTTGCCAACCAGTTCACAAAATAATAACGTAACACAACAATATCATTTCTTTGCATTATTGGGTAATGTCTGAGTAATCTTAAACAGCAGCTCATCTGGAATAAATTACAATAATCAAAACATGAAGTGGAAAAGATATGAATGGTATTTTAGTGCAACTTGTTCCAAGAAAGGCTACAACTGGCTTAACAGACTCATCTGATCACAGGTCTCACCCACAGCTTTCATTGGCAAGAAATTAGGCCTATGAGATTAATTATTGATTGGTATAGCCTTGGTTGACATTTTATATTTTTAGTGCATGACTTCTGTTACTGCTGACTTTTTAGTTATTGCATTAGGACTTTTAAAATGGTAGACATCCAGAGTTGTTGTGACATGAGAAGCCATACAAATCATCATCTTTCTAATCTAGAAGGACCCAAAGATTGCAGTTTCTCCTTTGTTGTAATTGCAGTGAAACATGTGATAATAATCAGGTTAATGTTCATCATCCCATATATTTTCATTTCACTGTACACAGCTGCATATTGTTTATAGCTTATGGGCAAATTATTTTGCGAATTGAATCATGAATCTCAAAGCAGCATAAATCAGTTGAATCATGACTCTCTTTTTTTGCAAAAGTTTTATTCAATTTTATTAGAGAGAGAGAAAAAAATCTTTTTTTCAGTGAATAGCATGATTCCAGGTTAACACATTTCCATTACAAACCTGACTCATTTCCTATTCATCTTTCACACTTTATAATTATCTTGATCTGACTTTGTATATTTTCTTTAATTTTAATCATCAAGCTTTTCCCATTTTATTTTATTTTTTCAAATACATTGCTTAGTCTATTTCTTTAAATCCTTAGTACATCATCATATATCTTCATATTCATTATATTTTATCTTCTTATTCTGTCAGGTCTGTAATATACTCATCTATATTTAATTCATCATTCCAAAAGTTCACACATTCCAACATAAAAAAATAACAA
Source organism: Laticauda colubrina (assembly GCA_015471245.1). NCBI lineage: Eukaryota > Metazoa > Chordata > Lepidosauria > Squamata > Elapidae > Laticauda > Laticauda colubrina. The sequence goes on along the minus strand of BLBF01000006.1, from coordinate 53,857,593 downwards.
AAATGCCACACCCCTATTATTGCCAATTTCAAGGTGACATCCCTGTGATTAAACATATCACTTAATTAATCCGCCCCTAAGATTTCCATAATTTAACTTTAAATTAACACTTTGAAAAAGAAGAAAAAGAAAAAAATATAGCTTTCTAGTAATTACTACATTACATATATCTTTTTTAAACCTGGGTCTGCAAATTTCCTGTCTCATTTCCTAAAGAATTATCTAGATTAAGAAAATTATAGATATAAAACAAATACAATTAATCCCATCATTTGATAAGAACTAACATTGTTTTCCCTTTAACATTACTCCTGCTCTGTTTGCCACAACTTATTAATTTATTTAATATTATTAATATCTTTATTCTGGTTACCTCTCTTAATTTCCTAATGTAAAGGGTGAAGAACCAAACAATCACTACAATAGTAAAACAATATCAATCCCCATCTCCCATCTTTATATTCTATATTCCACTGTTTTCTGGACAAATTTTATCATTTCTTATGCTATTGCTTATGAATTCGTTTAATGTTATAATATCTTTGTTTTGGTTATCTCTTTTAATTTCATATCATAAAAAAATAAAAGCAAATAATCACAGCAATAGCAAAACAATATCAGTCCCTAAATCCCCTTTTAATAATCTATATTTCACTTATTTTCTAAACAATCTTATCATTTCTTATTTATTTAAATTAATCCTTATACTCTTGCAGAATCCCCTTCTTATAATCCTTAATCAGCCATTATCCCTGTGTCTTTTAATTAAGCAATTCCATTTCATTGTTATGTGTTTACCATGATTTTCTTTCCAAATCCTGTTTTATTCTTGCCCTCTCCAATCTCCATCTCCCTTCTTTTCCATTACTCCCCACTGAAGTTTCCTTTCCTGCTGTTTCCTTTTCTTTTGTTCGGTTTTTAGAATAAACCTCCTTTTAATTACAATGTTGAACCTCCTATTGTTAATTCTCTTTCTGTTCCTCTTTTGCTTAAATTTCCGTTGATTCAGGTGTTCATTTAAAATGACCACTTCTTGTGTTGATTTCTCCTCTTGTTGTTCTTGGTATTTTAAACCTCCATTTCTAAAAATTGCAGTGCAAAACCAAATGATTTGCCTTCTTTTTGTAGCATGTCTTTTATATTTTTAAGTTCCAATTTAAGTTCCAGCAACATTCCTGCCATCTTTAGACAATGTTTATAAAAGTTTTTCCAACACTTTTCTCTTATTGACTCCTCTTCCAAAGATTTCCAGATTAGCTCCACTTTTCAATGTCTATTAATTAAAGTTGTAATTCAAAAACACCAAAAACTTCCACAATTTCCCTTTGTTTTCAAATTTCACTTTCACTTTCCAAGGTCCCAATTTTGTAATATCCTAATTCCGATTCTTTTATATCAGGAAACTAATGGATCCAAGTTTTAGAAAAGAAAGGGATATGTATAAACAATTCCCTTCTCCACTAGATGGCACTCTTTGCTGTGTTTAGAGTCAATTCTTTTCCTTTTCCTGATTTTTTTTCTTACTCATTCATTTAAAAAAAAAATTCTCTCTCACTCATTTTAAAGTTCCAATATCAGTAATTCCAAGCATTAATTTTCAAATTTTATTTTCCATCTTGACACGGCCCACTCTAGTTTTAATAAACCTGTTTGCTGTCAGAGTTGTATATTTAATTATTTCAAATGCAAGTTTCTTCTGGCTTCTTCCTTTTAAGTACAAAGCCCCTTCGTGTGTCACAATTTTTCTTTCTTAATTTCTTTGTCCGCAGCTTAAATCCACTTTCTTAACGATTTTAAAAGATTTCAAACCCAGGGTACCTTATACCAAAATTCTCCTGGTTTCTATGCTGTCCTCTTTTTCACCACTGCTCCTGCACACTCTTATTCCAGCAGACTCTTTCCCTTCAGGGTGGCCGTTTTAGACCACTACTTCAGACATCTTCGATAGGGAGTATTTGCCAAGCCAGGGAGAGGATATGTGGCTCCCCTCTACCCAGCTGGTGGTCTCCCCTTCCTCTACCGCCCCTATGAGGCAGCTTCTGCCCCAGATCTGGATGATCGGGGTTCTCTGACAAAGAAGCACAGACCAAAGCTATGGACAATTGCGGCAGCAGTCTGTCTTCAGGGAAGTTACATCCGGGCCGAATCATGACTCTTGAATTGCAAACTCTAATCAAATCATTCATTCTTTGAATCTCAAATTCCAAACTGAGTGAAATCGTGTTTGGTTCTCACTGGCTTACATCTCATTTTAGGGAATATAAAGCTATAGGTAAGATGAGTAGATCTAGTTTAGGTGAAGGACTAAATATTTCCAAGTAACCTTTTTTCCCCTTCTGTTTGCCTGATCAGAATGAAGCTCTGGTTAAGAGTTGACATCCATAGTTATGGCTGGAGATGGTGGTCTCTCAGGGACTTTCATTCAGACATACAGTATATGTGCACAATATTATTTCTGTTCTGTAATAGAATTGTCTGCTTCACATATCCAAACGTAATAGGCTAATGTGGGGAATGTAAGACATGTTATGCGGCGCATGCATGCACACACACACACACAAACACACACACAAACACACACAGTGGTTTAAATGACGATGGAGAGGGATTGGTCCTTCCATCCACAAGAAAGATATTGTTTTTAAAAATGACTTTGACCACTTTCAGTATGTGGTCAACTATTTAAATTTAAATATTTTATGGCTGAGCTCTTAGTTGCCAATGGAAAATTTCTTTTGGCAGCATTCCACAGCATGACGCTACTGTCAATTCCCTGTTATTTTGGTGGGTTCATCTTATCATCTGCTTGTCAGACCTTAGTGTTCTGCCCAGGGCCACCCTAGTTGTATTGCAATCTTTCCAACTTGTCACCGACAATGCCAGTAGCTTTAGAAAACATATTTGAAATAAAAATACTAATGTTTAATATCCTTGCATGAAGCTATGCATCTGGACATAGTGTTTAGTTTTGGACTCAAAAGAAAGGCAAAATAATATACTATTTTCATTTCCTAGGATACTTGACTACTGGTCTGTTTTACAAGAATTAATTACACCAGCATTATAGAAGAGATCATCATTTAATTCACATTCTTTAGGAGATTTTACAATTTCTTAGAAGATTTTAAGAAACATGATTTTTTAAAAAATAAATTAACTACTTGAGGAAGTACTATAATCAAAATCATATGTAACTACATTTGGCTGTCTATTCTTTCTTCTACCACCATTGCCTTATCCCTGTTTAAATCTTACATCAATTTATCCACTCCATATATCTCGTGAAATGAGCTACAATTCACAAAAGCTTACTGTATGATTTAAATAAAATGTCTGAAAAAGTGTGGATTACCATAAACTCACACTACATTTAGTAATGATTAAATAGTCAAGTATCCTGGGAAGTTTACTTTAAATTATTTAGTTTACTTTAAATTATTTGTGTGATTGAAATAAATTCTATGAAAACTTTACCAGACTTTCCTTCTTACTTATCTCTTCTAAGATTTGAAGATCTCAGGAGATTAATATTCCTCTTTATAATGAAAGACTATCATGAGCCATCAGAGTTCATCTGTGGCTTTAAATTTTGAAATATATTTTATTATATTCATATTTAACTTGTTTTATTAAATTAAATTCATATATCAGTGTTGACATAACTTCACATTTGTTGTTATATTTTAGGTATTTATAGTGAATTGTTTCATCTCTCTAATGTTTGCATTATTTTTGGATGCACAAATAGAAATGATAACAAAATACAAAGTGGAATTTCATGATTTTTTAAAAATAAAAATTAATACATATCATTGATATTCACTGGTAGTAATGAATATCTGAGAAGGAGAAAACATGAAAAGTAATTGCTTAAGAAGGTTGTCAGAAAAATTTAATGGACTTGCAAAGCTTCAAGAAAAAAATTGTATAGTTATAATGTAATTTTGTAAATTCTGTTAGTTTTCCCAATATTTAATATAACATTTATTTATTTTTAACTTTTAAAATTTAAATCAAACAAAACAAAATATACAAAAGTTTTTTAATCTGCTTGAAGATTGATATAACTATCAGATGAACAGTATAAATAATTATTAGTTAACATTTAATCAGTTCTAGTCAACCTTGGGCAAAATCCAGAATCTTTTACTACATTGTCAGTGTGCTTTATTGACATATAACAGAAGTATTGATAAAGCTAATAATACTATTTCTATGTATAATTACTGAAATTACCCTGATCAGCTTGGTTCAGTGGTATACACTAACTGACATGCATAATTTATGGCAAGTTTGCTGTCAAGCATCAATTAACATGACACACTAAGACTTAAACCAAATTACTAAACAAAGTGCTTGTGGTTTTTTCAGGAGATCACTGTAAGTGATGGCAGAGGAAATGTTAGTATCATTTTCTCAGGATCTGTATGTTATTTTTAGTGGGCACTGGTGTTATTTCCAGAAGAAAATTCCTCTATAAGCAGTTTATCTCTTAGTAAGGGTATTCATCTGCAAAGAGACCTTAGGGGTAAAACATGCTGTGGAAGTTAGTGACTTTCCTCCCTCCCACTTATTATATGCACTTAAACATCTTGTGTTTAGATTAGCCCTGACTACTCATTTTTCAGAAGGGTCTATAGAGCCCATTCAATGACAATGTTGAATGCTCTGAATATTTTTGTAATCATCTGCTGAGTATCTTTTATATTTTTGAATACATCTAATATATATTGTTTGTTTTCATTTGTATTGTGCTGTTTTTTTTTTTGTTATAGTAGTATTTTTTTGAACTACCCAGAGTAACTTATATCAGAGAAGAGACTATAAAATATTGAATAATATTGTATAGTTATAGATATAGATACATAAAGACAAAAGAGTAGCAATTGTATACTATTTCCTAATAAGTGTATAAGCTTACCTACCCTACTTGAAATACAGCACAATGATGCTTTTTACTTTTTATCATGTTTTTAGTGTAGGAAACCCAAATTCTTTACTAACTGTTTACTAACTCTAATTCTTTACTAACTTTAAAAAGTAAAATTTTACTTTTTCAAAGTATACAATATATAATACATAGGAGACCAAAACAATTGTTAAATGGTTTATAATAAAGGTTTTTGTCTAGCTTACATTTTATTAAAAAACTTGAAGATATAAATAATTGTTATGATAAAAGTGTGATGATGCCATAGATAAACAAATAGCATTATTCCTTTAGCTATTGTTCTCCACATCTCAAGAAGATCTCTCTCTTTTTTTCATACAGTTAGTAGTCAAGATATTTAGTATGATGTGTTTTGCCCAAATGCTTAGATATACTTCTTTTAAGCCATATATACCTGTGTGCTATATTCTTTCTCAGTATTGCAGAAATGGTATTCAGCAGGTTTTGACCAGTTCCGGAGAACTGGTAGCAGAAATTCTGGGTAGATTGGAGAACCAGCAAATGCCACCTCTGACTGGCCCTGCCCCCATCTATTCTCTGGCTCCCAAGCGCCAGCTGCTTGGCTTGGTCTTCTTTGGTTGCCCTGCACAGGAGAATGGAGCTGAAAGCAGGTTACTGGGGTGGGGAAGGAATTGAATTTTGCAGTAACTTTCCCCCAGGAGTGGGGTGGGAATGGAGATTTTACAGTATACTTCCCTGCCATGCCCATCAAGCCACGCCACACCCACAGAACTGGTAGTAAAAAAATTTGAATCCAACCACTGCAGTATTTTCTGATATTTTAAGAAGCAGCCAAACCAGAAGGCTGAATTCTACTAGAAATGAAAATTCATGTGGATCTAAAAGGGAATGTGTTTCTTTTATTGATGAAGTAAAAGGGAAGATAGTTGTTCTTGGAAAAGGTTTGATTTATATTAATACCTCATGCCAAAGGCATTTATTTTGTCTGGAGCTTTGGGGCAAGGAACATAGATGTGAGAAATATATTCTGCAAAATAATGAATATCAGAATAACCATTGACATGGTATTTGGTTATGCTCAACTATTTATTTTTTGCAGCATGGGATTTGGATGTTGGGTTTGTTGTTTGGTTTATTTTGGGGGGAGAAGAACCTAAAGTCTGAGTAAGCAAGAATGCCTCTGTAAATTAAATTCATTTCTTTGCATTGAAATTACTGATTCCTTTGTTACACTTTATCATAAGCAGCTTTATAGTCTTTTAATCTTTTTGCTATTGGTTTTACACCATATGTTAAGGTTGGTGGATGAAGTTTGGATATTCATTTACCTAGGGCTTTTGACAGCTGCTGCAGGGTACAACTTTTGGACTGAAAAGTTCAAAAAACTCAAAGTTCTTATTGCATTTGTTTGTTTGTTTTTAAACAAGTTCTGTTGATGTAGTTATAGAGAAACTTGATATTAGTAAGTTTATATTTAAAGAAAATAATGATAGTAATTCAAATCCATTCTTACCCTCATCTGGAAGAAAAAGCATTATATACGTACAAGGAAAAGAGGATTATTAGGTATAGCTAAATAAATTGTAAGGTATATAAAGAATAATATATTTTTGAAGGCACAAGTTGCAAAACTCTTCTTCCTAATCAGCAAAGCCTTACTTCCATGCTATCATATTTTCTTGGTTTTATATTTGATTTTAGTCTGAGGGGAAAAGGAATTTCAGTGTGTACTGTACTAATGATCAAAATGGCCACATTTATAAACAAATTTACTATAAAAGGTATTTCAGAATTTATGGTAATTTGGGAAGCGCATTCTCATTTATTATACATATTTTCTTCAAAAATATTATGGCCATGGAAATCACTAATTTTGTTACGTTTTTCTCTTTAAGTATATAATCTGGAGTCTTCTGTTACCAAGAAAATGTAGATAAATGAATAATACAAATATAAACACATGTCATAGTCCAGAGCTCTTGTATTGAACAAAACAAGCCAAATATTCACCTGGCTTAAATTGGCAGAAACCTACTTCCCTGATGAAATCATAAAAAGCATACATTCCAGCTGAATATATCAGGCCCATTTTTAAAATACTACGTCCATTCCCTGTTTGTCAAGATTCTATTATTAAATAATCTTTTGAAAAACACCCTTGAAAGAGGTCTTATTAAGAGTAATTGCAATGATTTCACTGCAGTATACAATGATTTAGATGCCTGCCTACAGTTAATGTCAATAAGACCTATCTAGCTAATCAATGTTGTCTAGTCTGATTAAAATAGCCCTAATGACTTTTCATGTGCTCTGGGGGTTTGGCACAGCTTTTTATTACACAAAGTTTTATCAGAAGTCTTCTGTCTTCATTAATTATTTACCAATGAAGTGTGAGACATTTGAAGTATAAATAATTGTAAGGAGATAAGTATTTCACTGATTTTAGGGTCTTAAACAACATCTTTAAATAACAGGAATGGTAAAGATGTAAGAAATACTCAAGATAAGATGACTCTTATGTCTGCCAGAATAATTAGGAAATAATTTTATCTCTTTGAATACAGATTTACTTCTATCAAGGGATTCTCTTATTAAAGTGTAAATAGAAATTCTGAACCACTGAAAATATTAATCCATTTTTTTGTAGAGTAATGCAGTTAAAAGGAAATGTGGAGATGGAATACTCAAGTGCCAGGTACAGAAATAGATAAGCTACTTTCCTTTGTAGATCAAAAGTGGTACAATAGCTTAATTTAGGTGGCCTTATAAGTTGGTAACTTTTATTCTCCAAGTGTTAAAAAGAACTTATTTAAAAATATAAGTAGTGGATGAATCAGAAGCTAATCTGTTCTGCTGTTCCCATAACTGTATCAGTTGTGGAGCATAGCACTGGCCACAGTAAAAGTTCTATACAGGCATTTTGGCTTCACAACCTGTTGACTACACTTTCTGAGAATTGCCATTTTAAACATCTAGATCAACCTAGGCTTCTTATCTTTTATCCCTTTCAAGAATAGAAGTATGATGAGAATAATGATGGAAGAGGTGGGGAATGTTTGTTCAACCCTAACCCTAACTTTTAGATAATTTTAGATATTTTTTTCAAATTTTAAAATTTTAAAATACCTTTTTAAAGAGATTTAAAAATACTTTTCTGTGTGAAGTTTTACTTTTAGTGTAATAGATGAGCCAATACAAACTGATATAGTATAGTATAGTATAGTATAGTATAGTATAGTGTAGTGTAGTGTAGTGTAGTGTAGTGTAGTGTAGTGTAGTGTAGTGTAGTGTAGTGTAGTGTA
>BLBF01000006.1:53827863-53848082 GCA_015471245.1 Laticauda colubrina | reverse complement strand
ATAGATAGATAGATAGATAGATAGATAGATAGATAGATAGATAGATAAATAAGATGGCAGCCAATACATTTTATAAATAAATAATGCTGCTGACATCCAACAATTCTGGATGGTTCCAATAATAAAATAAATTACCATAAAATAAAATAAAATAAAATAAAATATAAGAACAAACTGGATAGAATAAAGCAAAAGCCTCAGTGAAAGGCCAAAACAAAATCCTCAGACAATTTTTACCAACTTCCACTGCCCCACTTTACTTTATTACATCACTGTAAGCTCTCCATCATTAATGATGTCATCCCCCTTCCTGTTTCATGTCTTTGCTTCTGGATACAGAAACCCAGTCAGTGAATCTGGCCCTAAATGACATCACTTGGCCTGGTCTCCTTCACACAGATTGGGTCAGTCATTCCATGTTAGATTAAATCACACAGAATATAGATATTTTGTAACAGAAAAACATTAGGAAGGTTACTGATGCATCTCCGTGCATCCTTTACTTGTTGGTAGCTAAGGAAACCAAGAGACAGGCAGAACATGTGAAAAGCCTCTGTGTTTTTCAACCTTGGCAATTTGAGAATATATGGACTTCAACTCCCAGAATTCTTTACCCATAACTGGTTAGGGAATTCTGGGAGTTGAGGTCCACACATTTTAAAGCTACCAAGGTTGAAAAACACAGCCTAAATTCAACCTCTTGAAACAGCCTCCATCAGCCTTTGCATTCCTCTTTCTATCCCAGGAGGAGCTGTTAATCAATCATCATCTCCCCCTGAACATACAGTCCATATAGAAGAATAAGTATATCCTACTAAATCCTACCTATTCATCTTATACAGGGATATCAAACTTGTGACCCATGGACCAGATGCATCATGTGCTGGCCACACCCACACCCATTTTAGCAAAGAGGAAAAGTCATGATATATCACCTGATGACAATGTGATGATGCGAGTTTGACACTCCCCCCATCTTATAGTTACTAGTAATTATTCCCCTTTTCCCTTTTAATTACAATTCCAAGTGTCTTCAAAATTCTTGAAGACAGCCCTATGTGTGAGCTAAACAAAGGGAATAGAAAAGAGGCAAACTTTTCATAACTTGAAAAATAATTATTATTTAATTTAATTATTAATAATTAAAGCCTCAGAAAAAACATTTAAAACTTTACTGTGGAAAAGGTCAAATAACATGAACTTAGCAGTGTACCCTCAATTGTTCTTCCCTAAACTGAATTTCAAGCTGTTGCTTGATTGGGATATTATTATCTATATATTTTCATATCTTGTACCTTGGCCATAAATACAGACAGTTGAAAAATAAAGCAGATTATTTTAGATTTTTTTTTACTAATGCCTTTACTTTTGAATATGCTTCTGACACTTCATTACTTTCCACATAGTAATTCTACATACTCCATCTTCATCTGACCAAAGCATTCCCAGCTTCTGCTAAAATTTGGCAAAACTGTAAGAATAATCTTTCTGATATGATGGCGTAGTAAAATTAAAGCAATTCTCTAGCCCAATGAAGATAATTCATTATAAAGTAGCACACATCATTAAAGAAAGCTCCACAAAGAGCATTATCATTTTATAGTGATACACATCATTAGAATGCATCTTTAACTATGTGGCCTATTATGGAAGGTCCATTCATAATATTAAGGATCTCAAGGGCAACATGTCAGTTAGTAGGATCTTAAGTTCTAATTGAAGTCTTCTTTCATGGACAAGTGTATTTCTTCTGGGAGCTGAAATACAGAAAATACTGTAATATATTACAGTAAATATTATAATTTAATTCTTTTTAGATTTCAAAATTCTCCAGTATAGGGAATATCTTGACACTGATCTTAATTATCCTACATGATAGCAGAACATAGAATCCTCTACCAGAAAAAAGAAAGAAACCACAAGTCAACTTTTTATTCAGCTTGATATTTTTTCAGCAAGGTGTGCCTTGCTGGTAAGAGATTAGATGCTTGCAGTTCTCCTATTTCTGGAGGACACCAAGTTAGACAGAAACTGCGTAGTGCAGATTTTTGCTCAAAGCCATTCAGGAATTTTTATATAATATATATGCATAAGTAAAATAAATAAATAAATAAATAAATAAATAAATAAATAAATAAATAAATAAATAAATAAATAAATAAATAAATAAATAAATAAATAAAAAATAAAAAGACTTCAAAATACATTTCTTTTATACTATAAAAACTGAATTCAAAACACATTTGTCTTATATTTATGTTAGGTTTCCTAAAATAAGGTTGTACAACTTGCCTCATGATGTAACTGGAACAATCTGGAACTGAACACACTCAAAACCGTAAAAATAGTGGTAGACTTTAGGAGAAATCCTCCCATACTCCCACCTCTTACAATACTAGACAACTCAGTATCAACAGTAGAGACCTTCAAATTTCTAGGTTTTATCATATCACAAGATGTAAAATAGACACCTAACATAAAAAAAACATCATCAAAAAAGCTCAACAAAAAATGTTCTTTCTGCACCAACTCAGAAAGCTCAAATTGCCCAAGGAGATGCTGATCCAGTTCTACAGAGGAATTATTGAGTCTGTCATCTGCACTTCTATAACTGTCTGGTTTGGTTCTGCAACCCAGCAGGACAAACACAGACTTCAGAGAATAAGTAGGACTGCAGAAAAAACAATTACTACAAACCTGCCTTCAATTGAGGACCTGTATAAGAGGACTGTGAAAATATTTACAGATTCCTCACACCCCGGACATAAACTGTTTCAACTCCTACCCTCAAACGATGCTATAGAGCACTGCACACCAGAACAACTAGACACAAGGACAGTTTTTTTCCAAATGCCATCACTCTGCTATACAAATAATTCCCTCAACACTGTCCAACTATTTACAAAGTCTGCACTACTATTACTATTAATCTTCTCATCACTCCTTATCACCATCCCCTCCCACCTGTGACTGTATGACTGTAACTTTGTCACTTTTCTTTTATGTACACTGACAGTATTTGCACCAAGACAAATTCCTTGTGTGCCCAGTCACACTTGGCCAGTAAAAAATTCTACTCTACTCTATTCTATAACAAAATAATAACTCTCCCCTAAATTTATGTTTTCTAACTGATGTTATTGACATTTGAAAATTACTATTTTCAAGCATGGTTCTTCCATATTTTAGCATGATCACAGGGATCATGCTAGAGTTGTACAATTTAATAATACATCTCTAATAATTAGTTCAGAATATGAAGGAAGGCTACAACTTCTGATCCATATCCCTTTGCATTTAAAAGTGACAGAATAGGGACATTTGTGCATCTGTTTCATAGCTTCTCTGTCTCAAAAAACAAGGGATCTTAGAAGCATTTATTTTCAAGATAAACTAATAAAATATGAAAACAAAACATAATTTACCTTGGATATAATCTAGCTTAACTCCCTTTTTTGCATAAGAAGCCACAACTACAGTTTTCAGTGTCCACTGGAGTTGGGTAGCCAGTAAATGTAAATAAACAATATACCCATATAACTTCCTTTAATATACCTGTAAACAAAGAAAACTTCATCATATCTCAAAGTAGTCTGGTTCATTGTTGATGAGCTTTTACTGTTAGGAAATACTTCTCATGCAACCCTGAAATTTACTTCCTTAATTCAAAACCAGTTTCTTGTCCTGTCTTTTGAAATAACTCTGAAAAGTCCTGTCCCATCCTTTACATTATACCTTTATGTGTTTGAAGGCATTATATTGTCTCCCCACAATCTTCTCTTCAGGTTAACTATACCCTCTGCTTCCAATTATTTCATAAGGCTTTTTAAAAAAATTATCTTAACTGCTTTCCCATGAACATAGTCTCTTTTGTCAGTGCAATATTCTAGATGTGGTCTGAACAATGCAGAATGGACTTGTAACTACTTTTGAGCTTTCTGCTCATATTTTTCATAATGAAACTAGAACTGCATTTGATCTGGGGTGGGGGGAGTTGAGAGAGGAAAAGGATTTTCAGGTTTATCACGCCACTGGCTCATAATCAGCTTGCAATACACAAGGTATCCATGTGGTTTCTGAATGTACTGTTGCCCAGTATGGTTTTTCCACCCTACTCAAATGTAGGAGTTGTTCCGTCCAGAAAAATGCGAGGTAGACCGGGTTCCAACAACAAAGTCTTTATTATATACAGCAGTGGAAAAACGGAACATTGGCTCAAGCTGCGGCAGCCTTTTTATAGGGATTTGCCTGCTGGCTTGTAGCCAATGACAGGTATTTAGTTTTGCCGCCTTTTAAGTGGTTTCTTGGATTGGTTCCTATTGAACCAATCCCCATTCAGGTTTTTTAGCCAATCAGAATCCTGTGTTAGAAGTCTACTATTCTATATACAGAACACCCCTCCCCTCTTGGTTTAGTCCTACGTGGTGACGTAGTCGCGCAGGTAGGTGGGGCTTCTTTTGACTCGACTGGACTTGCGCGGTTCATTCCTGCTGAAGACTTCGACCGGTTCGGATGGGGTTGCTGTCTCTCCGGTCCTTCTCCATGGAACCGCCTGGAAGGGTGAGTCAGCCATTTTACTGCCGCCTGAGTTTCTTAGGCCAGCGGTTTTGCCGCTCCCTCCTGGTTTCTCCGGGCAGGTCGAGCTGGCCTGGCTGGCCCCTTCAAGTGGACTTTTCTCACAACTTTCTTCTAACTGTAAGTCTCTTTTTTGCTCTTTTTGTTTGTTATCATATTCTGTGTTTAATTTAAACGGTTCTTTATTATTTTCTTGTATTTCCCCCCCCCCTCCCTGGTTTGATTTTCGTCGTTTTTTAATATTTGTGGTTGTGTGTTTGTACTTTTTTCTATGTTTCAGGACCGAAGCTGGTCTATGTGCCGCTTCCATTCCCTGCCGTCATCTATGGTTAGTCGGTAGGACCGGGGGCCTGTAATTTGTGTTATTGTACCTGGAAACCATAATGGGTCCCCGGTAAAATTTCTTGCATAGACTAGGTCGCCTATTTCAAATGTCCTGAAACGGGTGGAGGAGTCGGGGGGTTTTTCTGGAGTATAGTTTGGGTGCAATCTGTCTAGATGCGACCTCTGTTTTCTCCCCATTAGTAATTCAGCCGGGCTTTTGTTTGTTATTGTACCCGGTGTAATATGCTGGAGGGTGAGTAGGCGATTTATTTTTTCTTGGACATCCCCAATATCCATTTTTTTTAACCCTTCTTTGGTAAACCTGACCATTCTCTCTGCCCTACCGTTTGCAGCCAGGTGGGCCGGCGCGATCAGGGCATGTCTAATACCTAGGGAGGTTAGGTATTGTTTGAATTGGATACTTGTTAATTGTGGCCCGTTGTCGGACACTAGGACGTCTGGCAGGCCATGGGTTGCGAAAAGTTTGCCAAGTTGTTTAATAACGGTTTCTGTTGTCGTAGATGGCATAATTTTAACCTCCAGCGAATTCGAGTATGCATATACGACAATTAGGAAAGTATGCCCCTTAGTGGGACCTGCAAAGTCAATGTGAATTCGTGACCAGGGGCCTCGTGGGGTTTCCCAGTCCCTAATGGGTGCTTTTGGTGGGGAAGGTCTGGTTCTTTGGCATTTGTTGCAAGAATTTACCCAGTATTCAATGTCCCTGTCTATACCCAGCCACCAGACATAGCTTCTAGCAAGGCTTTTCATTTTAACAATTCCAAGGTGGCCTTTGTGAAGCGTACCCAGTACCTTAGTTTGTAATTTGGATGGAATAATTACCCGATCACCCCACAACAAACAACCCTTTTGAACTGAGAGTTCGGTTTGTCTGGTCCGAAAAGGTTTAAAGTTCTCAGTTTTTTTATTTTCCAGCCAGCCTTTACCTACCCAGTTCAGTACACGGGCAGTCAATGGGTCTTTTGAAGTGGCTCTGGCGACATCATTTGCAGATATGGGTAGATCAGGGCATGTTTCTATCTGCAAGGTGTTCATCGTCGGCGCCGGGTCTTCCTCTATATTCGGTAATGGTACTCTGCTCAACGCGTCTGCATGGGAAATTTGTTTCCCGGGGTGATGTGTCAGAGTATAAGAGTAGGCTGCTAGGAATTCTGACCATCTAGTCATTCACGGGGACAAAATGTTCGGTGTTGGCTTGTTTCCCGCCAAAATTCCCAGTAGCGGTTTATGGTCCGGTACAATCAAAAATGTTCTTCCATATAGATATTCGTGGAAGTGTTTCACTCCGGTGACGATTGCCAATTGGCTATAATTATGCTCGGTTTTAGACAGAGTCTTTGAATAGTATGCGATGGGTGCCTCTCTCCCATCTGGCAATTGGTGGCTCAGGATGGCACCGACTCCAAACGGTGAGGCGTCGCAGGTCACCATCAATGGAAGTGTGTTACTAAACTGGATAAGAATGGTGTTTGATGTTAATAAGTTTTTTATTTTTTGGAAGGCTTTCTTTTCTCTATAACCCCAAGTCCAAATTGTTTTTTTATCCAGTAATCGGTGTAATGGTTCCGCTATTGTCGCTTTGTGGGGTAGGAACACGTTATAAAAATTTATTAGTCCCCAAAATGCCTGTAGTTCAGTTTTGTTCCTTGGTTCTGGTGCGCCTTTAATAGCTTTGACTTTTTTGTCAGTAGGGTGTATACCCTCTCCGTCTATTAAGTAGCCCAGGAATTCGACGCGATCAGTCATTAAACAGCATTTTTCTTTTTTTACTTTTAGGCCAGATTCTCTGAATTTAGTTTGTATGTCTTTTAGTCTTTTTTTTTAGTTGGGTCGCATCTTTGGCTGAAATTAGGACATCATCGAAATATGGTACGACCCCTTTTATACCATTTAATAGGCGTTCCATGAGGCTCTGGAAAACGCCTGGGGCTACACTCACTCCAAATTGGAGTCTATTGCACTTGAATGCCCCTTTGTGGGTCACTATAGTTTGTGCTTCAGCCATTAATGGGTCTACTGGGAGCTGTTGGTAAGCTTGAGCTAGATCTAGTTTAGCGAAAGCTTTTCCTCCCCCCAAGAGAATGTAATAAGTGTTGTACGACTGGCACCGGGTATGCGCTTTGTTGCAATGCGTGGTTCAGGGTAGCCTTGTAGTCACCACAAATTCGAACCGACCCATCTGGTTTAATTGGTGTTACGATCGGCGTTTCCCACTTAGCATGGTCCACAGGTTCTAAAACCCCTTGGTCTATTAATTTATTTAGTTGTTCCTCTATTTTTGCTTTCAGAGCAAAAGGAACTCATCTGGCCTTTAGTCTTCTAGGGGCTACCTGGGGGTCTAGACTAAAGGAAATTGGGGTCCCCCGATACCTGCCTAGGGAGCCATTGAAAACGTCCTGGAACTCTTGGATCAGGCTTTCTTCCCAGTCGGTTGCAGCCACCCGGTCTACCCCGGTCATCCCGATGCCCAATGGTGCAAACCATTCGATGCCCAGGAGGCTTGGTCGGCCTCAGTCGACTATTGTCAATGGTAGTACTTCGACATGTTGTTTGTAGGCGACTCGGAAATGTCCTAGGCCTACCACAGGAATTCGGTTTCCTTGGTAGTCCTTCAGGGTTAATTTTTGTCTCTGGAGTTCTTTGAGTTTGATATCTGGGACCAGTTGTTTGATGGCATCGAGAAATCTGCAATCGGCCCGAGGATGGTTCCCTCCGCAGCCAGCGCATTCCCGCCAATTCTTTTTTTTGCGCCCTTTTTGTTGGCATATAGGCGGTGGACTTCGTCGTCTTCCTCCCCGGATTCTGATGTCTTGTCAATATCCTCATGGTAAGTGGTGGTGGGAAATTGTTTCTTCCCTCTGTCCAGGCTCGTTTTGTCGTTGTTCGTGTTCATCTGTTTCATTTTGACCGCCAATTTCTTTGCGGCTTCAGCGGCTGTGGCTTCGGCGATGGCTTCGGCTATGGTTATGTTGGGTTTATTTAGCAGTTTGCTCTGTATATTAGTGTCTCTTAAACCCAGTATTACTCGATCCCGCATCGCCTCATCTAAATTTCGAAATTCGCACGCTTCCCCTATTTGTCAGAAGGCTGCCACAAAATCAGCGATGGTCTCGCCTTCTTTCTGGTCTCTTCCGTAGAACTCGTGCCGCTTTATTAGGTTTGATACCACCGGTGCGTAGTGAGCCTTTAGTATTCTTTGGAGCTCTGGCCAAGTCAATTGCTTCACATCTCAGGGGTTCGCCAAAGCCTTGGCCATCTTGAAGATTGTGGGCCTGCAGTGTGTCAAGAAAACAGTTCTCTTACGCTGGTCTGAGATCTCTTCCATCTTGTTACTTTCCAAATACATCTGGAAATGGTCTATGTAGGATTCCCAATCCTCTTCATTGGGATTGAAGGGTGCAGGCGGTGCATTATTTCTTGCCATAGTTCTTTGTCTAGTTTTATTTGTTGCCGCATGCTCAGTCTCACATTTAGGACAATCCCACCTTCGTTGCCAGTGTTCCGTCCGGAAAAACGTGAGGTAGACCGGGTTCCAACAACAAAGTCTTTATTATATACAGCAGTGGAAAAACGGAACATTGGCTCAAGCTGCGGCAGCCTTTTTATAGGGATTTGCCTGCCGGTAGCCAATAACAGGTATTTAGTTTTGCCTCCTTTTGAGCGGTTTCTTGGATTGGTTCCTATTGAACCAATCCCCATTCAGGTTTTTTAACCAATCAGAATCCTGTGTTAGGAGTCTACTATTCTATATACAGAACAGGAGTTTGTCCCTATAAAAAGTTATATTGCAAGATTCTCCTAACCCCCTCAAGGACTTTCTCAAGATTCTCCTAAATTTATCTAAAGAAGACAGGAAGGACAGTGATCCAGCCTACAGGAAGCAGAGATATCCTAAAGAATATCATAACCTTTTTGTAAAGGTATAAAATCAGACCAAAATAGCTAACAACACAAGATCAGTCAGTTCCTAATACTCTTCCCAAGTGGAGTTAATACTAGAGTGAATGTGAGTGACTTTACAACCAACTATCAAAATGTCTCACTTGTTATGTAAATTTGACATATAAATAAATTAGTCATAGTAGGTACTAGTGAATTGTTTCTATAGCTGTGCATAAGGATATTATCATGCATTAAAAACATAATTCTATGTTTTTTTTCAATCTGTTTATCCATCAAACCTAAAAGAAACACCTCTGGCTTCATTTGTATACTTAATTTAAGAATTGTCTGAATTAAAATATATATGATTCCAATCATTCTTAACTTTATGACATGCCCACCAGAGATGGTAAAAAGTATCTTCAAATTATTTACACTTCCAATATATATTTGACACTATCTTTTACATCTTTGACAATTTATCTGATGTTAAATGACAATGATACATCTTGTAAAAATTATTTTTCAAATTATAATTCAATGTAAATTTTAATCCTTTACTCCGTATTTCTCCCATTGATCCAACATTATATTTGAGCCAAAATTTCATGCCCATTCAATCATATAACCATTGACATATTAATTTTTGGTATTCATTATGAACAGTAGTATGTACATCTTAGCAATCATAGGTTCATCTCTACCATGCAAGTCCAACTCAAAATCACTTGTAAACACAGAATTCTTCTTATCCAGTTTAAATTTTAGGAAGAAGCAAAATATTGGTAAACATTGCTCACTTTGGGGAAAATAATTCAGACGATGATTGTACAGCAGCTTCAGAGATTTGAGTAGATTATTTGGATCCTCTTCAGACAAAATTCAGACTTAAGAATGGGGTGGAAATGACATTATTCACACTTTTTCACACATTGTTCACACAAATGCATCTTTAATACTACCAAGCACCATATATATTTAAAAGCAATTATCGTAGGCTGAACTATTAATGTGGTTCCAAATCAATATCATGCCACCATGTGTACTGCAATACTGCAGGCTACTTCTGCTGATTGCCAGCTGCCAGCAGTTCAGCAATTCGATTCTCACCAGCTCAAGGTTCACTCTGCTGTCCATCCTCCCAAGGTTGATAAAATGAGGACCCAGACTGTTGAGGGCAATAATCTGATTCTATAAACTGCTTAGAGAGGGCTGCAAAGTACTGTGAAACAGTATACAAGTCTAAGTGTTATTGCTATTGCTATTTTTTGAAAAACCTTTTAAGACAGGAATGACTTTTGGTCTTGTCCAGTCCTCTGGCATCACATACTACTTTCATGATTTCTCAAATTATCACAAAAAGGGGATCAAAGAAGGTTTTTCAAAGTTTTATTCTTGGATATAATTTAACTGCTCTGGAGACTTACGTTTAGCAATAGCAGCCATTTGCCCTATATTTATTTTTTATTTGATTTGATTTGTCAATTGCTTACAAGATAATAGGTATAAGTATAAACATGAGTAAGAATACAGAAAATAGGTACAATTAAATGGGGACATTAGGACAGGGACGGGAGGCATGATGGTGCACTTATGCACACCCCTTACAGACTTAGGAATGGTCAATAGTGAGGTCAATAGTGCATAGTTTGAGGTTAAAGGAGTGGGGGTTTGAGGATGTAATTATAGAGTCAGGTAGTGCATTCCAGGCATTGACCACTCCGTTGCTGAAGTCGTACTTTCTGCAATCAAGTTTGGAGTGGTTAACATTGAGTTTTTATCTGTTGTGTGCTCTTGTATTGTTGTGGTTGAAGCTGAAGTAGTCATTGACTGGTAGGACATTGCAGCAGATAATTTTGTGTGCTACGCTTAAGTCCAACCGTAGGCAGTGTAGTTCAAGATTGTCCAAGACCAAAATTTCAAGTCTAGTGATATATAGGGTATTCTGTTGTGAGCAGAGGGGTGTAGTACTCTTCTTGTGAAATACTTCTGGACTCACTCAATTGTATTAATGTCCAATATACAGTGTGGATTCCAAACAGATGAGCTGTATAGCCATTTTTTAGCTTAATTTGATTTGCCACTTTCTCCCTTTGTCAATTGTTCTACTTTGTTCAGTTTAACACAACTTCCCATTGAGATGAAGACGAAAGAAAGTTGAATAATTCTGCTGATATCCTTTTAGCTGATCTTATCATTTTGTCCCAGTTGCTGGCCATATTTCTTCCTCTCTTTTTTGATCTATATAAAGACAAAAAAGACCTTTGTTATGAGTTAGGTTTGTCTAATAAGCCTGTTTCTTTTCTGATTTAGTGTTTCTGATAACATGACTACAATATATTAACTTACCATTTCAATAAAGACATTATTTAACTACTGTTACTATACAAGTATGTCAATATATAAATTATTTGTAATAGTCCTTTTTGTTTGTACATGTTTACGTTGTTGTTTTATATATTAATTCATTAATATTTTCTACTTTAAGATAATATATGCATATTACTTTACTAAGTGTAATCATTTCTTTGATTCTTTTCATTGGCATACACTTTCCTTCATCTAATACTTTATAATTTTGTACTAAAGAAACTAAAGATAGATAAGGCTATCAAAACATGCCTTTCACTGCCAAAAATTTTAATGTATAGGCACTTTAAGTTTATTTCATTCTCCAGAATAATTTTTATGTTCAAATTAAACAAGAAACATTAGAAGAACTTCTAATAGCCAGTAGAGGGTGCATTTTACATAGTTTAGAATTACTCAGTTTTAATTTTAATTTAATAGGCATCACAAAATGAAGAATACATACAGGAATTCAGAACAAATTAAACAAAGCATGTCTTACACTATAAATAAGAAAATTAGTTGATTAGCTTTAAATGATTCAGTATGAAGCATTTGTAAAGCCAGTAAGTAAATACATTATTTATCTGGCTGATTCTACTTTATCTGTAATGTTACAGATGTGGATATTTTGACAGCTTGGCATAAAACTGACTTTTTTTCAGGGTGGGGCGATGGTGGGGATGGTGGTATTTTTATAAATGTTTTCATTTTATAGACTATAAAGGACTGAAGAATTAATCAGCTGTAGAAGTTGGACAAGTATATCGATGCTAAAATATTTTTAGTAAAATTAATGTATAATAAAAATATGGTAAAGTTTCTTGCTAAAAGCATCACAAATGTATACATGTGTAGCAATATTCATTCTACTTCCTGTTTATCGTTATGCTTTGCTCTCAATCTCTCTGACTTACTTTTTTGACTCTAGCAATTTGTTTACAGTGAGTATATTAACTCACATTTTTTGTGTTTTGTTTTGTTTTCTGAAGTGACAGAATTTTACTATCAGTTCTGATAGTATATCAAGTTACAGCCATTTATAGCTGATTAAGGAAAAAAAGGATTTTTTAATTTCAACTTTGCAATTTTTACTAAAATGAATAATAGAAAAAATACTTTATATAAATTATTAACATGAGTTCAGATAAAATAAAAATTTAAGAGGGAAAGGTGTTAAATTCAATTCAAATATCACAGTTATTAAGAAGTCAATGATAGTTTGCAATATTCAGTACAAGCCTTTGAATGTAACATTCTACATTCCAAAACATGGACCATTTTTTAAAAAAATATTCTTTACAAGTTAGATATTCAAATTTATTGAAATTGTTGTACAGTATGTTACAATAAACATTGGAAAATTTTATAACTGTTTCTATTAACTACACAAAATTATAATTATTGCATGTGAGAGATTGTCCAGGACGAAATGTAGAAAGACAATACTAAGCATAACATAGAGTTTATATCAAAGGTATAGTTTAAACTCTGTGAGAATATATAGTATGTGTATGCATGCATCTGTAATTGAAGAGAAAAACTCTAATATCAGACTTAATTTATAAACTGGCATAGTTGCATTCCATTTCTAGACATTGCAAGTGGCATACTTAAAAACACATCTACAGTAGCTTGCATTCCTTCTATAAGTAATATCCTTACATTGGCTACCAGCACAATCTTTATAATTATGAGATGCAGGCAACAGACAAAAACAAATATCAAAGACTTCATTCCTTTATATATATTCTGTTGGATTTAAGAGTTGATCTTAAAGAAAAAACAACTATCACATCTTCAAAGAGGATGTCATCTAACTCCATTCTTCATATCTTATTTTACTAATGAAATGTTGATCTCTGCTATTTCTCTTGGGTTTGGCATAAGTGAGTAGAGGCTAATGAGTACAAATCCTTAAAATTTGAAAGTATTAAATTATCACATTTTGAAGTAAATGAAATAGCAAGCATCACTGTGGTCATTAAGTCCAGTGACTGAAATTACATGAATTACCATTCTTGCATAGATAATAAAATCATTCAATCAGAAAATATCATGATTTTTTTTCACCCTGACATTCAAAAAACTGAAGCAGATAGATACAGTATTAGAATCCCTCTATCTTCATTTTCATATTTTGAAATCTGAAAGCACAACTATTGTATAACTTCTATACTTTTTTGTTAAAAAAAGTAATCTTACCTGCAATGACTATGCTTTTGAACACAAGTTGTCAGGAGACTTTTTAAATTATTCCTGTGTTTAACTATGTGAAAACAGAGTTCTAAACTAGACTTATCTTCTAATATAATAAAGCTATTTTTATTTCTTCATGTTACTTTTATAATATTTCCATTAGTCATATTTTTTTAATAATGTAATTATAAAAAACCCCTGATAAATTCATACCTGTTGAGAACCCCTATGTGCCTGCAGTTAAATAAGCCTCAGATAACAGATAGACTTTGAAGCTGGAGAACAATCATTTGCCACCTCTGGCTGAGGACTGAAATGAACAAAAGAAAGACTATAATTCAGGAGGAACTAATTGTGTTTCCCACAAGTGGAAAGTACTCTGTTGTTGCATGTGCTGTGAAATCCTATTATATAATTTTAAGATGGATTCTTGGTTTAGTTAATGGAAAATGCTCTGCTTCAGCGCACTTCAAGTTCTATAACATAATATTCAGTTTAGATTATGTGGCCATGAAATCTGAAAATCAAATCAAATCTATTTTTCATAAACAGAAGTCATTTTGTCAGTGATTATCATTATATCCCTGCTAAGTTTAAAAAAGTAGAAAAACAAAAAATGAGCATATAAAACAACCTAATAGGTAAAAAGTTATTCAGCATCTCTTAATGTGACTTTATTATATTATCTTCTAAATCTCATGAAAGAAATATTATGAGGACCAATGAACCCACTTCTATTCAAAGCTAAATATTAAAATTAACATATAGTGAAAGTTAATCATTTTCAGTTCCAATAGTTTTAGCAATAGATTTGTTGTAACTATGTATCATTTATGTGTTTGCAACTGTGTATCATTACAACTATGTATCATTCAGGCATTTGCAACATTGTATCATTCACGTGTAATCATTGAGCTTCTGTCTCCTCAGTGACCTTTTACAGGGCACGTACAGAGACAAGGAGTCAAGCATTCACTTTGTGATTACATCGTCTGGCATGCAGCTTTGTAAAGAAGGAATGTCTTGATCAAATTGTAGATCGTGCCATCCTGTCTGACTTGGTATTTTGCCTTATCTAAGTCCTGCATATCCTATCCGACCTGGGCTTGACCTAGGCTCTGAATAAACAATGATAGTGACCCCCCCTTTGAAGGAGCATAATAAAAGAGCGTGTACCCAGACATTCTGGGCGCACTCATCGCGAGGAACTTCGTCTCCTGTCGTTTCTCTGTCCTTCACTCCCTATCATGAGACGCCCATCTGATGCGGGATAGCAGATACCGCATTTTGGTGACCCCGACGTGATTCCCTAAGGGGGATACGCCGCGACGCACTCATATCTTACTCACTCGATGGGAGCTGTGCTTCGCCAGGCCTGAAGCGAATTGCACATCATCGGATCTGAAACACGGTCTCGACTTTCATAAGTATGGGCGGAAACTTTTCTCAACAACAGACAGAGCATCTGAAGGAATTGAGGGAGTTAGTCGCCTCTTCTTCTAAATATTCTGCTAATTTAAAGGGCTCGCCTTTAAAAATTAAACCTATTGCTACATTATTGACTTATGTGTGGCAACATTGTCCCACTTATCCAGAGAAAGGGTCCTTAAAAATCTCCATTTGGCAAAAAATTGGTGACTATCTCCATAATCCTCCTCGTGCACCTATTGGCATTTTGGTCACTTGGAGGAAAATTATGGAGGCTTTAAAAGTCCATTATAAAATAGAAGCAGAAAGTGTATTTGAATCTCCTCCACCAAGTTATGATAACTTTTCTGTCCTTCAACCCTCCGATCCCAATGATCGTAAGTCATTACGAGAGCCTCCCTCCATCCAATCCACTTCTTTAAAAGGAGAGCTCTCGTGTCCTCCACCACCCTCCCGAAGGGGTGTATGTGTTGTAAAAGCCATTCAACAAGCCTTTTCTGAAGGAGAAATGGATGAGGACACCCTTGCAGCTGCCTCCCTTTATCCTATCATACAAAATGGCAATCCCCTCTCTCAATATCTCCATTAGTAGATGCACCTACGATTTATGCAGATGGGGGGAAAGTGTATGGTGCTTGTGCATGGAACCAGGAGGGAGAGTGGAAAACTAAAATTACCCCTCCGCAATTTTCTGCTCAACAGGCAGAACTTGCTGCATCTCTTATTGCATTTCAACAGTTTCAAAAAGCTCCTTTTAATTTAATAGTTGATTCCTTGTACGTTTCTCAGATTTTGAAAAATATATATCAAGCCTATTTATCTCCTAGCATATCTGTTCCTTTGTTAAAATTGATGATTCCTATACAACAATGTATCAACAGTCGTAGGCATCCATTCTTTGTAGCACATATCAGGAGCCACCAACCTCTTCCTGGTATTTTACAGGAGGGAAATAAGGTGACAGACGCTGCAGCAGCAGCTGCATCAGGTAAATCAATTTGTAATCTGACAGCAGCACAAAGCCATGACTATTTTCACCAAAATAAAAAAGCATTACAAAAACAATTTTCTCTAACTCAGGCAGAAGCTGCTGCCATTATTCAACAATGCCCCACATGTAGTAAGCAAGGACATTCCATTCCCATAGGAGTAAATCCTAGAGGATTAAAAGCTTGTGAAATTTGGCAAATGGATGTAACTCAGTATCCACCTTTTGCCCCTTGGAAATATTTGCACGTTTCCATCGATACATATTCAGGGTTTATTCTGGCTACTCCTCAAAGGGGAGAAACTGTAAAACATGTCATCAATCATTCAATTCGTACCTTTGCCTCGCTGGGACGTCCAAAAGAAATCAAAACAGACAATGGACCTGCCTATACGAGTTCTGCTTTCCAGGACTTCTGTAATAGATGGGATGTAACTCACAAGTTTGGGATTCCCTATAACAGCCAGGGGCAGGCTATTGTGGAATGAGCTCACTTATCTCTGAAATGTGCTCTTGATCATTATTTGTTGTGGGAAAAACCTCCCAACCTCCCAGCATTGCAAAATTCTCTTAACATTTGTCTTTACACTTTAAATTTTCTTAATCTGACTGGCATTCCTCCTACTTCTGCTGCCTCACGTCATTTTTCCTCCCCTTCACCCCCTCCTAACAGACCTCTGGTACATTATCGCAGATTGCCAGATCCCACCTGGCAGGGTCCTGCTGAGCTTCTCACCTGGGGACGAGGCTACGCTGCGATTTTACTACCAGACAAAACCACTTGCTGGGTCCCTGGTCGGGCGGTAAGACCCTATCATGGGAATTCCTCTGCTACATCTGCATCTTAAACTCTTCCTGATATTCTTGCCTATATCCTCTTTGCAATTTCTACCTTATTCATATCCTACTTATACCTTTGTTCAACATGGTCATTGGACCACATTAGAATTTCGCTTTATTAATTATGATAGTGACTGTCCTATTGTCTGTTGGCATAATAATCTTCCCATAAATCTATCTCCTTATATTCACACATACTTCAACAAAACCTATGCTTCCTGCCAAAAGATTATTCGTGTTAAAGCCACTTCATTAACAGAAGGCTATTATACTTGTTCCATGTGGGTACGTCATGAAAATGCTACCCATAGCTTTCACTCTGTCACATCTGTTTTGTTTACAGAACACTCTATCACTCACTCTTTTGTTCCTTCCTTACTCTTCCTATGGAAAAGAACCTTAAAACCTTTTCCTCTATTCAAGCTAGATATAGGGGGACCTAAATGTCCTTCTCTTGTATTATGGGTTCCTCCAACCCAACTAACATCCTTGATGAATGACCAAATTAATCTTCATTGTCATTATTGTAATTATTATCCTTTTTCTACTAATTGCATTCCCTTCTCATCTCGTAAATGTTCTACAACTAACTTGTCCATAGTCCTCTCTCCTACTTGTAATGCTTTTATATACCCGAACTCTGATCCTGTCAACAAACAACGCTTCAAAAGAACTGTCCATGACGATCCTCAGAAGCCTCATAGAAAATATAATATTACTTGGACTATAAAAGACTTTCAAGGCATTCGTTTAAGCTCTACAACCAATTCTTCTCGCATAGAAGATCAAAGCTTCCTATGCTTTGCTGAACTCTTCAAACTCATCAATTGCCTCCACATGTTGGCTTTGTATTTCTGCCTCTCCACCTTTTTATGAAGCCATCGCTTCCCAAGAATCCATTGCTAATTCCACATCAGATGAACGTTGCCGTTGGAGGAACTCCACTATTACTGTTTCTTCCATCACTGGGGTTGGTTGTTGCTAAGGAAATATTCCATCCAATTACTCACAATATTGTCATAATGTTTCTAATGGCTATCATTGTAATGTATATCATCCTAAGAACCGCCTTGGCCGCTTCCACACCATCAGAGGATACTCTGCAGTCTACACCACCTCAGGAGGAAATTTAACATCACACCTGAAAGGAATGTATTTTATCCCTGGCAATAACTCTGTCTGGGCTTGTTCCACTGGTCTCACAGCATGTGTCTATGGGGATGAACTTATTAAATCCAAATCATTTTGCATTCAAGTATGGCTTATACCAAAAATTAACGTGTATAACTCTGATGATTTTTTAAAAAAAGGTTAAACATGTATAATTGGTATCAAAGCTTGTTTTCTATTTCACCATGGCTTACAACCCTTTTAACTGCATTGGCAGGACCATTAATAATCATTATATTGATATGTATTATAGGACCTTGTTGTTTTAATAGAATATTGCAATTTTTGAAAAATCAATTATCCTCCATAACTGCTAATGTTAATGTGTTATTGCAAGCTCATGTTAAGTCCTTAACACCGGATGAAAAAATGTCATTGCTGAGTTACCGCTCCTTGGACAACCCTAACGCTGACGGATCGCACTCCTGCCTAGATGACTGGGACGGTGAACATTTTAGAAAAAAGGTTCCTGTCTTCTTGGACAAGGAAGAAGATTCGTCATAAAAAATAAAAACAGAGGAGATGTTGTAACTATGTATCATTTATGTGTTTGCAACTGTGTATCATTACAACTATGTATCATTCAGGCATTTGCAACATTGTATCATTCACGTGTAATCATTGAGCTTCTGTCTCCTCAGTGACCTTTTACAGGGCACGTACAGAGACAAGGAGTCAAGCATTCACTTTGTGATTACATCGTCTGGCATGCAGCTTTGTAAAGAAGGAATGTCTTGATCAAATTGTAGATCGTGCCATCCTGTCTGACTTGGTATTTTGCCTAATCTTAAGTCCTGCATATCCTGTCCGACCTGGGCTTGACCTAGGCTCTGAATAAACAATGATAGTGACCCCCCCTTTGAAGGAGCATAATAAAAGAGCGTGTACCCAGACATTCTGGGCGCACTCATCGCGAGGAACTTCGTCTCCTGTCGTTTCTCTGTCCTTCGCTCCCTATCATGAGACGCCCATCTGATGCAGGATAGCAGATACCGCATAGATTGAATAATTACAGTCCTTGCCTGGAAATAAGGTCCTTTGAACATTGTGTCATTGTTAACATTCTGAATAATCATGTACAAGATTTCAAGAAAATCAAACAAAGGTAGAAGAAATATAATGAAATTCTGTATTACCTAGATGTCAACATTCAAGGTAGCTTAGAAGATATTCTGTACTTCTAGGAACTTCTAATATTAAAAGATGAAGTTAGATCAGCCCTCTGATCATTGTCAAGTTAGAAAGCTACAGAAAGCTATGGAAATCTACAGAAATTTGGCAAGCAACAGAAGAAGAATTAGTACAGTGAGCAACTAATTGGAAGTGCGCAGTCTATGTATCAGTAATAGCAATATGACTTAGATTTATATACTGCTTCACAGGGATTTACAACCCTCTCTAAACTGTCTATAGAGTCAACATATTACTGCCAACAATCTGGGTCCTCATTTTACCGATCTCAGAAGGATGGAAGGATGGGTTAACTTTGAGCTGATGAGACTCAAACTGCCAACTGCTGGCAGCTTTCAGTCAGCAAAATGAGCTTGCATACTGCATTCTAACTTCTGTGCCACCACGAAGAAAAGAGATTTAATAGAGTATAGAAACGCCTCTACATTATTGTTAATTTTGCAAGTTACAAAAGTATTGTTTAGGATCATCCATTGCAGAAAAAAGCACAATATAGAAAGGGGGATATCAGATATTCAATACAATTTTAAAAGAACATCATTAACTGCTATTGCTGATGAATAATTCAGAAATCCCAAGCATAAAAAAAAGAAGTCATATGTGCTTCATTTATTAGAGGAAGGCCTTTGACTGTGTTGATCATGTCAAGCTATGCACATTACTTAGAAAAATGAGAATCCAAGGGCAGCTCATAGTCCTCAAGCTCTGAATGCAAGCAATAAATAGCTTTCAAAACAACAGAAATTGGAAGCTTTAATACTTATTCAAGGGTAGATCTTTTAAACCAACTGCAAATGGAAAATACATTAAGTGAAATATATATATTTTAGACAATCTTTGAGAGCATGAGGAATTAGTACAAGAAGAAAAAAAATGATTCCAATAATGAGCAAGTAGAAAATTAATTAGTAGTCTTTCTTATCCCCAGATGCCAAATCTGATGTAGGAAATTCTTGCCAAACTCTTACTTAATTTTGTTAATCAAAACACAAAGTATACATTCTATCTTACAGTCATTAATAATTAAATTAATGAATGAAACTGGTGTTCAAGTCTTTGATGCAGCAGTTCCATGGGAGACAAATAGCCAACTAAAAGATATTTTCAGGCATAAACTTTCTTGAGAACAATATTATAGGATTCCAGAATGTCCAAATTCTTAAAGATACAGAGAATGTTCTGAGATTAACATTTGTCATGTTGAGCTTCTTCTTCTTCTTCTTCTTCTTCTTCTTCTTCTTCTTCTTCTTCT
>BLBF01000006.1:53757005-53778364 GCA_015471245.1 Laticauda colubrina | reverse complement strand
CCTGCCTGCCAGCCTTGGTGCCTGCCTGCATGCCAGCCTTGGTGCCTACCTGCCTGCCAGCCTTCCTGCCAGCCTTGGTGCCTGCCTTCCTGCCAGCCTTCCTGCCAGCCTTCCTGCAAGCCTTGGTGCCTGCCTGCCTGCCAGCCTGCCTGCCAGCCTGCCTGCCAGCCTTGGTGCCTGCCTGCATGCCAGCCTTGTTGCCTGCCTCCCTGCGAGCCTTGTTGCCAGCCTTGTTGCTTGCCAGCCTCCCTGCCAGACAGCAACCCCACAACCATGCGGAAGCACAGCAAGCCTCAGCCATCTGCTGCCAGCCCTTGCAAGAGGGACAGGCTACCATGCTGCCCCCTGGCCCTCACTCTGGTTCTGCTGGGGCTTCTGCAGCACGGGCTCACTCTTCTGGGGCTGGGGCTTCTGCTGCTTCTGCTTCTGGAGGAGCTGATGACAAGCACTCCAGCACCAGCCACCTCCACAGCACCTGGACCCTTCACCCCTGAGACTGAGCGACCAAGAGGAGTGCCAGAGACTCATTTTTGTTTTATAGTTTGTTGTTAATAAAGTCTAGTTTTGATTCACACACTTGCTTCATTTCTTTTTTTTTAATAAAGTCTTGCTGGAAACTTTTAGAAATGGTTTAAGCCTTTGCATGCTTGTGGGATGGGTTAAGATAGCAGTGGGATGGGTTGAGATAGCAGTGGGATGGGCAGGGATACCTTTGGGATGGGTAATAGCTTGGGATAGATAAACCTCCAGTGCAAGCATAGTGGGACTGGATGGTCCACCCTCCCAGGTGCCACACCTATGGCCCTTTATTATCAATAACAATGTAATCAATCATCCACACATGTCAACATAAACACAACTCTTTATTAAATGCCCTGTTCATTGTAGGCCCACCCAACATACATGGCCCAATCTCATCCGTGTGATGAGACAGGCTGAAGGAAGCATCCATTAATCATCTATCATCCTGTCTTGCCACTCCACTGCTCCAGCTGGGGAGTTGCACCAGTGTTTCAGTAGGTTGTGCTGCTTCTTCCCTTCACATGAGGCTCTGTTGGGGCCTTGCACATCCTCAGTGTCTATCAGGTTTCGCCCTTGCCTCCATTCCCTAGGCTTCATGTCCCCATTGCCTTGTTGGAGGTCCATGAGCCTGTTCTGCAAGACTGGGTAGCGGGTGCACATGAGATTGTGCAGGATGCAGCAAGCTTCCATGATTCTCCTCATGGTCTCTTGGCGATGCTGCATGGTGGTGAGAAGTACCTGGAACCTGTTGGCCAGGATGCCAAAGGCGTTCTCCACCACCCGCCTTGCCCTGGACAGCCTGTAGTTGAAGATCCTCTCTTCACGGGTGAGGTATTTGTAGGGCTTCATGAGGTAGGTTGTGAGGGAGAAGGCGTCATCCCCCACGATGAAGTAGGGCACATCTTGTGTGTCGTTGGGCAGGGGTTCTGGATCTGGGAAGCCCACGATGAGGTTGCATTCCAGCCCACCCTTGAGGTCACTTGCGTTGTATACCTGGGCATCTGAAGATGAGCCGTTGCCTGAAGCATTGATATACATGAACTTGTAGTCAGCATCGACCATGGCAAAGAAGATGATACTGAAGAAGCCCTTGTAGTTGTGATAAGAGGACCCTGAGTTGGCTGGCGCTTTGCAGGCCACGTGCTTGCCATCGATGGCTCCAACAGTGTGGGGGAAGGTCCATCTCTGATACCACTCCTCTGCAACTTTCTTCCATCCTTCTTCAGTGGAGGGGCACTGGAGGAGCTCCTCCTTGTATTCTTCAATGATGGCCTGCACAACTTCTCTGACCACAATGCTGATGGTGTTGTGTGGCACCCTCCAGCCGTACTGCATGCTCCTGTAGGTGGTC
The DNA here is from genome assembly GCA_015471245.1 of Laticauda colubrina. Lineage (NCBI taxonomy): Eukaryota > Metazoa > Chordata > Lepidosauria > Squamata > Elapidae > Laticauda > Laticauda colubrina. The sequence continues at coordinate 53,776,491 of BLBF01000006.1, read as the reverse complement.
CCTGAGGCCAGGTGACGCAAAGTCAGTGCCACCTTGAGCCCAGGTTCCAGGCTGGGCTGGAAGTTGGTGTTTGCCTTGGTCAACCAGGGTGTCATCCGCTGCACAACTTCGTCAAACATGGCTGGAAGCATCCTCATGAAGTTCTGGAATGCCCAAGTGTCTTCATTCCAGAGCTCCACCATCAGCTTGTTGTACAGTCCGTCCTCTGCTCTTCTGGTGAACCGTCTTCGGACCCAGACGCTTCTTGGCCGCCTCTTTTTCTTCCCGTAGTAGAGTTCACAGAGCCTGTAGATGGCTTTGCACTGTTGCAGAAGGATGGTGGCTGCCAAAAGGACTTTGTTACGATCCACGGTGGACATGACTGGATGCTGTGGAAAAGGAAGAGTCAGATGAAGGCTGCAGAGGTCTGCACAGCTGGGCTGCTGGTCTGAAAGCGAGATGCAGGTGAGTTGCTCCCCCTTTTCATAGGCAGTATAGGTGTCCCTTTGCATCCTCTAGGCATCCTCTAGGCATCCTCTAGACATCCTTAATATCAGAGATAGGTCCCCTCTGTGAAGGTTTTTTCCATTTTAAATGCTTTGTTTCCGTGCTGCATCCACTAGGCATCCGTTCTGCATCCGTTCTGCGTCCGTTCCGCTTCCTCCCTGCGTCCGAGCAGATGTGAGTTGCGCAGATGCGCAGCGGATGCCTAGCGGATATAGCGGATGCAGAACGGATGCAGAACGGATGCCTAGCGGATGTGTAGCGGATGCAGAATGGATGAATTGGATACATTTTCCGCGCAAAAGTTTTGAGCAACTCAAAACTTTCTGAGTGGATGAAACATCTATCAACGGATGCTGGACGGATAGAGAGGAAGCAAAAGGGAGGCAGTGAGTACAGAACGGATACATCATGTTAACCAACGGATGGCAAGCTTTTTTGTCCATTTTACATCCTCTTTGCATCCGTTGGTGCAGTGTGACAGGGGCTTTAAGAGTAATAGACATTTTTTTATATTTGCTTATATTTGATATTTGATACCAGCATTTTTGAAACTATAGGTCTTGAATGAAGACTTTTTTTAAAAAGTGAAAAAAATAATTGATTGTTGGAGCCTAAATGCAGGAATAATGCCTTAAATTTAGGCAAGGTTTTTATTAATAGCAGACAGATTGAAAATCACAATTTGGAAAAAACAAACAAATATTTATGGGTTTTAAAATTATATTTTATGACAAAAATGACTTACCTTGTTGTAGCACCTCACATGCCATAAGTTTTAAAAGGATCTACAAATCTGCAGAATGAATTTCTTTGACTCCTATCTTGAACAAACTGGAATTATTATGTACACTATTCTGTTTTTAACCAGAAAACTTAATAAGTATGAATCAGCCTATTGAGACATATCAAGACATCGAGCTAGAAACATATTGCTTTGGAAAGTTTAAAAGCCTTAAATTATCTTCTTATTTGGATTTGTTTTTTGAATTTCAAGGCATACTTCCAATATGATTTCAAGTTTCAAATTCTGCCATAACTCTAAATGAAAGCAAACTGAAAACTTTATTTCAATAATATAAAAGCTTCACATCACAGCTTTGGCAATTACTAATTTTGATCTTTATCCATTTGATTTCTGAGTTTTAAAAATGTAATTTGTGTATATATATAAAAAGTATAAAAAATTTAATGAGTGTTATATCAAACTACCACATTGCAAAAGGCATATTTCTATCATTAATTAATGAAAATCCTTCAAAATAACCACATAATAAAGAACAGGCATCCTCATAACCTTTCACAATTGTTTCTTTAACAGACAAGAAAAGAAAATTGAAACATTTTCATTGAGCATATCTATTTTGTGTATACAAAATAATTAAGATAATTATTTCAATATAAATAAAATCTATTGAAAATAAATATTGAAAATTGGGATTATATGGTAATAACAAAAAATAAATCATGTACACGTTCCTGCTTTGAAAAAGAATATGAAGAATTGGTCTGGACTTTTCATAGCAGAGCACAGAGCCTCTCTATGCTAGTCAATTTTCCTAATATATAAAAAAAATAGATTTCTATATGTTCCAGAGACATATTAACTTTAAGTTAACTTTTACTGATTCTTCTATTTGCTGCCATATTTCTATGAGCAGGTCCTATAGCCTTCCAGCTTATAATAACTGGAATGCTGATTTTATTTCTAAAAGTTCTTGTAAGATGAAAATATTTTCTAAGGTATCTTGGATTTGAAATCTCTACAGTGTAGTATTTCAGTACATTTCTTCAATTTTCTTGGTCTTTTTTGAATGGTATCAATTAATTACTGTCAATTTATCCTTACTATTATCCAATTAGTTTTGCATACCAGTTTGTGGTTGGAATCTCCTTTTGAGCTCAGAGGTATTCTGGATCATTCCTCATATTTTCTTTAAAAATGATAGTAAGTGTTCAAGGTCATATAGTGAAAAGTGGTTGGGTGATCTCCTCCTCCTCCTCCTCCTCCCATAAGCAGTTCATCATTGATTAGTACTTGTTCATGTCTTTCATGCTATCACTTTATTCGCCACACTTTTTTTGAAGCAATAATATAGTACTTTTGATTTCTCTATGTGAAGTGTCCATGTATGAAAGCATAATTTTCTTATGTAAAACTAATATTAGCTATGAAGAAATAACCGGAGTGGCAGAAATAGAAAAATAGCTGTCCTGCTACATTTCAGTCTCTAAAACATACAATTCAACTGTTTATTTCTCAATAATATTTCCAACTTTGGCATTCTAGCATGCAGTCATTAACACATCTTTGTTGCATATTCTATCAATTTCAAACTGAATTTGAAGTAAAACTACTCAGCCTCTTCTTCTGCATCAGTGGTTGGAACATGACTTGGATGAGTGCCATATTATAAATGTTGTCCACAACGTCTTAATTGATATATTTGGTCATTGATTTCACAATAGTCAACTTCTATTCTTGTTCTACCCTTCCTAATTAGAAAAGCAACACTTGTCCTGTGTAATATGCTGCTATTCCTAATGAAAGTGTCCAATCCTTGTCAATTTACTGATGCTGAAGATCTCAATTTATAGTTGGTTTATTTCATCCTTCACTGTGTTCATCTTTCTTTCATTCATGCCTCTTAGTTCCATGTTCCTACTCCAATGCAGCTTCAGATTTTCTTTGTTGTGTATGTTGTCATCAAAAACTAAACGTCCAAAAATTGTAAATCGAAACACTTTGTAAGCAGTCCAAAAGATCCTCATTTCTTCCTCAGTAGCATGTTGAGTGCAATCTGGCCCAGGGGACATTATATAACACTATATTGTTGATCATTTTATGTTTTCTATTTTTATGTGCCTTTCTTGGCAAAATTACAGGAATGGTTTACCATACTTCTCTCATGCAATATGAATTGCTGATATTCATGAATTCATGAATATGAATTGTAACTGGCCAATATTAATGCTTGTTTGCTTTAGCTGGACAACTGGCATGACTTTCATGGTTTGGGTGACCCTGATAGGAATATATACACTGGGAAAGGAATCAGTGTTCTTTCCTCTTCTTTCTCAGGAACAATTTCTCCCATTTCCATGTTTAGGCAACACAGCAGTGTTCGGGAAGGGGGAAGGATCATACTGCCCTTCCAACAATAAAAAAATGACAAAGGTTTAGTATTTGCTGAAATTTAGCAATGAATTCCTTAACATCAGTTTAGCTTGTGCTAAAGTCCATATTATTTATGGCTCCCCCAAAAATGTCTTTATTCCATTGTAGTGCTACATGAGAACCCAGAACATCTATAAAAGACTTCATAAGCTGACCCAAAGATGTTTTTTTTTTTTTTTCAAGAGGCAACTGGACTTTCTGTTTTTTTCTTTGAAGATGTTTTGCTTCTCATCCAAGAAGCTACTTCAGCTCTGACTGGATGGTGCGGAATGGAAGGATTTATACTCCTTGCAAACAACTGGACATTTTCATTCTTTTAGCAGATCTTTAAGGTCACCTGGAAGTTTATCTGTGTCATCAGGTGATCTCCAGGTGACCTTAACAACCTGTTAAAAGAATGCAAATCAGAGGTGGTATTCAGCAGGTTCTGACCAGTTCTGGAGAATCAGTAGCGGAAATTTGGAGTAGATTGAAGAACCAGCAAATATCGCCTCTGACTGGAGATTTTACAGTATCCTTCCCCTGCCACGCCCACCAAGCCATGCCCACAGACCCGGTAGTAAAGAAAATTGAATCCCACCACTAATGCAAATGTTCAACTGGATGAGAAGTGAAATGTCTTCAAAGAAAAAAACAGAAAGTCCAGTTGCCTCTTGGGGGAAAAAAGCACCTGATGGTTGTGTAATCTTCAGCTTTTCCTCCTGTTATCCCAAGGTCTTTTCTATATAACATTACAAGGGCTACATACCTTGACAGCTCATAAAGACCTGCCAAAACTAGTAAAATTAAATATTAATTCTGTAGTAATGTTCAACTTTTTTAATACATGAAATAACCGAAAAATACCAGGCTAATTTGTTTTGGCTCTTCCAGTTAATGTGCCACATATTTTTCCATGTCTAATATTAATGGGAAAAGAACATACTGTATCTAAAAAAATCTTGTAATAAATGAGACCACTTTTAATATGATTCTTCTTCTCCTTACCTGCCTAACATGCAAGAACTGATCAGTGAAAATTTAGCTTCCAGTAATTAAATTTATTATATCAAGGTTTACACCAATATGCTAATAACTCAATTAATCTTGTATCTTTCTATGTAAATCTGGAGCCCAAATGTTGCATCATTTGCAAATATTGCAATTAAAATATTTTATCACTCACAGTTATGCAAAGGAGCAGCAGACTGGAAAATGGGCAAAATTGCTTGGCTAGGACATTACCATAGCAACGCATTGACCTCCATTGAATTTGTTACAAGGGAAGATTCTGCTATTAATTATCATGGTCAAAAATAATCCCACTCTTCTTTTTTCCCATCTTAATATGGGCATTTCTGAATTATCATAAATCTCAGATTTTAAGAGTCTAGGTTCCAACCCCAAATCATTAAAAGCTATAATCCTTAAATACTGAGAGAAAAAGAGGATAGTAGAAGAATGTCATTTATCAAATGTGCACAAGGTACTTCTTTAACTTTTTGTAGTCTAAGCACTCTCTCAGACATGCTTCAAAGTACATATTCATTATTGCTCATTTTAGCGATTGACCTGTCTGCATTATGTGTGTCAGCAATTATCTCTTATTTTAAAAAGCCATCATTAATTAGGGGCAAACTAATCACCAAAGGACCTTTGAAACAGATAAATGTCTCTCTTTGTCAGACTTTCACATTTTTTGCTGAACAAAGTTATTATTTTTCTGACATTCTATTAAAAAAGTTGCTATTCACTTATAGGATACACTTATAGGATACAGTGAGGACAGAAGTCCCTGATTCAGTCCCAATCTTATTACACTATGTGACCTTGTTGCACAATGTGCTGGCTTCACAAGTCTATCATACAGTGTTGACATAAAGTTATTTCCATTCAGAAGTCTAACAGACCTTGGGTAGAAACTATTCTTCAGCCTGTTGGTGTGGCAGGCTATGCTTCTATATCCTCTACCTAGTAGAGTAAAGAAGTGCTGACTGAGATGTGAGTCATCCCTGAGAATTTTCTTCACTCTTCTAAGGCAGTGAGCTCTAGTGATGTCATATAATAGTATCAGGGAACAGCCCAGGATGTTTTGTGCTGTGCTCACCATCCTTTGTAATGTCTTTCTATCTGTGGCTGTCAAGCCAGCATACCACACCATAATGCAATATGTGAGGATGCTTTCTATTGTGAACCGGTAAAAGGAGGTCATCAGTCGTTGTTCCACTTTATTCTTTTGCAAGACCCTAAGGAAATGGAATCTCTGTTGGGCCTTTCTGGCACCTGGGTTATATTGATTTTCCAGATAAGTTCTTCACTGAGGTCAACTCCCAGGAATTTAAAGGAGGAAACTCTCTCCACATAGCCCCCCTCAATGTAAAGTGGGGTAGGTTTGTCTCTCTTCTTCTGGAAGTCTAACATCATCTTCTTTGTCTTGCTGATGTTTAGGTGCAAGTTGTTTTCTAGGCACCATGAGGATAATTTTTGAATCTCTCCCCTGTACGCTGTTTCGTCTCCACCTGGAATGAGATTCAATATGGTAGTATCATCTGTGAACTTAATGATCACAATAGATGGGTCAGATGATACACAATCATGTGTGTACAGTGAGTACAGATAGGAACTGAACATACAGCCCTGTGGGGAGACAGTGCTAAGCTTCAGGGAGGTGGATGTGACAGACCCAGCCCTTACTGTTTGTGGTCGTTCCCTCAGAAAGTCTTTGATCCAGTCACAGATGGAAGAAGGAAAATCCAAGTCAGTCAGCTTTTTGATAAGGATGCTCGGCAGGTTAGTATTGAAGGCCAAGCTGCAGTCAATGAAAAACAACCTAACATAGTTTCTGGGTTTCTCCAGATGGCTCTCTATAGAATGTAAGGCAGTAGCTATGGCATCATCTGTTGACCTGTTCCCCGTGTAGGCAAACTGATGTTTGTCAAAGTCTGGTGGGAGGCATGTCCTAAGGTGTGGAGAACCAGTCTTTCAAAGCATTTCATCACTACTGATGTTAATGCAATAGGTCTGCAGACATTTAGACATTTAATTTCTGTTTTCTTGGGAACTGGGACAATAGTGATCATTTTCAAGGATGATGGAACACAGGCCGTTTGTAGGAGATGTTAAAGATCCTTGTCAGGACCCCTGTTAATCGGTACAAGTCTTTACCACTATCCCTAGCCCTCATCTGGTCCTGCAGCTTTACTGGGATTCACAGCCTTCAGTGCAGCTCTCACTGGATGTTCGTATAGGGTAAGTAGCTGGGAATCAGAAGGCTGGCAGGCAGAGGCTGTAGGATCTGGTCTTTTCATCTCATAGTGGGCGAAGATGCTCAACTCCTCTACCAATGAGGCATCAACATTGACCATGTTCCTTGTGTTGCCCTTATAGTTAGGTGCTGCAGTCCCTGCCACACTTACTTCAAGTTGTTGTCTGCTAGATGGTTCTCCACCTTATATTTGTATTGTTGTTTTGCTATCTTAATGCCTCTTCTAAGATATATATCACTGTCCCCTACCTTAAAGGCAGGATCCCAGGCTCTCAGAAGTGTCCGTACCTCGGTAGTCATCCAGTGTTTACAATTCCCATAGACACTGATGCACTTGTCTGTTGTTACACTGTCAATGCACATTTTGATGTAAGAGAGTATGGCATCAGTGTATTCATGCAGGTCTTCATGTTCAAACACATTCCACTCAGTGGTTTCAAAACAATCCTGCAGCTAACTGAGAGCACCCTCTGGCCAGATTTTAATCATTTTCATAACAGCTGAGTTCTTTTCCTGAGAGGGACATACTTTGGGCATATGACAGAAGTGAGAGATGGTCAGATGTACCCAGGTGGGGGAGAGGGATTACTCTATATGCCTGTTTCAGGTTAGAACACACACGGTCTAAAGCAGCAGTCACCAACCAATAGGCTGCAGCCCACTAGTGGGCCATGAGAAAATTTTGGTGGGCCGCAGAGAAATCTCACCCCCAGAGCACACCCTCAAAGCAATTAATCCAGACTGAGCAGAAACACAAGGCTGCACCACCCACATGGCCCACGGGAACCCTCCCGCCCACTCACTCCTTACCTGGTAAACTTGTCTGCTAAATTGCTATTTTTCCTTTTTCCGACCATCATCTGTTCTGCTGTGCCAGGAGATTTAGATTAGCTAGGAAGCAGGAAATGGTTGGATTTCTTACTTTCTAGCTCATCTTTAGATCTTCGGATCTGCTTTTAAGCATACCCAAACCTCCCTTAGGACTGAAGGTTCTATTATTCAGTGCAGACTCACAGCAACCAAATTTTATGTGACAGACTCAGGTAGCTGATGGCAGATAGATCACTGAATGATTCTGTGAGCAACTCAATCTGCCTGCCTGCTTTGTCTGATTTTGGGTAAAAATTGCTCTTTTTTAATAAAAAAAATTTCAGTATTTACATGCATGGTGTTTTGTGAGTTAATTTTGTGAGTTTGCTTGCAAGTAAATTTTATGTGACAGACTAAGCTAGCCAATGGCAGGAATATAGATTTCTGAATTAATCTGTGATTCTGTGAGCAACTCAATCTGCCTGCCTGCTTTGCTTAATTTTGAGTAAAAGTTGCTTTTTTATAAAAAAAATCAATATTTATATCACATCACATGCTGAAACATTCATGCTGACATAATACTAATGTAAAGAATTAAACATGGAAAGTCTAAATACTTTATTGATTGCATAACTGAACTGACTACTGTGTATAAAATAGTATTCTGTATTTTAAAATATCCATAATTTAGAAATTATGTTAGCATAATATTTCAGGAGCTGCCACAAAGAAGAGGGAGTCAAGCTATTCTCCAAAGCACCTGAGGGTAGGACAAGAAGCAATGGGTGAAAACTAATCAAGGAAAGAAGCAACTTTGAACTAAGGAGAAATTTCCTGATAGTTAAGCCCATGTCACACTGGCCAACGGATGCAAAAAGGACACAGCGGACGAGCAAAATGTTCCATCCGTTGTTATCCACTCTTAAAAGGGGCAAAAATTTGCATAACCAGAGCGGATAACACGGACGCGGGGAGGACGCAGGGCGGATGCAAAGCGGATGCGGAACGGAAGCCCAGCGGATGGAAGTGGATGGGAGCGGATGGCGCAACCGCAGGGCTTCCAGGGGGCCTCAGGGAAGCGGACACGGAACGGAAAGAGCGGATGCAGAACGGACACCGAACGGATAAAGCGGATGCACAGCGGATGCACAGCGGATAAAGTGGATGCATGGTGGAAGCCTAGCGGATGCACAGCGGAAGCGGAACGGATGCCGAGTGTTAATTGCGCATGCGGGGGGGGGAAGTATTATGTAAGCCCCCCGGATATAAAGGGAAGCAGCTCGCATGTGGCCAGCATTCCGAGGAAAGACCTGCTGCTGGACACTTCGAGTTCCTTGCCTGCCCTGCCAGCCTGCCTTCCAGCCAGCCTTGGTGCCTGCCTGCCTGCCTGCCTTCCTGCCAGCCTTCCTGCCAGGTTTCCTGCCAGCCTTCCTGCCAGCCTTGGTGCCTGCCAGCCTCCCTGCCAGCCAGCAACCCCACAACCATGGGGAGGAAGCGAAAGCCTCAGCAACCTGATGCCATCCCTGGCAAGAGGGACAGGGCCAACTTCCCGCCTCCTGCCCCTGACTCTGCTTCTGCTGGGGCTTCTGCTGAAGCTGCTCCTGGTGGTGGTGCTTCTGCTGGTGCTGGGGCTTCTGCTGGTGCTTACTCTGTTGAAGCTGTTCCTGGTCCTGCTGGTCTTGCTCGTCCTGCTCATGCTCCTGGTCCTGCTGGTGCTCCTGGACTTGCTGGCCCTGCTGGTGCTTACTCTACTGCTGCTGATCCTGGTCCTGTTGGTCCTGCTGCTGATGATGATCCTGCTGCTGCTGCTGATGATGATGATGATGATGATGATTATGATCCTGCTGCTGCTGCTGATGATGATGATTATGATCCTGCTGCTGCTGCTGCTGATGGTGTGGAGGAGCAGCCCCTACTACCTGGGAGCCCCTCTGATGAAGGACCATCTGGTCCAGCCAAAGGGAGGAAGAGGCGTATGCGACAACGGGAGAGGAGGCAATACTATATTGAGGAGGCGCACAAGGATGAGGTGCTGGAGTGGCTGAGAGAGAACGACTATCTGTGGCAGAAGGGACACCAGCTGTACAGGGACACCAAGCGGAAGCAGGCTGCTTGGAGAGAGAGGGCAGAGAGTATGGGTTACACTTTGGAGGTGCTCCTCAGCTGGTGGAAGCACATGCACACCTGGTACGGGAAGCTGCACCTGAAGAAAACTGGCCAGGCCACTGTTAAGCTAACGGACAGAGAGACCTACGTCATAGTCAGGTGCAGCTTCCTGAAGGGTGAGGTCCACCACCGAGGAGCACCAGCAGCCCCTCTCATGACTCTCTCTCTCCAGCAGCCTGCTGAGAGCCAGTCCTCTTCTGGCTGAGAGTCAGTCCCTGTCTCCAGGCAGGTTTCTGTGGAGCGTGCCACGGCGGAGAACCCGCGGACAGGTGTGGTAAGTGTGGTGGAGTGCATAGAGGACTCCCTGGTGCGGTGGGAGAAAGGAGACATTGAGTCCACCATAGTGGTAGCCGCATCCACCCCCCCAGCTCCGCCTCCACAGAAAGGCAGAGAGCCAGACAGCTGGAGGGGCAGAGCCACACTGTCCTGCTGGAGATCAGGGACACCATTCGCACCAGCATAGATCTCCTCTCTCAACTGGTCCACACCGACTCCTCATCCTCCAACCACAAGCCCTTCCTCACCTATGTCAACCAGACCCTCAAGGAAATGGTGGATCCACAGTACCAGCTGGTGAAGGACCGGATCACTAAGCTGCTTCACAATCCTCCAGACCCAGAGGAACCTGCTCCCACCCAGTCCAGGCCTGCTCCTCCACCCCAGGTGATGTCCCTCCCATTCCAAGGCTTCCCACAGGCCCTCACCTTCCAGGGCTTATGGCTACCAGGAGGTTAAGCAGCCCTTCCCAGTCCAGGCACAGAGTCATCGGGTGACACCATTGCCACCTGTTTCACTGATGCCACCGATGCCACCCACACCAATGATGCCACCCACGCCAGTCCTTACCCAGCTGCAGACCAGACAGCCCCACTACACTACTCCTTCCTCCACCCCACAGCCAAGCCCGGCCTCAGTACATCTGTCATCAGTACTGGGGCTGACACCCCATGGCATGGAGGAAGGACCTCTCAGCATCACGGGGCTGAGCCAGCTGTCCGAGAGCTTTCTCAACACACCGTCCCCTGTTGTCCTCTCGAGGCCAGGCACTCCAGCACCACCCACCACCACAGGACTTGGACCCTTCACCCCTGAGACTGGGCACACCTCCGAGTGACCAAGAAGAGTGCCAGAGACCGGGTAGCTGGCTACCTGTGGACTTTATTTGGACACTTGACTTGGGTCATTTTTTTTTTACAGCTTGTTATTCAATAAAGTTTATCTTTGATTCACACACTTGCTTCATTTGTTTTTTTTTTTAAGTCTTGGTGGAAACTTTTAGAATTGGCTTAAGCCTTTGCATGCTTGTGGGATGGATTAAGATAGCAGTGGGGTGCGCAGGGATACCTGTGGAATGAGCAGGGATACCTTTGGGATGGCTAATAGCTTTGGGATAGATAAACCTCCAGTGCAAGCATAGTGGGACTGTATGGTCTACCCTCCCAGGTGCCACACCTATGGCCCTTTTTTATCAATAACAATGTAAGCATTGATCCACACATTTGAACACAAACACAACTCTTTATTAAACGCCCTGTTCATTGTAGGCCCACCCAACATACATGGCCCAATCTCATCCGTGTGATGAGACAGGCTGAAGGAAGCATCCATTAAGCATCTACCATCCTGTCTTGCCACTCCACCGCTCCAGCTGGGGAGTTGCACCAGTGTTTCAGGAGGTTGCGCTGCTTCTTCCCTTCCTGTGAGGCTCTGTTGTGGCCTTGCACATCCTGAGTGTCTATCAGGTTTCGCCCTTGCCTCCATTCCCCAGGCTCCATGTCCCCATTGCCTTGTTGATGGTCCACGAGCCTGTTCTGCAACACTGGGTAGCAGGTGCACATGAGATTGTGCAGGATGCAGCAAGCTTCCACGATCCTCCTCATGGTCTCTGGGCGATGCTGCATGGTGGTGAGAAGTACCTGGAACCTGTTGGCCAGGATGCCAAAGGCGTTCTCCACCACCTGCCTTGCCCTGGACAGCCTGTAGTTGAAGATCCTCTCTTCACGGGTCAGGTGTCTGGAAGTGTATGGCTTCATGAGGTAGGTCCTGAGGGAGAAGGTGTCATCCCCCACGATGAAGTAGGGCATATCTTGCATGTCGTAGGGCAAGGGGTCTGGATCTGGGAAGCCCACGATGAGGTTGCCTTCCAGCCCATCCTTGAGGTGACTGGTGTTGTATACCTGGGCATCTGAATATGAGCCATAGCCTGAAGCATCGATGTACATGAATTTGTAGTCAGCATCGACCATGGCGAAGAGGACGATGCTGAAGAAGCCCTTGTGGTTGAAATAAGTGGACCCCGACTTTGCTGGAGCTTTGCAGGCCACGTGCTTGCCATCTATGGCTCCAACGGTGTGTGGGAAGTTCCACCTCTGATACCACTGCTCTGCAACTTTCTTCCATCCTTCTTCAGTGGAGGGGCATTGGAGGAGCTCCTCCTTGTATTCTTCGATGATGGCCTGCACCACTTCTCTAACCACAATGCTGATGGTGTTGTGTGGTACCCTCCAGCCGTACTGCATGCTTTTGTAGGTGGTCCCTGAGGCCAGGTGGCGCAGAGTGAGTGCCACCTTGAGCCCTGGTTCCAGGCTGGTCTGGAAGTTGATGTTTGCCTTGGTCAACCTGGGTATCAGCCACTGCACAACTTCATCAAACATGGCTGGAGGCATCCTCATGAAGTTCTGGAACGCCCGAGTGTCTTCGTTCCTGAGCTCCACCATCAGCTTGTTGTACAGTCTGTACTCTGCTCTTCTCCCGATCCATTTTCGGACCCAGACGCTTCTTGGCTGCCTCTTTTTCTTCCCGTAGTAGAGTTCACAGAGCCTGTAGATGGCTTCGTACTGTTGCAGAAGGATGGTGGCTGCCAAAAGGACTGTGGTACGATCCACGGTGGACATGACTGGATGCTGTGGAAGAGGAAGAGTCAGATGAAGGCTGCAGAGGTCTGCACAGGTGGGCTGCTGGTCTGAAAGTGAGATCCAGACGAGTTGCTCCCCCTTTTTATAGGCAGTATAGGTGTCCCTTTGCATCCTCTAGGCATCCTCTAGGCATCCTCTAGACATCCTTAATATCAGAGATAGGTCCCCTCTGCGAATGTTTTTTCCGCTTTAAACACTTTGTTTCCGTGCTGCATCCGTTCTGCATCCGTTCTGCATCTGTTCCGCATCCGTTCTGCTTCCTCCCTGCGTCCGGGCGGATGCGAATTGCGCGGATGCGCAGCGGACGCCAAGTGGATATAGCGGATGCGTAACGGATGTGTAATGGATGCGTCGCGGATGCAGAACGGATGCAGAATGGACAAACTGGATACATTTTCCGCGCAAAAGTTTTAGGCAGCCCAAAACTTTAGGAGCGGATGAAACATCAATAAACGGATGCTGGACGGATAGAGAGGAAGCAAAACGGAGGCAGTGAGTACATCGCATTTTCGAATGGATAGCAAGGTATTTTGTCCGTTTTATATCCTCTTTGCATCCATTGGTTCAGTGTGACATGAATAATTAATAATTAATCAATAGAACAACTTGCCTCCAGAAGTAGTGAATGCTTAAAATCTCTTTTAAGAAGAGATTGGATAACCATTTGTCTGTTGAGGGTTTCCTTCCTAAGCAAACTCCCTTCTAACTGTGTTATTCTATTCTATTCTATTCTGTTCTATTCTATTCTATTCTATTCTATTCTATTCTATTCTATTCTATTGTCCCTGATTCTCTCTTTTACTATTGAATTGGCCTTCTCCAGGGTTCATTGGTCTAAATATTCAGGAGAGAAACCAAGAATCCAATTCTGCTGTTCAAGTGCGGTGCCAATGGGATTGACAATTGTCTGATAATGCAGAAGCATCAGGGCTATAGGATCAAACATTTTTCGAAAACCTGAGATTAGAATCCATGCCTGATTGCATCAAACATTTCCAAATACAAATCATGCAGATAATAATAATAATATTAATACTTTATTTGTGGTCACAGACCAAAACACAAGTACAACAAAAGAACAACATGGGAAGATTAGTCATGAACAATTGTTCACCAAAAACTTGACTAAGGAGAATTACAGCATTCTCCTCTGATAGTTACAGCTCTTAAAAAAAAATTAGAAACCTGAGAAGTGATGTATGAGGAGCCATTCCCAAGACAATATAAGAACAAATTACTAACATTGAGTCTAGAAAGGTCTGTTTCAAGGAGAGACAGTAACTGAGATCTGCCTGCATTATACATAGGGCAATACAAAAGGACATGCTTCGCAGTTTCAACCTCAGCTCTGTCACAGGGGCATAGCCGCTCATTAATCGGGAAACTCTTAAGTCGCCCATCTAGTAGTGCTGAGGGCAAGACATTAAAGTGAGCTAGGGAGAAAGCTCTTCTATACTTGGGAATGGTTAGAGTGCAAAAATAGGAAGCCATCCTCAGTTCGTAATTATTAAATTGGCTGAAGATCAGAGAGGGCAAGTTTTGTTAACTCTGGTTCATAGATATTGCAAGTTAATGTCCACAAGCTGTTGGAGTACCCTAAATTGTGCATCCTTAAGGCCATAATCTCCCAGGGCATCCCCCGTAAAACCTAGCAGGTATAATTTCTTCATCAGTTCCCTCTCCCAACAAGAAATATGAGAGACAGCAAATGCCAGAGAGAGGTAGCTACCAGGAATTGCCAGAAAGAGCACCTGAAACCACCATTTAAAGGTATTAATCCATGCCATACATTCAACTGATTGAGTGCCCAGTTCCAGGTACATTGGAGCAAAGCCAACACAATGAGGAAGATCCAGAAGTTTTCTCAGAAAGACAGCCTGAGTTCTTTCAATACAATCCTTGAAGCCCTGTATCCATAAGGGAATTCCATAGAGTTTGAGCCAAAGTTTTGGGTTTGTAAATACGCAGAGCAGAAGGAATAAACTGGCCTCCTTGTGTATAAAAAAATCTTAAAATCCGCTGATGACTACAGGAGGCCGAATTCAGCACCTGGGTTCAGTGTCTAGTCCAAGCACCGTTGTTCTGAAATTGAATACCTAAATGCTTAAAATGGAAAACCTGCTTAACAGCATTACCATTGATAGCCCAGTTATACAATTTCCAGGCTCTAGAGAACACCAAAACTTTGGATTTGTCATAATTAATGGACAAGTGGTTCTCAGCACAGTAAGACCCAAATGCAGAAAATAATCTGTTCAGATCTGGCCTTGACAATGAAAGGAGGGCCGCATTGTCAGCATAAAGGAGAAGCGGGATCTTCGTAGTTGACAGCTTTGGGGCGTGGGACTCAATACATCCAATGTGAAAGGCCAAGTTAGATAAGAATAAATTAAACAAAAGAGGAGCCAGAACACAACCCTGCCTACCTCCATTCTTAATCAGGATAGGATTTGAAAGTTCTCCCTGTCAACCACACCTGACCTGATTAGAGGTCTGGTTGTACAAGGATCTAATTAGGAACAGAAGATGTCTATCGATAGAACTTTTGAGCAGTTTTGACTACAACAGTCCCCTAGGGACTGAGTCAAACACTGATTTTAGGTCGATAAAAGCAGTAAAAAGTTTGCCACCTGGTATGGTAGTATATTTAACAACCAGGTGTGTTAAGACAAAGCAGTGGTCCAGTGTGGCACAGCCCGCTTTAAACCCAATCTGTTCAGCACCAATAATATTAGACTCCTCAACCCAAGTGAGGAAACTATTTGGAAATATTTAGCATACAGTTTTCCAATAATGGAGAGTAGGCTTATGGGGCAATAGTCAGCTGGGTTGTTCCTATTTCCTCGTTTAAAAACTGGAACAATAATCGCTAAGCTCCAGGAGGTAGGGATCCTGCCACAGGTATTGATATGCCTAAAGAGTCTTGCTAACAGACGAATTCACCACTCGGGATTGGATTTTAGCAAATCAGAGGATACAGCATCAGGGCCAGGGGCTTTGCCTGACTTGAGTTTGGAGATAAGCTTAGTAATCTCAGCATGAGTCATGGGTTGCCAGTCAGGAACTGCAGGAGGCAGCTGTGGCCCAAGCACAGTCAAACTTGTTGATGCCTGGAAAACTGCCAAGAAATGATTTTCCCAATCTCTGTTGGAAATATAGCAGAGGGGGAGTTCTTGATGACCCGACAAGGAGCTGGAAACAATTTGCCAAAATAATCGAGTGTCCTTCTGCTGGATGGAGAGGAGAAGTAGATCCCACTTCTCTCTCTCTTTTGCTTTCTTTTCCTTAACAATTAGTCCTTTATACTCCTGCTTCAAGCGATAGTAGTCCTCTGGTGGGCATTTATCCCCTTGATTACGATAGAGCAGGTAAACCCTATTAATCTGGTTCCTGAGCATCAGACACTCTTTGTCAAACCAAGAATTACTTCTTGAATAATACGGACCTCTCGGCTTTGGGACGGCTCCTAGCTCCCTTTGAACACTATCAATTAGTGATTCAAAGGCTGAGATTGTCCCTGGGCCACTACTTGTTAGAGCCTGATTGTACAGGCTGAGACACTCCAGAGATGATAAAAAGGAGTGGAACTTTCTTTCAGTATTAGAAGACCATTTGATCCTCCTTGTACATGAGGCCACATAGGGATCTAATATCTGGGGATCCCTAGGGAGATGTATATTTGAGGAAAGCCCAATGATTGTAACCAGGGGGTAGTGGTCACTCTCCATAAGGCAGTCTGCATAGAAAGCATGGACTGCCTTTCTAAGAAGCTGGGATACCAGCACAAAATCAATAACACTACTTCCACATGAGGAACTAAAAGTAAACTCACCAGCTAGATCACCTAGGGTACTCCCATTAAGAATTATCTTATTGTGTTGGGCTGCTAAAAGAGCTAACTGAATGCCAGCAAAAATTGTTAATTCATCCTTAGAATGTCTGGCTGAAATTAGGTGTCCTATGGCCTGGAGGGTTTCTTGGGAGTAAAGTGCATCAATTGATGGGGGAACTTGGACTCCCAATCGGGCATTAAAGTCACCCCCTATCAGGATGTACAACACTGGGAATTTAGTTTCTGTACAATTGATGCAATTCTCCAGCACGCCCCATTGAGCCTTAGTTTTAGCTTGCCTCATTGTCAGGGGAAAATAAACACTGAACACTAACTGTTTGCTGTGTCCTCTCTTAATTAGGAGCGCTATAGCTAAAGAGCCACAGGGGGAAGCTTCACTGTCTCCACTTTCAAAGAAATAGAGACCAAGCAAGCTAGACCACCCTAAGCCTTCCTGTCATAGATTGTCTGGTGGCAGACAAGGAAATGACCATAAAACCTGTAAGGGATATCTTATCACATGCCCAGGTCTCCTGAAGCAGGACCACATCAAATGAGTGAATATAGTTGGCGAATTCTGTGTACCACATCTTCTCCCTCAGCCTGCTATGTTCCACGAAAGGCACTTAAGTGTTCAGGGGTTGTTGTTTTTTGACAGATTTAATAGTCATTCTATGTGATTAATTTTTCCCAGAGTGCCCTTCGGATCCAAAAAGATACACCCATTGTTAAGTGGCAGGGTCATCCTCTTAGGGAGGGAAGGAGGCAGGGAAGGAGGGAGGGGAGGCAAGCCTTGTTCATGAGGCTGTAGGGCTCTAAAAGTACTCCAGTTAGTATTTGTGGCATTAATTGATTGCTAAGCTGGCAAGTATTCATCAGCATCAACAGACAGAGTTTGAAGTAGCCCTGGATCTTCAAATTTATGAATTAAACATGGAGAGACCGCCAAGGGAACTTCCATTGGTAAATCAGTATAGACTCCCTGGAGTCCAAGGGAATCCTTATCAGGTAGTGAAAGACTCCAGAACTTGGATTTAACTGCATCTAGATGCTTTATGATTTGGGCCCCTTCTGATTGTGGAAGTACACAAAAGGAGTCAAAGAGCTGTGTCTCCTCCTGGTTCCAGAAATTGTCTTGACATAAGTCAGCCTCATAAATAGATGGAATCCCAGAGGCACTGACCTGGGGCTTATTTATTAAGGAACCTTGGGTACACTGGGCTGGTGTTTGGGGCCATTGCTTCCTTTGGGGCCATTTCTTCCCAGCTGATCAAATCAAGGGAAGCTTTCTGGTAAGATGTTATTCATTGCGGGGGGTTAATTTGACTGATTGTAGGACAAACAGTCAGGCTACCATCTGAGAGGACACCAACTAGAGGTTTTGCAGGAATAGGTGTATAATTGCATTCAAGGTTGGCACATTCATATGTGCTGCTGAGGATCTTTTGGGGGCAATAAATCTCCTGCCACTCACAAATTGTCGATTACTCAAGAGTGGCTTAATCGACCTATCTTTGAAGATTCTTCTTGGCAGAATGCTGAAGGATCTTAACAGGGATCCTCTTCTGAAAAATATTTTTGGGGTATTGGAGTTGTCAAAACTGAGTAACACTCTAGTGCAGTATTAAGGAGAGGATAAAAGTTCAACCTTCTTCAAATCATCAGCTTTTAACCCCAATAAGTGTAATATATGGCCCCTCACCAGGTGTGTTGAACCCCAGTGAGGTAAGTTGCCATTAATGGGATTCATGATGAGGGCCACCTGTTTTGACTGTAAGACCAGGTGACTGTTTGCATCAAAAGATGTAAAGTTCAAACTATTGGTAGGATTACATTGGCCAGTGCTTTTGCTGAGGTTTGGCAGGGAGAACCCTGCTGCTGCATCAGGCTGCTCAGCAGTCAATCCAGGGCTGGTTTCCTGGTAGTCCAGGAAACTAAGGAGTTTAAAGTACTTATTATTTTATCCAGCTGGAGCTGAATGCTCGCTGTAGTTTCTGCAACCAAGAAACATTGCTGAGTCAAAAGTTCTGTAAGGGTGGGCTCATTTAAGGATTGGTTGGGGGCCGTAGTTTTAGATAAGCCTTTGTTTTAAACTCAGGGAGCAATACCCTCAACCGTCGGAAGCTTGCAACAACCGGCAGCAGACAGACAAAAGGGGGCAGGAGCTTTCAAACCAAGAGGCCAAGCTAAAACAAGAGTCAAGAAGAAACAAGTCCTAATGCAAACAATGGCAAAACTCCTCACAAGTGTACCAAAGATCCTGCCCTCCCGACAGAGCAGGGAACACGAGTAAATAAAAATGATAAAATAATAAAAATATTGGATAAAAATAGAATAAATCACATAAGAGAAATTACATCAAAGCTAGGCATTGCTAGACTTCCAGCGAAAGGAGTAAGATCTTTAGAACAACAACAACAAAGAAGCAGCAGCAAGACCCTCCTGTAGCTGAGGCCCAGCTTGGGCTTTTTTAAAAATATAGCTAAACCATTGCTGAAATATAGCTAGAAATGGATTAGTGATCACACTGCAAAAATTTCAGAAATGTAAAGGGTTTAAAAATAAAAATATGAAGACTAAGATATGATAGAAAAATAGCCTTAAAAGCAGGTCATAATTAGAATAGGTTAATTTAATCTTTCTTAAGCAGAGAGCCTACTTGCCTGCTGCTCCCATCTCCGTTGAGGTAATTCCCAAGTCATGCAGATAAATTTTATGCTTTTTATTTTTAAGGGATGCTAACCCTTCTCTACACATATTAGGTGGCCAAACATTTTCACCAAGTTATACAGTTGTGCAACCTGGTTAATTTTATTATTATTATTATTATTATTATTATTATTATTATTATTATTATT
>BLBF01000006.1:53731729-53744346 GCA_015471245.1 Laticauda colubrina | reverse complement strand
GTATGTATGTATGTATGTATGTATGTATGTATGTATGTATGTGCTGTTCAGCTTCCTTCGGGTATTATCCCACATCATTGTAGTGCTTTTAAAGTTGTAGCAACATTTCAGCAGAATTTCATCTGCCATCATCAGGCTTCTGTATTGAGTTTGTATGTGGGTCAGTGTCTCACTGCCGTTGGTTTTAAATTTGAGGCTAGCCTATTATTGTGGCAGGATGTTTCTTTCTACATCCTGATTGGTTGGGAGTCTTGGTCTGTGTTTATTGGACTTGGAGTTTGTTTGATTGGTGTTTCTGGTTTCTTCTGTCTGTTTTGTGGCTTTGATTGGCTGGCATCACTCTGTTCCTGTGTTGGAGGCTTTCAGTGCAGCTTGGCTTCGTGTGAAAGGATGGCTATTATCTATTAGGAAGCTAGGTTTCATCTGGGTGCCTGGTGGGGAGGTGTTTGAGCTGGAGGTATCAGAGGGAGTCTGTTTGTGCCCAGGTGTTTGCCTGGTGTGTGGTGTCGAGATCTTTCTATTTGAGAGTGCAGGTTTCCAAATGATTGACAGTCTGGTGGAATATACATAATATACACACACACATACTTATTCGTAGATTTCCCCGGGTACAGGTATGTAGGTCAAGGTTTGTTTGGGTCTTTTCCTGTGTAAGATTAAGAGTATCTTGGGGACGTTTCGGTGAGGTTCCACTCGCCATCCTCAGGCTGGTGCTTTCGGCTTCGTTCCATATATGAACTGTTGGTCTGATTTTGGTCTTTTAGTTTTTCTCTTTTTTGGCTTGTTGATTTTTTTTCTCTTTTGCACAGTATATAGATATTGTTGATGTGCCCATTGATGGGTAATTTGTCAAAGCACCAGAGTTTTAGAAACTCCCAGCATTTTTTGGACTTGGCTTGGTTTAGGGTGGTAACAGTTTCTTAGTTGAAGCTATGGTTAAGTCTCTCCATATGTTGTGAAATTATAAAGTTTTCCTCCTATCTTCTGACTCTATTTTATGTTCATGGATATATCTTCTCCCTGTTTATTCTACATAGTGCTGTTCCAGTCATTACAATGTATGTTGTAAATCAGCGGTCACCAACAAGTGGGCCATGAGAAAATTTTGGTGGGCCACAGAGAAATCACACCCCCAGAGCACCCTCCCCAAAGAAATTTATCCAGGCTGTGCAGAAACACAAAGCTGAGCCGTCCACACGGCCTGTGGAACCCTCCCCGCTCACTCACTCCTTACCTGGTAAACTTGCCTGCTAAATTTCTATTTTTCCTTTTTCCAACCATCATCTGTTCTGCTGTGCCGGGAGATTTATGGCTGAATTTGGTTGGATTTCTTGCTTTCTAGCTAGTCTTTAGATCTTCGGCTCTGCTTGAACCTTAGGACTGAAAGTTTGCCTGCAAGCAAATTCAGTGCAGACTCATGGCAAGCAATTTGAGAGACTGAGCTAGCCGATGGCAGATAGAGAGATCACTGAATGATTCTATGAGTAACTCAATCTGCCTGCTTTGCCTGATTTTGGGTAAAAGTTGCTCTTTTAAAAAAAAAAAAATCCAATATTTACATATATGGTGTGTTGTGAGTTAATTTTGTGAGTTTGCTTGCAAGCAAATTTTATGTGACAGACTGAGCCAGCTGATGGCAGATAGATAGATCTTTGAATGAATCTGTGATTCTGTGAGCAACTCAATGTGCCTGCCTGCTTTGCCTGATTTTGGGTAAAAGTTGCTCTTTTTTTATAAAAAAAAATCAATATTTATATAAATATTTATAATATTTACATCCAGGCTAGGCCCAGCCAGTCACATGACCACCAAGCCACACCCACAAATTAGGCCACACCCACAGAACCATTTAGTGGTTCCTGGAATCTAAAATTATGCGTGTGGTGGTCCCTGAGGTCCAAAAGGTTGGCAACCCCTGTTGTAAATGACTGTTTTTTCCTTCTGGGGCTGCTGGGTCATTTTGGGTTCCTTAGGAAGTTTTTGAAGAGCTTTAGTTGTTTTGTGTACTGCACTATTCCATGTGGTTATAGCAGTCTATTGGTATCCCAAAGATGTTTTTTCAAGAAACAACTGGACTTTTTGGCTTTTCTTTGAAGTTGTTTCTCATCTAAGAAGCTTCTTCAGCTCTGAAGTCTATTGGTGGTTTCTGAGATGTTTTTGATATATGGCAATGTTATTTTTTTTCCTGCAAGAATACAACTAAGCTTAGAGAGCACCAAGAACCCCTCATAATGTTATTTTCTCTATCCCAACTGGGATTACAGGGCAACCCACAAGCACAAGGAAGTAATTGTTAATCCAGACTTTGGAAATCAAATATATGAGAACTAAAATGTATGCTAAGCAACACACATTTGGAAAATGCAAAGCTACCAAACTGAACAGTTGAAAGCTTTAAATATCTAAGCATCTGTTTCCAGTTACCTTTTTCCTGAAAATTCCACTTTTTAAATCTCTTTCTTCATGCTCAAATAACTTCTAATACAATAATTACATACATGATATATAACAGAAACAACTGTGAGCCTGAAGCAATCAGACGTTTTTAAAGACAGAGTGTTAAGTCTTTTGTTTTATGCTGCATAATATTGGGCTTATAAAGATACTCATGCATTACAAGAAGTCCAATCTCATATCTGACACCTATATTCTGATGTATTCTGTATTCTGAGTTTCCTGCTCAGGTGCTACAGGTAGTCCTCAAGTTATGATTTTATATTATAAGAATTGTCAGCACCTAGAATCACTTGATGGAGTTCGGCAGCTATAAACATTGAATGAATGAATGAAATATTAATTGACTATTCCAAGTTACAATGGTACTGAAAATGAGGACTTACAACCAGTCTACAAACTTGCAGGTTTTGCAGCATCTCCACAGTCATAACAGGTTGTGATTTAGGCACTGGGCAATGAATTGCAATTACAACAATTGCAGGATTTTGTGGCTACATGGTTGTCATTTGTGACTTTCCCTGCCAGCTACCCACAAACAAAGCCAGCAGGAAAGGTCACTCCAATTCCCACCACTTTTTCATCTGCCATCTCCTGTATGTTCATACCTACCTGTATGCTTGTACCACCTACCTGCCCATGCTTCATAGCACCTTCTCAGCATAGCTTCCCCGACACCCACCACTTTCCCACATTTCCTATTGTCTACCCTCATCATCTACCTCCATCCTTAGCTTTTACCCACTGCCCTACTTGCCAGGGACTCCTGCCTTCCCACATCATTGTCACATAAGAGTCTCACTTAATGACCCTCATCATCCTGGGGCTATGAAGGCAACTAGATCTGCTGGGATTGCCATTATTATACAATGTGATCATATGACATTGGGCTCCATGGTTGCATCACTTAGCAATAGAAATTCTGGTCCCAATTATTTAAATTGCACTTCACCTGGTGCCCAGATCGCTTATGTTGATGCTAGTTATGGCTGCTGCTTGAAGTAGTGGCTCAAGCAGATCTTTAGGAGTAAATCTTTAGCCCAGTTATTATTGATAAATACCTGTAGTCTGTTTCGAAGAAACAAGTAACAATTTTGTTGGCTCATCTCTCAGTTTATACCTATGCTGGGTGTAGATGAAGACTGAGATAGGGTGCAGATGAAAACCCTGAAGACAGGAAAAAAACAATGTACAAAAAGACAGAACTAACCTTTTATATCTCTACTACAAAAAACTCTGACTTACTGCCTTACTGTCATGATCTAGGACTCCAGCTCTGAATCTGACTCTGAAGAGCTGCTCCAATTGAACCAGTAAAATCCTGAAACTCTGACCTTTAGACCAGCTAAAAAACTTGATTTGTCTCTCTGAACTTATCTTTTGGGTGTTCTTATTGAAAGTGAAACTACCTAGGCAAACTTTCTTTCTGGGAGACTGTTTTGATTTACATTCCTTTCCTTTTTTGCCAATTATCTACTTGAGTAAATTGCTATTCTCACTTAACAATTGTGTGGGAGACAGTTTGAAATCTGAAATAGGACATTAGAGGTAGTGTTCCACCGGTTCTGCCCAGTTCTGGAGAGCTGGTAATGGTGATGAGCAGCAGAGACCGAACTGGTTCTCTCC
The DNA here is from genome assembly GCA_015471245.1 of Laticauda colubrina. NCBI lineage: Eukaryota > Metazoa > Chordata > Lepidosauria > Squamata > Elapidae > Laticauda > Laticauda colubrina. The sequence goes on along the minus strand of BLBF01000006.1, from coordinate 53,740,266 downwards.
GCTGCTCTGTATTTTGCCCACCCAACTGCCTGGGCTCCCTTTTATGGCCAGAATTTGATGCACAGCTGCTTTGCATGGCACAGAATAGTGCCACACAGCAGCTGCTGCAGCGACATTGTGCATTGTGGAATTGTGCAAGCTTGCAAGTGGCAAGTTGGAATGCCTCTGCACCTGCACAAATGCCTCTGCATCTGCACAAAGTGCGCATTTGGCATGCATGTGCATGAAAAGTCTATGCACACACACAAAACGTGCCCACCAAGCCACACCCATTGAACTGGTGGCAATTTTATGTGAATACTACCACTGCATTATACCCTCCCTTTACGATTCCTCAGTGTTATTATCATCTACTCCTAACATCACGTAAGAGGACTTTTACACTAACATGGTTGGATGTCCTTCCATCAGTGCCATTATCAAGAAAATATAATTGCAAAAGTGATGGTGTATCTGCTCAAATTCCAAAGTTTAGATAGCATCTACATATTTCTGAAATATGAATGTCTCTATAATAGGGGCACAAGAGAAGTACATGGTTTGTTGTTTTTATATAGTCAGAGTCACAAGAGCATTTTCTATCTAGGAAGAGAATCTTCCTGTATCAACCTTCAAGGACAGCTCAGAGGGGAGCATGATATTGTACCAGAGTTTTAGATAACCTGTGTTCTGGTACTTATAGTTAAGTATGCCATAGGGAACACAGAATAACTGTTGGAAATTTGGCTAGATCCAATTGCTGCTCGAAATGAATGCCTTTGACCTGATCATATCCTATGCTAAGTAGAAGAACTGGAGTGAAGTCCTAATATGTTAGTTGTCACTGTCATTTTCCATAATTGATGAGGCAAGACCAAAGGGGGAATAAGTGATAGTTTAAGCCAATCGCTGACCATGGTCACCCACACTATAGCCCCCACTTTCATGAGGCCTGTTTCTAGTCTCACTTGCATTAGAGATATGTTTTTGAATTTGAAGGGCTGACCTTAGCAATTCAGATCAAACAAATTTGAATGATGCAAAAACCCCAGCTTGGCATCATAAAGAAATAGTGCTATTGGCTTGGTTTTGTGGGGCAAGCTGTCAGAATGCGAACGTGACAAATTTCTTCTGCTGTTTTAAGCCTAATTGCCATGGAGGATTTTTAAATCAAGGGCTTGCTAGAAGCTCTCCACCTTGAGTGCAATGTTGTTTCACTGCAATATAAAGATAAGAGTTTCTACAGACAAAAGACAGATTTTATAGAATGGTTTGAGAAATGTAGTTTTAGGGTGTGCAAGAAATTTGCTCCAGGAGTTCCCTTCCCTGCTCTGGAACAATTTGGGCTGAATCTTTAGAGAGCTAGGAAGGAGATCTGTCTTGTTACTGGATTCTGTGTTATATTTTTGGGGAGTTGAAATGTGTTCTGAGCAGAGGTGGTATTCAGCAGGTTCTGACCAGTTCTGGAGAACTGGTAGCAGAAATTTTGAGTAGTTTGGAGAACTGGCAAATACCACTTCTCACTGGAGATTTTATAGTATCTTTCCCCTGCCACGCCCACCAAGCCTTGCCCACAGAACCAGTAGTAAAAAAAAAATTGAATCCCACCACTGGTTCTGAGGTTGTAGATCTATTTTTCATAGTTTGTTGTCTGTTCCCTTGGGAGATAAGAGTTAATCTTTATTTGTTTCTCTGGTTTGTAAGATTTGTAGATTCCAATATCATTACTGGGACTGGCCTAGGTTCTTTTTTTGTCTATGTATGGTATTTTTGGACAATAAGGTTAAGGCAGAATATACAAGGTCTGTCATCAAGTGGGACCTTATTTCAAGAGATGATGATGATGATGATGATGATGATGATGATGATGATGATGATATCTTAGCTCCTCTCTCCATCTGTATCAATCATATATGGTAAATGTTTTCTAGCTCTGAATTGATCAGGATTGAGAAGTTTCCAGAATAATAGCCAAATTATGTGCCATTACCAAAATAATCAGAAGTTAAACCTGGAAATTTGTACAACTGTATTCTATATTATCTTTCTATTTTTTGTCTTTTTGGTCTATATATTTTAATAAAATATATACCTGTAATTTTACTTCCAGAGATGGTGCCAGTATAGTTAACTTTTATATTTGATAAGCAATACATAGATTTTAGATTATTTACTAAAAAAACAATCACAATTTTTGTAAGGTTTTATATATGATATGTAGAAATTGAACAGATATAAAATAGGTTGACTATGCTACATCATTCTCACTCTAGAAGACAAGACTACCTGAATTTCTAGCCAAAAATTACTCTAAAATTCATTCTATATAGATATTGGTGAAAATATTTACACGATACAGATGTTTGGGGAAATATTGAGAACACATAATCTTCTAGACTATTACATTTCAAATAACCAAAATTATTACAGTAACTTCTTGATTTAATGAACCACTTGGGCAATTTGGTGTCCAGTAAATGCAAATGTCCATTATATCTGAATTCTAACTATTTATGTCAGTTAGATAATTTGCATTAAATACAAATGTGGCATTTTACATTGTTTGCTTCAACTGATGCCATTAGAATATTTATATAATTATCCACATTATCCAAATTGATCTAGATGATGTGAAAATATCAATTACATAACTATACAAATTACCTAGATTGACACAAATTTTATTAATTATAGCAATTGTCTGCACTGCCCTGGAAACAATATCTTTTTTCATTGTTTGGGTTGATGTACAAGGTAAACAATAAAAAGTCTCTTGTTTCTGAAGTCCATTGAATGAAGGTACAAAAAATGGAAAGTTATTGCAACCCTTAATCTGTAAATGAGTACAACTTAAGATATCATTCTCTCTGACCTTATGATAAGTTCCTCCTGTTAAAGGAACTCTTACTGTTTACAAAGTAATTTATAAAAGGAAGCAGGTTTGCTATAATTATCTTTAAGAAAAGTAGGGAGGGAAGCATACAGTGGAGAACTTCTCTTATAATCCTTCTTGCTGTTAAACAATTACCAAGAATTTTCTTCTGATATTTTGACAGGCTCCATTTTTATTTACTGGTTTCCTGGAAAATTGAAATAATGCTAGTAAATCAGTGTTCATCAGACATGATCAGAAAACTGAGCACAACCAAAATCATTCTCATTGTAATAAATACAGGAAAAGTTTTTTGTTGTAGCACTGTCTTCTGAAGCACATGGAAAAAATAATTGATATCATCTTTATCCATTGTTCTTCCCCTGGTTGTGACAGGAATAGGATATGGGTTTATTGAAAAGAAAATGCCAAATCCATGTTATATGAGACAATGACAAAATTTTCTATCACTAAAACTTGATAAATGAAATTTGTTCTTATTTAATTATCATCATCAAAAGCAGCACAAAATTCTGAGGTTTTAAATTTCTAGAAAAATATAACCATCTACATTTCTTTTCTGTAACCTTATTCTAATGTGAACATTATTCATATTAATGGCAGTTTCAGTTTACAGAGGATTCAGAACTTCATTTATATGTAGGTGCTATTCATGGTAATCAGCAGTTCTGTATTCAATCATCACTCAAAACCAAAACCATCCCCAAGGCAGCCATTAGTATAATATCCAAATAATGGCAGGCAACATCTTGCAAAAGAAAAGTTCTCAGCAACAATTATTCCATGTGACTATTGCTACCTGAACTTACACATTCCTGGGAATTAATATGGAGTCTAAATAAATATGAGGCAGGTCAGGAAATTGGTAAATATATACATCTAGCAATATTTTCTGATGTTAACTTTTTGCATAGAAATTATTTCATATGTTTTGTGAGTTGTATGTGTAGAGGTGTTCCTATTAAAGATGTTGAATTATGGTTTCTGCTCAGGAATCCTGAGAGTGATGATTCAATTGATATTCCTTTGCTTTAATAATGCAGTGTTTGTATGTTTACGGTTATGTATGGAACAGCTATGTAGTCAGTACCTTCATTGTGATAAAAAAAGGAACAACTAAAGAAAACACATGAAACAATAGTATATTCAAAAGCAACATTTACAATGGAAAAAGAGAACAACACACTATCCTTCTCGATCTCCTCATCAGCAGAGGAAACAACAGCAAATTAGAAATGCAGGCCTATTGAAAAACAACCCAGAATAACTAAATGCTCCATTAACAAAATAACAACCCAATCTCCCATAAGAAGAGTTGTATAAGAATAGATGGGTACAAACACTCTGCAGCTACTCGAAACATTAGAAATAGACTAACTATACAATATCTTCCAACAAAATGGATATCCATACAACTTTATCAAAAAGTGCCTGAGTACTCAAAATACAGCACAACCAACATAAGCTATGAAAAGGATAGCATTATCATACATCAAAATACTTCAGAAACAACCAACAGACTATTGCAACCAAATGACATCACCATAGCACATAAATAACTAAAGCCCTCCAAAATATCTTAAGTAAAACAAAGGACCCAGTAGACTAAGATGGAAAAAAAATCAGGAATCATCTATAACACACAGTATAAGAATTGTAACAGCCACTATGTAGCTCAGATAGGCAGAAGACTATGAGAAGACATTGATGAACACCAACTAACATTCAGGGACACAATGAAAACTCCTTAATCTCACAACACAGACTCCTAAATGAAGCTAAATCCCAAAACACTAGGGAATTTCTGGAAACTTGGCATTCAAACAAATCACCATCAATACACACACAGAAATAACCATATTTACACACCATTAAAAAGAGACAATAAAAAAGCTAAATAGGAAACAAAAGACCAGAACACATATTCTCCAGCAGTCTACACCTAGACAAGCAGGGATTAACACCAGACAAACAATCAATCAGAAAATAATACCCTAAGCAAGGAACTGCCAAACAGGAAAATATGTCCCATCAATACTGGCTGTGCGAGCTCTGTATATAAACAGGAAGCAAACTCACTAAACAGTGATGATATTACCTAATTGGCTGATGAAACATCTGCAAGCAAACAGTCAAGCTCAGAGAACACAAAGGACTGCTAAATTTATTCCACATTTTTCAGTAACTCCATTACATTAAAACTTATTGTTGTTAAATAATCATCTTTATTGCCCATACTATTATCATTTCATATTTTTTCAACCTATAAAATAGTTTAAATTCACTAGACTCAGTTGGCTTCTTCATTTAGCTATGGGTTGATTGGTTGGCCATTCTATCTTTCTCCAACAGGTTAATGATGCTATAAAAAGAAAAGACTGAAATGGCAAGCTAATCAGAAAGGTCAAGATAGCATAGCACACACTGTTCCTGACAAAATGTATGCAATATTAAATTTTGGATGTTTAATTCTTAGCAACATATGATATCCAGAGTAAATGTAATCCCAAGGATGCACTGACTTCTAAAGAATTATAGTTGTAATTGCTGAAGCTAACAGTGGGAACCAGCAATTTTTAGTTTAGACAGAACCATTATATTAATATTGGACATATGGACCAGAATGTCAAGGCAGGGAAGAGGCCATATTACACTTGACTCATGACGTGAGAGACAAAGGCATAGACTTTAAAGCCTGAAAAAGAAATATAAATGGGGCTTGATTTCTTTATACTTCAGTGACCAAATCATCTATGTTTGGGTAATTTCTAGGTTTAATGAATTCACATCTAATTGCATCATTTCTGTCAATTGTTATAAGCAAGTCCTCAGTATGGGAATAAGTGTTTGTAGGTTTGACATTTTTGCCATTATTATATGCATAGAATTCATTACTATATCTCCTTGCCATTCTATATTATTGGGAACTTCAGGGACATAGCATTTAATTAGACTTGGTTTCCTTAAAAAAAAAATCATTAGAATATTATGATAGTTTGAGACATTCAAGTTCATTCCTAAAGAACAAGACTGTGTGATCTTTGAGTAATTTGATTCTGCATAATGTTGATCAAATTGCCTACTAAAATGAATCAATGAATAGAATTGATCATCCAGTTTTAAACCTCAATGCTTTAATGGCCTTCAGATTATGCATATGTTTATGCAAAAAGCATTTTTACTGAAGTGATGCAGCTAGCCAAATTGAGTTATTTTGACACTTTGATAAAAATGAAGTGAATCATTTTTCTGAGCCCAGGCACTGCCTCAATCAATTTTCTTCGACAGTTTGTCCTGGGAAACAGTTAAATGTGGCATGATAAATCAGTGCCACTTAGATCTCTCTCTCTCTCTCTCCCTCTCTCTCTCTCTCTCTCTCTCTCTCTCCCTCCCTCCCTCCCTCCCTCCCTCCCTCTCCCTCTCTCTCTCTCTCTTTCATATACACACATTTACCTATTTACTCAACTACTACCTACTTATTCCTGCATTGGTAAATGTCCATTGCATGCACGCATTCAATAAATGTCTGCCTAATATCAAAACTAGACCAACTCCTCAAAATATTTCCAGTATATATTAATACTGTGTTTCTCCAACAATACAGCCTCCACCAAGAGGAAGGCCCAGCATGATTTCTAGGCATGAGGTGAAATTAAGCCCCACCCCCCAAATTTAGGCCTATTTAAACCATGTGTTTCCCCGCCATTTCTCACATCGTTCGTTAAAACTACATGAGGTGAAGAGAAATGGGGGGGAAGGGTGGGGTGAGGTGGGGAGAAAACTTGCCTTTAAGAGTGTCCTGCAGGTAGCCTAGGCTAGAATACCCCAATCTACTACCACTAGAACATCAGCTCCCCAAAGGTAGAGTCACCAGCCACTTCAATCAGTCAGTAGAAGCAGTCTCGGGGTGAGTGCCCGCGTACAATCCCCTCTCCATGAGGCCATTTCTATTGGCTGACAAAAGCTCCTCAAAGGCCGAGTCCCCAGCCGCTTTGGGGTGAGGCGTGGCTGCCCGTGTCCCTTTGCCATTAGGTGGTGTCTTTCGGGTGATGGAAGCTCCCCAAGGGCATTCACCAGCCACTTTGATTGACTGGTAGAAGTGGCCTCTGGGCGAGCGCTCATGCACAATCGCCTCACTGCGAGGCCACTTCTACCGGCCAATCGAAGTGGCTGGTGACTGCCCTTGGGGAGCTTCCATCACCCAAAAGATACTGCCTAATGGTGAAGAGACATGGGCAGCCACGCCTCATCCCAAAGTGGCTGGGGACTCTGCCTTTGGGGAGCTTTTGTCAGCTTATAGAAGCAGCCTCATGGAGATGTATGTGCACATGGGCCACTCTAGGTGGGGGAGGAAATTAAATCATCCCGAAAAGATGGCCTAGCCGTTTTTTGGGGGGTCGAAAAAAAATAAGGCCCAGCCTTATTTTGTGAGAAACATGGTATCAGTCTCCCTTTAGTAGTAAAGAAAGATGTCCTACATTGAATTAGATCATTAAACAATCTAATCCAATATTATCAACCAATATTGGGCTATATTATTTAATGATCTAATTAAGCAGCTTTCAAAGTTTTCAGATCAGAGATTTTTCAGCCTATAGGGATATTCCATGGACTTTACATTGGGATGTCAATATACAATTTTTTGTCAGTTAAAGTAAACATATCAACAGCCATTTCAAAGGACTGGGTACTTTGTGCATAACAGCTTATTTTGCAGATTGGATTTAATAACTTTTTGTGTAATTACAGAAAAAAATCCAAAAGCAGCTCAGTTTTGTGTCTTGTTATAAAAACTAATATTTCAGTATGTTGGTTATTTTATGTTCTAAGGCACATAATGCATAAAAATAATTTTTTAAAAAAAACAATATAACTCAGGTTAAGAATATTATTTTTAAAAAAATATTTGAGTCAAATTTGTTTTCTGATCACTTTATGAACATAATCAGGAATTTTTATTGACAGCAATACAAAAGTTCCTTGCCATCTCCTCTTTTGAGATTTTGTTTTGACTTGACATTTTAGCCTTTGAGATTTTCTGGTTGTTTTCTGTCCAGGTAGTATTCCAAGTCTGATCCTGCTTTTTTTTTTTAATATCAAAACTCTTATGTTGTTTCATACTCAGGATAAGTATGGTTGCTTTTATAATTTATTTTTACATGTTTACACCTTCCAGTTTACATACAGGAGTCTCTGATTAAATATTGACTATGATAACATTTTTATGGCAGAATAAATAATAAACTAAAATCTTTAGCTCACAGTATTTAGACAGAATTTGCTGTTCCTTTGAAAACTGTCATCTTAATTAAGCAAGTCCTTATGCCCTGCTGTACTTCAGCCAACAATGGTAAATGAAGGTCACATTTGGCAAAAAGCACAGTAAAAGCTACTACATAATTACACAAACAAATGGCAACTCTTTACTGCAGTTATTTCTCTATGGTTTCCACAATTGTTCCAATTCATTAGGTGTGGAGAAAAACCTCAAGGCTTCTCTAAGAAAATAAGTCATACTCTTGTGATAAGTGAGTGGTACATTGCCTCACACTATGTTATATAGTGTAGAGATATATATACACACATACACAGAGACACAGACACACACAGAGAGGAAGATGTATGTATGTATGTATGTATGTATGTATGTATGTATGTATGTATG
>BLBF01000006.1:53715270-53731719 GCA_015471245.1 Laticauda colubrina | reverse complement strand
ATGTATGTATGTATGTATGTATGTATGTATGTATGTATGTATGTATGTATGTTTTAAGAGCATATGGCCTAATGTTGTGACTGGAAACATATGTTCTTTGTTCTAAAGCAGGAGGACTCAGCTTTAAAAACTCCTTCATCAGAAATTCCTTACTGAATGAGATGAATTGTAAGGCAACATGCCAACAGGTGCCTTCTGCCTCTTCTTCTCTTTGCCCATAATAGAATTGTCTGTGGAGTTGCCAAATAATTATCTACTTCATTGATTCTTCAAATTAAAAAAAAGTTTTCAAATTAAAAAAAAGTTTACACATAAGGAAACAAAACTTTATATTTTTGTTTGTTTGAATTGATAAATTAATCTCTAGTATGGGTTTATTACTGTGACAGACACATTCAATTAAAAAAATCAAATATTTGAATGATCATAAATAGGGAACAGTTATACTTGGCATACATAATGTAAATATTAAAAGCTGGCCTGTTTGCGGGTTACACTGAGACTCAAAGAGTGGTGGGATTCAAATTTTTTTATTACCAGTTGTGTGTGTGTAGTGTGGCTTGGTGGGCATACAAGGGTAAGGATACTGTAAAATCTCCATTCTTACCTCATTCCAGGGGAAGGTTACTGTAAAACTCCCGTTCCTTCCCCACCCCACTAACCTGATTTTCAGTTCTGTTCTCCTGTGCAGGGCAACAAAAGAAGACCCCTCTGATAAGCTGGGAGGCAGAGAATAGATGGGGACAGGGACAGTCAGAGGTGGTATTTGCCAGTTTTCCAAACTACTCAAAATTTCCACTACCAGTTCTCCAGAACTGGTCAGAACCTGCTGAATACTATCTCTGCTCATACAGAATTCAAATAAAGACAAAATTAAGTTAGTAAATATTCTCTGAGATTCAGAATTCCTATTTCTGAGATAAATTAAGAGTTCTTAATTTCAAGGCTATTTATAGGTTATCAACACAGTATTGGATTAATGGCTTCACAACAATCAGTATCAATTTTCTGAATTCATATATTACACAAAGCAATTAATGTTGAATTGAATTGAAATGAAATGAATACTTTATTTGGCCAAGTGTGATTAGATAGATAAGAAATTTTTCTCCAGTGCAGAAACTTTCAGGGTATATGCAAAGCAAAAAATATATAATTATAATAAGAACAATAAGAAGGGAGAAGAGAATGATAATAAGAAGGATAAATAATAAAAGTATAGCTATGTTACATAAATATTACACATAGACATTAGACAGCATTGTGAGAGTTAGGTGTTCAGTAGAGTGATGTCTCGAGGGAAAAACTGCTCCTGTCTCAAATTGTTTCGGCCTGCAGTACCTTATACTGCCTTCCCAAGGGAGGAAACAGTTTATGTCCAGGATGTAAGGGATCATAGATATTTTCTTAGTCCTCCTTCTGATTTGTGCAGTGTACAAGACTTCTATGGATGTCAAGCTGGTTGCAATTGTTATTTCTGTAGTTTTAGCTATTCTTTGAAGTCTGTACTTCTTCTGTTTGGTTGCTGTACAAAACCAGATAGTTATAGAAGTACAAATGACAAACTCAATAATTCCTCTGTAAAACTTTATTAACAGCTCCTTGGGTAATCTGAACTTCCTGATGATGCAAGTAGAACATTCTTTGTTGTGCCTTTTTAATGATGGTTCTAATGTTTCAAGTCCCAGGAAACTATAGAACCTCAAAATTATTTAAATAAGCCACAACTGACTTATTCAACTAATTTACAAATTTAATGGTTCAATTTTCATTCAGTTTTAACAGCCTCTCCTATATGCATCAATGGTTTGATATGCAGGAGGATAAGACACCTTGACTGAGACAGATTTGTAAATTGGCACATTTTGTTTATTTGCTAGCACCATACAAAGTGTCAGAAAAATGTTAGGAAACTTTCCTCATTCAAACATCTGAGGGAAGGCATATCTGCCTTTTCATCAAAATACATAATGGCATATCTGATAGCAAAGAGAGAGAGATTGGACAATGGTGGAACTGTCATTGTGCTGTGTGGTCTGTAGACTGTTTGAATAAAAAAAAATGTTGAAGGAGGAACTGACCACTGACAATATAGAAGAATAAGGGTAAGAATAAGAATAATATAGGATCAGAAAAAAAAATCTACAAGACGGACTACCTGGTAAGGGCAAGTTGCAAATAGAAAAGACTAGGAGTCAATGAGGACAGTTTGATAAAGATGCTGGAATTCCAAGAAGTTCAGGGAATAATTACTTTTTGCCTCCAGCCTTCCCTCCAGCCGAGACTAAAATCTAGCCTAGACTAAAATAAAGTGAAATAGCACTTAAAGCAGGGGTGTCAAACTTGCAGTGTCACATCATCACGTGACATATCATGACTTTTTTCCTCCTTCGCTAAACTAGGGGTGGACATGGCCAGCATGTGACACATCCGGGCCATGAGTTTGACATCCCTGACTTAAAGCAATGCATACATCAATGTGAAGTACCATGGGTCAGTTTTCAATGTTGCTGCTCTCTCCCATTATATTTAAGTTCTATATGAAACCATTGAGAGTGACATCTAATAGGTTGCAATGAGATATCATTATGTGAATAACACTCAATTGTTTATTGTTAGCCAAGATCAAGCTAGATATGTTGGCAAGCACAGCTAGTGCAAAATGCAGCAACTAGTCTCATCACAGTAGTATAACACTAATTGTAAAGTTGCTAACTAATAGGCTTCTGTGCTAGCACAGTGAGCTGCTGATGACCTATAAACCCTCATAGAGCATAGGCATTAAGTTAAATCATGAGAAGTCTTTCAGAGCTCCCTTCATCTAAAATGAAGAGAAACATGGAACAGGTATCAGATTCCCTTTGTGCCTCTGTAGTTTCAGAAATTTACACAGCCTCTTTCATCCTGAGATTTCATTAAAAAAAACTATTTCCCCATGCTTTTAAGAAGGATTGAGTGTTTCTGATCATTATATGGGAATTGCTATTAACTGTATGCAAATCTCACATTTTTATTTTATATCTTTATGCTATTATACTTGGCTCACAGCCTACAATTAAGGCAAGCTCCAAAACTCATGAAATAAATAAATGATTACTTTGCTGTGGAATATGAAATTCTATTCCTATGTATTTTCTCTTTATTTATATTTCTCTATATTTTCCATTGTGTGACATTTTATATTATTGTGGAAGTAGCCTCTTAATTTTCCTTTGTTTTACTTATGCCTGTTTTAAATAAGTCTGACTGCCTTCCTATTACTCCACTACATCTTTAGCATTATTTGTTTATTCTCCATAAGCGAAGAGATTAAATTTCTCAGATAATGCACAATTAACATTGACTTATTTGAATGCAAGCACACTTTGTTTAAATGACTTCTATTTCTTACTCCTCAAGACATGTTAAGTGCCTATAATTGTTCAGCACTGTGAATCAGTGTAGCTGTGTCCCTGGTTGCTGTTAATAGCTGAAAAATGCATGAGGTGACCACTATCCACTTTTCCCCAAGGCCTGGGAGAAAAGCCAGGTTTTAAGACCCTTTTAAACAAGGTCAGATGGAGGGGGGAAACAATAAAGTATCATTGATTTTCTATCTGTAAGTGCTACTAATTTCTCTAACAAGTATTCTTTCTAAACTATAGAGTGTCTGTCAAACTTAGCACAATGGGCCAAACTATAGCCAGTGGGCCAAATCCAACCTGTCACCTGTTTTGTACAGTCTACAAATTAAAAATGACTGCTGTTTGAAGAGCAATAGATAATCAAGCCCAAGACAAAGTCCCAAAGTGGGGGGAAGGAGGGGGAGAATGATTAGTCCTATGTGGTGACCATGGCCTGCAAGACCATGGCCTTTTCAAAAGAAAGTGAATTTTTTTAAACAGTCACCTAATTATTTTACAATGCATGTGCTATTAAAGAAAGAGTTCCATTATACTCTAGTAAAGTACTAGCACTACTGAAAACAAACACTAGTAAGCAATGCCAAAACACAATTGGGTAGGATTAACCAGAAAACGGTCCGTGATGATATGAAAATACATGGACTAATTTTCATATAAATCACTAAAAAAGAAGTCAACAATAGCAGTTAACAATTTAGTAGAATCTATCAGCATTTAGTAATCATGATCTGACTTGTTTCACTATAAATGTTATTGACACATATTTAACAACAATAAATAAATAAATCCTATAATTGAGAATAGTATTGTGCACTTTAAAATGAAAAATGTCCATGTTTCTTCACTATGAAGTGGAATACTATGAACTCATACTGATTCCAACAATTTCATAATTTTATTTTTTTTGTATTTTTGTCTGCTAGGAAAAATGTGAATATGTTGGGTTTTTCTCAGTAAAACTGTTTCCTATTAGCAATCTAGTAGCAGGACTTAGGTATTTTCTAAAATTCTTATTTTGAGAATGACAGTATTAACTAGCATTGAGGATCTACTCAGCAACTGAACTGAAAATAAGCTAATTTGGTTATTTCCAAGTGCATATGGTGATCCTTCTCCACTCATTCAGAAAATAAGAATTAACTTGATTTGACAGTCCTCCAATTTTGTTTTCAGTGGTATCGATTCCCCTTTTCCAAACCACACTATTTCAAAGGACCAATTGGCTTACTTGTTCTCATCATTTTTTATTGTACATTCTCTGCATGCTATAATAAGTTTGACTATCCAGATCAACTCTGGCTCCATTTTCTTTCAGAAGGCACTGATTGCCTTCCAGGTTTTTAAAGCAGCAATTTGTGGTGCATTCTTTAAAGAGATGCAAAGTGCATCTCTTATTTCGTGCATCTGTTCAGTTTGCATTTGCAGGAGTGTTATTATTCTCAATCATCTTGGTGTTTTCAGAGCTTATGCAGGTAGAAATCCAGAACTTTTCTCTAAAAGACATTTTTAAGAATATGTTATTTGTATGACAAATTTTGAAAATAACAACTTTGCAACTGTACTCCGGAGAACAGCAGTGAAGTTAAGATTTGCCTCATCATTAGGTGAGAAATAAAAACTTTGAGGAATATTAATGGAAATATTATGAGATCGACTTGATTCTGAAAATTTCACTCTGGGGTTTATTTTCCTATTCTCATATGTCATTTTCCAATATCATTTGTGAGAATTAATGGAACAATTATTCATTAACAGAATTATATGTGTTTTAGAAACTCAAAAGTGTTTCTTGTTTTTACCTTTATTATTTTTTTCTGCTGAATTACTAAAGAGAGGATAGGTTCCCTTCACCTAAACTGAGTGTGTGTGTGTGTGTGTGTGTGTGTGTGTGTGTAAAACAATAAATAACGATATATCGTTGCACAGATCAGTTGTTTCTCCAGCAGGGTAATGGTTTATTTTCTATGTTGCTCAGCTACACTACTTTCTCTGAAGTATTACCAATTTATCTACTTTGCCAACTCTAGCCAAACAGATTCATGATTTTTTAGTAATAGTTTAAATAATTAACATGTATGATGTTGCTTCCCTTCAAGACAACTCAGGCGCTACTTTTATTGGAGGTTGTCATGGACCCCTTAGAGAAGGAGTTGGAAGTAGGACTGTCCAACAGGGAAGGCATGCCAGGGGCTAAGGACAATGCTGTCCCAGGCACCTCAGGCATTGGGGAGGTGGTCAATCAGACAGCCTGCTGACCAGCAGTGGTGCTGATAGGCAGCCAATCTCTGATGAGGAACAGCTGTCTGCTCCACTGTTCCAAGGGTGAGGAGAGTGGAGCCAGAGAAGGACTGCAAGGCTACCCAGGAGGAGGTTACTACCTGGGAGGAGGCTACTCCTTAGTAAGGAGGTTACTTACCTCCTTACTAAGAACACCTGGAGGAGACTAACTTAAGGAGAAACTGTGTCTTTGCCAGGAACAATTATTTGCTTTGGCTTACACTCTGCCAGCTTTAATTTGTGCCTTTTGCTGTTTACCTTGCTTCGCTTGGAAGATTGCTGTTTGCATTTTATTTTGGACCTAGCACTTTTCTTGTGGCCTGCGTTTGGTCTTTACTTTGGAACTGCTTCTTGTCTGGGACCTGTTTCTTGTCCTGAGAACTGTCCTTGTCTTGTGCCTGGACTCTGCCTCGTGGATTGGACTTGGAACCTTGGACTTTGCCATGTAAGCATGCTCCTACTTTGTGAGCTTTCTTTGTACTACAGGGGCTCTGTTTGGGAGACTGTTTGGGAGTCTGCCTTCAGGGTAGCATGGGGGTTAGAGTCTAACTTGTCATTGGAGGGCATTGGCTAGAACATTTGTTAATAGAAATAAAGAACCCTCTGGAGGCCTGCCTTGCCTTTATCACCTAGGACATAACAGAGATATGATAGCCAAGCTCTTAAGCAATGACACAAAATTTTTCTCCCTAATCTTGTTTTTCAAATCCTCCATGTTTCCAACCATTCCTTTCTTTCTCCTGTGTGAACACAGACAAGGTCATCCTATTTGCTTTAATCAGCAACTGACAAGCAGCTGCAGCTGGGTGTTCTGAAAAACACCTGCACTGTTTTTTTTTTTGCCAAAGTCTGGAAGTAAGGGGGAACTTTAATCTACCAGAGCAGGGGTGTTAAATTCGCAACCTGCAGGCCAGATGCATCGCATACTGGCCCCACCCCCACCCAGATTAGCGAAGGGGGAAAAAGTCCCAATACATCACATGATGCCACTGTGACAACACAAGTTTGACACCCCTGTACCAGAAAAAGTCCAATCAATGAATTATAAACATTCATTCAGCTGAGGTACAGCAAGATTGCTGAATATAGGGGCTTAATTTCAGTCCACTTCCAAGTTCTAACCATTGCAGTGCCCCTGTAGTCAGATGAACAAAATGTGAGTATTTTGCAATCAATTTGCATGTATGCCTATGACTGTAGTGACCTTAAGTCACTACAGCATTTGCAACCTTCCCTGTTGACCTCTCACAAGCAAAATGTTCTCACCCAAACCTTGTTCCGAGAAAACAAACACCAAAGTAAAAACAAAACCTTTTAATGCTTCTCTATGAATTCCGTTAATTCACAGTTAAAAGGCTATTCAAACTAATTTTCTCTGATTAGAGTGAGCCTTGCCAAGGTTGTGCAAGGCTACCAAAAACACTAGATTAAGTTGCCAAGAAATATTCAAAACAAAAAGTCTCTAAACACAAACTAGGTCCAAACGTCCACGAGGCTTGAAGTGCAAGAACTTGTTTGCTTCCTGCAAAGAATCCCAGTCTCAGGCTGGCTTTTATTTCTTAAGGGATGGGCCATCACCTTGCAGCCTTACTCCCAAGTCACTCATTGCTGCTGCAGCTGCTCTTTCTTTCGAGCAGCCCTGTGCGCATGCACACTGGGCACAGGCTTCTCAGGGTCCTCTGTGTCACTACTGCCAACCTCCACAGTCTCTGAAGACAGCATTCCACTTCTTGATAGTTCTGGTCCCATCCCTGTATCACACACAGGGCCCTCATCCAAGTCCTCGCTCTCCAAGACCTCAGCTATCTGCAACTGCTGCCCATGAACCATAACACAAAGTCAACAGGGAAGCTGGCAGGGAGGCTGCAAGTTGCTTGGATAAGTCTCTCCTCCCACCACAGCTTTTCTTTACTTGTATACACAATGTCATCCTCTCAAACTCACTCACATGTATCCTATGTCTTCCTTCTGTGATGTACTTGCACCTGTACATACACACACACATCACCAGCACTCTCCTTCCGGGTCTTCCTGTACTAGTACCCAATTATGCATTCACCCTGCATTCTCTTTCATGTCTTTTCTGTACTCGTATGCATGCATGCATATTGTGCCCTTGTTCCTTGGTCCCTCTCCTTCCCTGCCTCCCTCTCTCTCCTTCTCTCTCTCTTTCTCTCTCTCTCACACACACCATATCATCTTTCCAGGCCTTCTTGCACTTGCATACATGCAACAGGTGTGCGCATGTGAAGTTAACCACTTTCCTCAGCCACCCAGTGCTTGCATCTCCTCACACTTTCCTTCCTAGCCTTCCTGAACTTATACCTAAAACTCATGTGCTGCTTATGCTGGATCTCCCAGAGTGCCCCCCCCCCCATTCCTCATTGCAGTGAAGTGATCATGTGATATCATGCTTTATAACTGCATTGCTACCTTGAATTACTAATGTAAATTAGTAATTTTAATTTTTTTTACTAATTTAAAAAATTAGTAATGTAATATTAATTACTAATATTACATTAGTAATGTAATAAAATACTAATGTATTTAATGTATGTATTAAGATTAGCATTTACTTAATGTAAACCATTAAGATTAGCATTTGCTATGTCATAAAGCTGTCTTGGTAGAGTAAATTATGCATCTCAACTACTAGCTAAAAATATTTTCCCCTTTGAACTGACCACTTTTGTCTTTGCAGGATGGAAACCAGCCTGTTTTGAAGTTGTTCTTGGTGGTAAAACTATGTAATTTAGAACAAATAAGTACATAATAGTGCTTTTGTCTATGCATGCATTTTGTCTGTTTTAAAGAGCACATTGTCATTCTGCAGCAATGTTGTAGTATCATATCTCTATTAACTTCACTGCCTAATGTGTAGGATCCCATCTATAATACATTACTATTAGCAGCTGTTAGAATAGGATCACCCATGTGTCTAGTAAATAACTTTGTTGATAATTTATAATTACTGAATTGTCTTTGAAAATGACACTGCATCTACAGTGGGTCAAAGGCAAATAACACTTTATGCATCATAAAATGTACTGTCTTTATTGCCTTTGGCAAAAATTTTGAGTAGCACTGATAATTCTTTATTTTGTGTTTAAACTGCAGTAATTCATTAATTGCAGTGATAATGCTACATTCACATTTCTACTTTTTAAGCTTTCCAGATAATCTCTGTGAAAAGTTTCCAAGTTTCAGTTCTTTTACAGATTTTGGAATAATTTATTGGTTGCATAGTCTTTTCTGCTTGAAAAATATTTATCTCTGTTCAGGAACAACATCAATATTGCCTTTGTAGTATGCCACAGTTGTTTGAACATCGATAAATGAAACTGTAGAATTGAAGGCTGGATTATGAATGCTTTGAGGGAAACTGGCTCACTGTGTGGAAGGTGTTGCTCATAAATACTCATGTTGGATAGATAACTGGATATTTATAATTGGGAGGAGCCCAGAGTTGGTTAGAAAATGGGTAGCTATATAAACATAATAATAGGCAAACAAATAAATAAAACATAAATAAATAAAATACCTGCTATAAGCGAAATGGTTTCCATTTTTAGCATGCCAATGATTTAACTATGTATCAGTATGGGATCATCCAGTGTTGGATTAGTAACTTGAGATTTATGAACAAAAGTAAGGCTACTGGTAGAGAGAAGTTCCCCGAGGATGGGCTCCAGCAGGGGTCCGAAAACTCTGAAGTCTAAATCTCTGGTCTCAGTGACCAACTCAGTTTGGATTCTGCAACAATATCCTGGGGCACATATATTTGCCTTCAAGTAAGTCAAACTTGGAACTGTGCTTCACATAGTATTTTCATTTCTATAGCAAATACTGCAGTAAATAAAGTTATGGTGCACAAAATTCCTCTCCAATTCTTCCCTGGTTTTTAGTAAATGTAGTTCTGCATCCTCAGGAATGGATAAGACAGGAAAAGAACAGTTGTTCACTAGTAGGTATTATCTTTCTTCTCTTCTTCTTTACCCAAAACCTTGTATTCAGTCTACTGGCCCATTTCATGTTTATAATATAACCTTACAGCCATTGATGAATATCTAACTCAAATTAAGTCATTCAAATGTTTCTTGGGAGTACTTTTAGCATGCTTCAGATAAGCCATATTGTGCTGATAATATCTGACCTCATGCTTAAGAAGGACCAATTGTTTTAAAAAGTTTGCTGTAGCACTTTTCACTCTGACATTGATCCAGACATGTTTATTTAAATAGGCTTTCAGGCTTTAAAGCAGGTTCTTCAAAGCACAGCAACAAATATAGATAAGGAAGGGGTGTACATAAAAGAGAATCTGACAGGCTAAATAGTGTAAACTAAGTCCATTGCACTGAAACATCATTATAGATACTGTGATGTTAGCTCACCAGTCAAAACAGAGAAGATGTACTGCAAGCTGACAGTGATAATAAAAGGAAGAACTTTTTAAATACAGACCAAATTAATAATGCAATAGCTGACTATTATAAAGAGATACCAACTTTTCCTGTGGGAATACTTGCTCCAATTACTGAACAGAACTGACAACTTAATTACTTCTCACTATAACTGATTGGTTATTGAAAGTAAATTTTTGATAGCCTTAATATATGTTTGTGTTTACACATAATTTTTTAAAGTATAGAAGTATTAAAAGTATAGAAATAATGAAATGAAAAATACAAATATAGCTGAATTAAATATAGCTGAATTATATTATTAAAATATATTCATGAAGCAAAATCTATATACTGTATTTATATTAGAAATAGTATATTGCAAGAATTGTGATGGATGGACACTTTTCTACACATAATGTCTTCAAAAATAAAATATATTATGAAAATTAACCTGGTTTTGGTTTCTGAATACTCCAACTATATGTACATTAAAAACAAGAAAATACCTGTTAATTTTACAGAGATAGTTTCAAAAAAGAAATGTTGTTAGTATGTATGTAGTTAAACACTTTTTTTAACTATAGCTGCAGTTACCTGTTTCTCAGTAACAATTCATGTACTGTATATTGATTTGCTTGTTTATTATTTAGCTAATTTTATATCATGATTTTATGCTATATTAGAGACAAAAATGTAATGGTGTGACTCTGTGTACAATGCTACTTCCTTCAGACTGACCAGTTTGTTATCCCTTCTGATGCTTTTGGCAATAAATGTTTTGTTCTCTTCAAGCAAACTTTTGTAATATTTATTTATACATGCCAGACCCTTAAAATATCTTCACTTTCCCTTTGCAAGAAAATTAAGCGACTGTTTAAGCTTAATCAACTGTTCTGAAAACTTATTTATTGCTAAGGAGGTAGAAATGTGAAACAATATGCTCTTACGATGAAAACAATAAGCTAGAAGCATCTTAAAATAAATTTAAAGTGTGAAATCCAAACAGCTGGTGTTAACTTTCTTTGAAGAGGGTACAAACCTAAAAACTGTTTCTCTAAAGATAAATATATTTTGTATATAACGATCTTTTTGATACAGTATGTACTTTGTCTCCTATATAAAGCCACAAAATATTAAACAATACACTGAAATAGAGCTACTACTTTACAGTCACTTTTTTCCACAACTGTAAAAATGCTCTGATATACAGATAATCCTTGATTTATGACCATAATGGAGCCTGACATTTCTGTCCTAAATTGTTGTTAATGATGGTTGTTAAGTCAAGCATTCTCATGACCAGATCAGATTTTATGATTTTTTTTGTGGCAGTCATTATGCACTGAATGCAGTGTTCATGCTGCAACTGTTAATAAATCCATGTACTCCTTTGTGCATTTTTTGTTGGAAACCAGTTGAAAAGGCCAGAAACTAGCAAAAAGTGTCACAAATCATATTCATTATGACCAAAGAACACTGCAACAGTTGCAAAGGTAAATTGATTGCCAACTACCCAAATTGTGGTCCTGTAACCATGGTATGTGTGTGTTTGTGTATGCAGATATCAGACTCTAGAACTGGGTCATAAGTAGCTTTGGGGAATGTCATTCATAACACAAAAAGTCATTAAGTTACCAGTCATTAAATATATTAACTGTATTTTGAAAACATGAATAAAAATAATGCATGTGGGGAACCATGAATTCTTCTATAATTCTTTTGATTATTTGATAGCTATACCATCTTAGCCAAGACAGTTAAGCTGCCAGTTTATCCTATGAGCATAAAATAAGCACATTCAATAGGAAACCCATGACCATATAATGCAAAACCTGATAAGAAATAACTTCCCAAATTATTATCAAATCTTCATCTTCTGTTGAATTTTCTCCTACAAGATTTCGTATGGGAGAAGACAGAAATGGAGTTGTACTGAAAATAGTAGATCCCTCCATGAGTAGCCTTGGGATATATGTAGAGAAATATTTATATCATCTGTGTATTATTTTTTGTCATTGGTTACATTAAATGAGTACATTGACATTTGTATCCCAGAACTGATAATTTTCTTTTGTCCCAAGTCTTTATGTCCTAAGAGCTACAGTATTATTAATATTATTACAGTAATATTAAGTAATTGTACATTGTAATTCAATGGGCCTCTTTGTGCACATATATTTGCATGCATTGACATGCACACATACAGCCAAATATACTGTAAAAACACTCTAAATGAATAACAGGCTCAATCTTCGATATTTATATTTATTTTGCATAGCTTACTGTGTCCAGAAATACATAATATTCACTTGCCTTTGAAAGAACAAAGGATCTGTCATTGCATATCCTCAGCAATTGCAGCTACCTTGGTTGTACTAAATACATATTAAGATAATGTTTCAAACTTGTTTTGATTTAAAACAACTTATTTCAGAACATTCATACTAAAATTCATGCACATTTTCATTCATATTCTCTCAGTTTTTTTTCTTAAACACAGAGATATACATATACCACTTTTTGTAATATGTCCATTTTCCAGGTGCATTTACACATCCTAATGAACACATGTAGGTTCTCAGGTCCTCCCATCCTCAGGGAACTTCTCTCTACCAGTAGCCTTACTTTTGTTCATAAATCCCAATATATATTTTTCTGTTCACACAGTTCTGAAAAATAGATTTTGCATCCCCCTCCCCTCTTAATTTTTTGTTTTACATTTGGGAATGTGACATTTATTTGTTTTTGCTCAAAAAGGCTATTGATCAATGAAATGGTAAAAGATTTATTTGCATGACAAGTGACAATTTTTTGAAAATTGGATCAGGAATGAAGCATCAGTAATAAATGCTTCTCTCCCATTTCTTTTGGAAAACAGGAAAAAGTAGTGCTATAATGCTATAAATAGTTGCATACTAAAAAGGTCAGCTGCCTTAAACTAAATCCATCATGCATGCATCCTACCTGGGAATGCAAAGATAGATAGAATTCTTTATTGGCCAAGTGTGATTAAACACACAAGGAATTTGTCTTGGTGCAAATGCTCTCAGTATACATAAAAGAAAAGATACATTTGTCAAGAGTCAAGAATCCAAAGGTACAACACTTAATGTAGTCATAGGGTACAATAAGCAATCAAATCATACTAGGAAACTGTCAATATAAGTTGTAAGGATACAAGCGACAAAGATACGGCCATACAGTCACAAGTGGGAGGGGATGGGTGATAAGGAGTGATGAGAAGATAATATAGATAAATAGTAATAGTAGTGCAGACTTTGTAAATAATTGAACAGTGTTGAGGGAATTATTTTTTTAGCAGAGCGATGACTTTCAGAAAAAAAAAAACTGTTCTTATGTCTAGTTGTTCTGGTGTGCAGTGCTCTATAGCATTGTTTTGAGGGAAGGAATTGAAACAGTTCATGTCCGGGATGTGAAGGGTTTACACTGCCCTCTTTTTGACTCATGCAGTACACAGATCCTTGATTGAAGGCAGGTTGGTAGTAATTATTTTTTCTGCAGTCCTAATTATCCTCTGAAGTTTGTGTCTGTCCTGTTGGGTTGCAGAACCAAACCAGACGGTTATAGAGGTGCAGATGATAGACTCTGTAGAACTGTATCAGCAGCTCCTTGGGCAGTTTGAGCTTTGTGAGAGATAAATAAGAAAATAACTTTAAATATTATATCGTGTGCTGGAATTTATTAGACAAAATGCAAGTTACATTCCCTTAGCAAAGACTTATTCTAGGCATGACATTTCCAAACAACACTTCAAATCAGATTTAAAACTGTTGCAACTGCACAGATATCTGTAATATCTATTTAAAAGGAACAACTCTTTATAGGAAGATTGAGTAGAAGATATTTTGACATTAAGTTCAGGGACTTCTCATTTTAACAATGAAAGATATAATGCTTCTATCACCCAAATAATTAGAAATATAATCCTCTTAAAATTTAAACTGTATGTAAGATGGAAGTTTGAAACATAAAAGCATTGCAGTAGTTTTAATCCTTTCTTGGAAACTGCAGAGATAACTCTCTAATAATTAAACATTTTTGAACTAAACTATAAATATAATTCAAATGGCATAGTTAACTTTTTAAGACAGCAGATGTGTTCTGACATTTATTGGAACAATTTTTTTTTACAAAGAATTGAATTCTTAGCAGTAATTTGCATATTATTTGTGTTACCAACTGCCAAATGTTATTTCTTGTTTTTAAGACTACACAGTTCTCCTAAATTTCTGTGCAAGTCTTATATTTGGAAGGTTTCTCTTTGAGTTTTATTTTACTTTTCAAAAATAAGGTTACAGGTTCTGTTATTATTATTGAAAGATTCAATTAAATAGATTTTAGGAATCTGTTCAAAATATGTATTATTCCTGATTGTGTGACTGGCTTTAAAACACAGGTCAGGTGAGTAGAACTATTAGAGATTCCTTTAATGACTCTAATATTTAAATTTATTATGAGAACTTTAATCATTACCTGTTCCTAAAAGAAAAAAACTAGAAATCAGTTTTCTCCTTACTTCCATCTGTGAATATGTTAATTCATCGGTTTCAGAACTGCTGACTTGAAATGGCATCCACTTATATGAGTTGGCAGAAAACTATAGTGGCATAAAATTGCTATAGTCACTTGACTTCTCTCAAATGTAATGGATGACAAAGTCTAACAGATTGTATGCTATATTTTCAAGCTCTGCTTGAATAGTATAATAACAAAGGATGGAATTGTATTTAATAGCAGTACTGTAAAGTAAATTAAGTCTGTCTCACTTTTAAGCTGAGATGGAAAGATATCATGGCAACAATGCAGGAGCAAATGATTTTTTTTTAACTTTGTCAAGCACAGTAATTTTTTCTACCCTATCATCTGCTTGCATCACATGTCTCGAGTATGACTTTTTGCTTTCTGATCATCTCACAACAAAAGTCAGCCTTTATTTCATGCAAGATTGACTGCTTTCAGTTGTAGACCACGATGACTTTTTGTAATTTTATTCAGTTTCTGATCTGAAAGTGTTTCTCTTTTGCAAGAAAAATGCAGCATATAATAAAATAGTTTATGGCTATATTCATTTTTTTTGAACTTCTCTGATTAAATAATATAGATAGAAATATATTTTGATCTTCAATTTAAAATGATTTTTAAAAAAATAGATAGTGTAAAAAAGAGAATCATGGTAAAACTTTAGAGAACTGTAAATTTATAATTATATTCCTATAATTATGAATAGTTATAAATAACAATTATATATACAAATTATAAATATAAAAGGGAGGGAGGAAGGAAGAGAGAGAGAGGGAGGAGAGAGAGAGAGATCAAATGTGTCATCAGTCATGAATCACTTCATGCCCACAAGAGATCTAAGTCCAGCCCACCTTGGATTTCTACTCTTATCTGCTTCAAATTTCCTTTAGCCATTAGTAATTCATATTCTTGTAGAGATCATAAGCTTCAAATAAATCTTTATACCCACTATAATCTGATTTTCCTGGCACTTGACAACACATTGGTTAATAACTCCTGATTGTCAGAAGGCTCTGTAGTTTCATAATCACAACAGTCTGAATCAATTTTTGATTGTGTTTTCAAGCAAAATCAGAAGAGTTAGATGACAATCGTTGAACATCCTGAAAAAATTGGAGATCCCATTTTAACTCAGTGAACGCAAACATGCACACATACACTAACTTTTTGGGTACACATATTCAAAAGTGTGTTAGATGTAAAGGGTGATTATAATGTATAGTGAAGTTCTGTACCTGAATGATGATATTCCCAGAAAGCTTGATGTGGTAATTCGGTTTATTTTATGTGGACATCATTATAGATGTCTGCACTATCAGAACCATAATTCAAACTCTCTGAAAGTATATCTAGTGAAATGCTATGGTATTTCCAGTTCAGGTTTCCAGATAAGCATGGCCAAATTGTCAATGACAGGACAGGACTTCAATATGAGTAATCATGTCCTTCCAGATTTAACAAATACTGAGCATCAATATAAGACAGCTAATTTCATCATGCTGAGTACTTACATTGATGTATAGAAATAGGAGAGACACAAATGTTATTCTTATTTCTCCTGCATCCTGATATAGATCAAAGTTCTATAGTCATTTTCAAAAAGTAAATCAGGGTCAAAGAAAGTTGCTTTCTGTTTTGTCTTTTTTTTTTTATCTCATACCAAATGAAATACTGGGTGGGAAAAATTTTTAAGGCTTTCAACTAACAAGACATGTTCTTTTTATTAAAAAAAAATGAGTTAGGTCAGATACACATTATACAATTCATAAGCACACACTATCAATATATATATATATATATATATATATATATATATATATATA
>BLBF01000006.1:53683713-53713748 GCA_015471245.1 Laticauda colubrina | reverse complement strand
ATCTATCTATCTATCTATCTATCTATCTATCTATCTATCTATCTATCCACATAATCAAACAATGTCTCTCTGTCACTAAGTTGTCCTTGATGTATTCAATACAACATCTATTTTTGGTCCATTAATGTTAAAATCAGAAATATTATCCACTTAAATGCTTTAACAGCAATCATGAAGGTCAATTTGAAACCAGGCCATATGCCCATTTTTATTAAGATTTGATCACACAATAATTTTCTTATATTTATACTAGACGGTGGTTCTAAATTGAATGAGTGTTTGAGTGTTTTTATTATCATTTTCTAAAAGCTAAATTAAGCATTTGCAAACAAACGGTAAAGGAGGATTTGTGAGGACCTGGAATTTTAAAATAAATGCCAAGACACTGGTATTCTTTTGTATGTGTGCTTCCCCCTTTCTGTCTCTTTTTCATTGAATTGTTTCACACACTGGCAGAAAGTAGAAAAAGTCAGCATATAGGTCAGCTCCATATATTTCATGTGGTATATATCATACAGTATTTTTGCTAATCAGGATCTTTGTTAATAACTAAAAACATCTAACCTTCCCTCTCTTTAATTTTTAAAAAACTCCTGTTGTGTTTTATAATAGATAATAACCTACCATTCATCTGGTATCATTTTGAATATTATAATGTATTTTAAATTCTGTGATCCTGTTATTAATATACAAATGTAATAGAAGCAGCATGGGCTATTCACTTCAGATAGAAGGGAGTGGGTGGATGAAAGCTGTACCACTGTGCTGTTTTAACCCATAATAGAGAGTTTGTAATACCTGACATATATCACAATGTTTCTGCAATTGCCATTTTTAATGCCTAACTGAAATCTTAAATTGTGGTCTGCAGACTGTAATTTAAAAGCATTAAATCACTATCATGAAAAAAGTACCTGATGATGTACTATGCTGCACGATAATAAAACAGGTATCACAATTGAAAATAAATCCATCATTTTCTCTGGTCATGTTTGTGATAGCATTTAACCCATGGCCACTTTTTTTTGTTTTGTTCAGGCTTTGAATTTAATGAAAGTGATCCTATCACAAATTCATAGAAAAGAATGCTATTCAATGACTATTCCTTTATAAATAATACTATGGTAGCACATTTTTGGTGACATTTATATTCTACCTTGCAATCATAAAGTATTCAAGTCCCTGAGAAAGATATTTTATCTCTCATGTTCCCTCACCAATGCAGGAAGGACATTTATGTGCTTACTATGTGCTATTTATAAATAAATAGTGATGATGCTGTATCTAACTTTCAAACCAGGTTAGATAAATATTAGGTTCAGATTTGAGTTTTTTGGAAATGACTTATCAATATCAGAATAATATGGTTGGAGGGAACCTTCAATGTCTTCTAACCCAAAACCCTGTACCATTTCAGACAAATGATTGTCCAGTTTCTTCTTTAAAACCTCCAGTTTTGGCACACCCTCAACTTCTGGAGGCAAGTCGTTCTAGTGATTTATGTTTAACTGTCAGGAAATTTGTCCTTAGTTCTAGGTTAGTTCTCTCCTTGATTGGTTCCATCCATTGTTTCTTGTCCTATCTACAGGTGCTTTGGAGAATAGGTTGACCCCCTCTTCTTTGTGGCAGCATCTTAGATATTGTAACACTGCTATTATGCCATCCCTATTCTTTCTTTTCATTAAACATACCTAATTCCTGCAATAATTCTTCATATATTTTAGCCTTCAGCACCTTAATCATCTTTGTTGCTCTTCTCTGCATGCATGGCAGGGGTGGGATGCTAACAGTTCGCCCTGGTTCTATAGAACATGTAGCTGTGAAGAACAGCTGACACTGAACTGGTTCGGTATTTGGCCCACTCACCTCTCCAGGCTCTAGGCTGTCCTTTATTCCCTGCTTTTCCCTCCTCAGCTGTTTTGCACAGCACAACTGAGGTTAAAGAAGCAGGGAGGATTTTCAAAGGCTGTGCACCTGAGCACAGTGCTTTTCAGCTGCCCAGGCAGCACAGCTGATGATTTCTTGCAAACGCTGCACACACTATTGTCCCAAGTTTAGAGAACCAGCAAATAGTTCCACTGGCTGGTCCCTCCTCTCCCTGCCACTCACTCCTTACCTGACATGCAAGGCATCCAACTTGCCTGGTTTGATAAGTTGCTATTTTTCCTTTTTTTTTTCCCTGACCATCAGCTGTTCTGCTCTGCTGGGAGATTTAGATTAGCTAGAAAGCAGGAAATCCTAGGATTCCTTGCTTTCTAGATAATCTAAAAGCAGAGCCAAACCTTCCTTAGGACTGAAGCTTTTCAGTGCAGACTCAGGTAGCTGATGACAGATAGATAGATTTCTAAGTTAATGATTCTATGAGCAACTCAATCTGCCTGCTTGCTTTGTCTGCTTTTAGATAAAAGTTGTTCTTTTTTATATAAAAAAATCAATATTTACATAAATATTTATAATATTTACATACAAGCCATGCCCACTCAGTTACATGACCAACAAGCCTCACCCACAAATTAGGCCACACCCACAGAACTGGTTATTAAGAAATTTGAATCCCACCCCTGACACATGAATAAATATTTGTAAACAGAAAACGCAAATGTTCTTAGGTAGCAGAGACTTGTGATTCATAAGTGAAACAATTTTTTTCTACCTTCTTCCTTTATAATGTCACAAACTACAGATTCATTGCAGAATTAAAAATCAAATAACCATATTTTTAACTCGTTGAGAGAAATGAGTAATTCATAAATAGAGCCGATATATTTTGCTCCATGGCAAATAATATTTTTATTGATTTACAGTATCATGTGGACTCAGAAAGCACAACAAAGCCAAGTGAAGAAATAACTCATCTAGAAAATTGACAGTTTATTTTTGTAAAACCAGACCACAAATCAGATGATGCAGTTATTGTAACAGAGGATGCTTTTGCATTTCATACTCATAAGCATCATAATAATTTCAGATCAATGGATTGCACGTCTGTCTTGTAAACATGTTTCCTGATTCCTGAAATGTTCAAGTACTTGAAAAAAGACATAAATTATTGTTAGCTTTGCATTTGCATTACATTCCGTTGATGCTACTTTATAAACACTTGAAGAAAATCACATTCTTTTCTCTGGGATATATATATAGAAACATGGAATTATAAAGATCAAAAGGGTCCTTTATGATCCTGAGGATCACTCCTTGCTCCATGCAAGAATAAAAATTAAATCATTCCCAGTATGCTACTGACCCAGCCCAGTTTTATTCTGCCTATCGACTTATTTTTAGTTTTTGCACAATAGGCATTTTATTTATGTTACTGCAATGGACATTTTGTTCTTATTATATAATTTATCATCGTGGTACAATGGACATTTATGAGTGTTTTAATTATGGATTTGTTATATTTATAGGCCTTTTAATTTCATAATGGCTGTTGTAATTTTGGAGCCTATTATAAGCTATTAAGTCTATATGGTTTGGTGGCATATAGTGTAAATCCAATAAATACAGATTATATAAAAGCTTTAACTACAAAAGACAAATTATTTTCTCTGTGCATAATTTTTAATTTTGTCTGTATTAGAATCCAAAATTGGGTCTGAAATTCTTTGGTTGGTAAGCCTATTCCCAAAGGGGCTAATAATTACTATTGTGTTTTGGTGTCAAGGATAACATTTAGAAAATGAACTACACCTTCCAATTGTGTCCTTGGAATAGATTCTAGTTCTATTTAAAAAAAGCAAATAAACTGGATTCAGAAAATTATAAATACTATTTAGAGATCCAAGGAAAAATAAAGATAAAATACTTCTTTTATCTGTTAATATTTTATTATTTCCATTGAACAGTAATATTCTACTTCTTTTATATTCTTTTTAGTTTAAATTTATTTATTTTTGTTTTCTTCATATCTAGTATTTCAATGTTATGTGATATGTGTGTGTATTCACACACACACACACATACACACACAAGAAGATGAGAGAGAGAGTGGGGGGATAGATGATAGAGGGGGGTCAATCATGGTATTGTATCCAACATCTTGCATAGTTTCATACATACAGTAAGATGGTGGGTATAATATCATAATGAATGCTTCATTTCGGACATGACTCATCATAGTTTTTAAATATAATACCAAATCTAACTTCTTGAAGATTTTCATATTCCACATATACCATGAATTCTATTTATAGGTGCTCTGAGTTCAATAAAATCTACTTTTTTAAAGCCCAAAATATGTGTCTGAGTATTCACTTCATAAATTATGAAGGCTTAAAAACTCAACATCACATCACATTCCCTCAATCTCTCTATTATTTCCCCTCATTTAACATGTTTTTTGTACTCGTCAATATAAGTCAAGCATGCTGACAATTTGTGTTTTTCTCCACTTCTGAAGCAGAAAGACATATAAGAATTTCCCAGAAGGAGTGTGCTTGGTAGAATTGGTCCCTCAATGGATGACAGAATAACTAAAATTCCCATCATTACTATAGTACATGCCTCTTTCTAAAATCAATACTTTGCTTTTGCTAAGTAATATCCACATACAGCATGTTCTTTATTTGGATAAGAAAGAGTAAACACTTGCTTTTAGTTATTTCTCCATATATCTTTTTAATTTGAATTAATATAAAGACATCTGCTCTGAAAAAGTTAGAATTTTCTATATTTGTTTGCTCCCATCAGAAGGCTATCTGACTAGTTCCATTTTTTCCATCTATGCCATGAATCATTTCCTTGATCTCCTTGTGGTTTCTTATTATAATGTCCCTCATGCTTTGATACATTGATGCCATGCATTCCCAAGTTCCACTCATTTCCCCCTGATGGAGCATCTTGTCTTATTTTAATAGATCCCACCCTTATCCAGTAGTCTAGGAATCATATAGTCAAGTCTAAGGTAATTTTCAAAATCAGTTCCCTTTAGGTAATCCAAGAAGTTGTTCAAAATCTCCCCTTTATAAATTCAATCCTGTATCATAACAT
Source organism: Laticauda colubrina (assembly GCA_015471245.1). NCBI lineage: Eukaryota > Metazoa > Chordata > Lepidosauria > Squamata > Elapidae > Laticauda > Laticauda colubrina. The sequence continues at coordinate 53,708,759 of BLBF01000006.1, read as the reverse complement.
TCAGGAGTCACTTTAATTAGACATTTTCCTTGTTCTCACAATTAAATCTCTGGTAGTCATAGGGTATATGCATATAACTCAGTAAATATCTTCACAAATATTGTTTATCCATATCAAAACTCTTGCCAGACTTGTAAACATATGTTTTATTTCCCTTCATCAGCAGGGAAGCACTCATAGCTTTAAGGCCCTGTCACACTGCCCAACGGATGCAAAATGTTTGTAAAAAGGACACAAGGGACGAGAAAAATGTTCTATCCATTGTTATCCGCTCTCAAAAGGGGCAAAAATTTGCATAACCAGAGCGGATAACACGGAAAGGAACGGACGGGGGGAGGACGCAGGGCGGATGGAAAATGGATGCAGAGCGGAACCCTAGCGGATGGAAGCGGATGAGAGCGGATGGCACATCCGCTAGGCTTCCGGGGGGCCTCAGCAAAGCGGACGCAAAACAGATACAGTGGATGCACAGTGGATGCACAGAGGATGAAGCAGATGCACAGCGGAAGCCTAGCAGATGCCTTGCGTTAATTGTGCATGCGGGGAGGATTTATTGCGTCAGCCCCACGGATATAAAGGGAAGCAGCACGGAAGCAGGTCACCATTCAGAGGAAAGACCTGCTGCCAGACGCATTGAGTGCCTTGCCTGCCTCCCTTGCTGCCTGCCATCCTGCCAGCCTTGGTGCCTGCCTTGCTGCCTGCCATCCTGCCAACCTTGGTGCCTGCCTCCCTGCCAGCCTTGGTGCCTGCCAGCCTTGGTGCCTGCCTTCCTGCCAGCCTTGCTGCCTGCCTGCCTGTCAGCCTTGCTGCCTGCCAGCTTTGCTGCCTGCCTGCCTGCCTGCCTGCCAGCCTTCCTGCCAGCCTCCCTGCCAGCCTCCCTGCCAGCCAGCAACCCCACAACCATGGGGAAAAGAGGAAGTCTCAGCCATCTGCTGTCAGCCCTGGCAAGAGGGACAGGGCCACCCTCCCACCCCCTGGCCCTCACTCTGCTTCTGCTGGGGCTTCTGTAGCATGGGCTTGCTCTTCTGCGGATGGGGCTTCTGCTTCTTCTGCTTCTGGAGGAGCTGATAATGATGCTCCTCGTGGTGGTGCTTCTGCTCGTGCTTACTCTGTTAAGGCTGCTCCTGGTGCTGGTGCTTCTGCTGGTGCTTACTCTGCTGAAGCTGCTCCTCATCCTGCTGGTCCTGCTGGTCCTGCTCGTGCTCCTGGTCTTGCTCGTCCTGCTGGTCCTGCGGGTCCTGCTTGTGCTCCTGGTCCTGCTTGTGCTCCTGGTCCTGCTCGTGCTGCTGCTGCTGCTGCTGCTGCTGATGATGATGATGATCCTGCTGGAGCTGCTGCTGCTGCTGCTGCTGCTGATGATGATGATTATGATCCTGCTGCTGCTGCTGATGATGATGATGATCCTGCTGCTGCTGCTGCTGCTGCTGGTGTGGAGGAGCAGCCCCTACAAACTGGAAGCCCCTCTGATGAGGCCCCATCTGGTCCTGCCAAAGGGAGGAAGAGGCATATGCGGGAACGGGAGAGGAGGCAATACTCCATTGAGGAGGAACATGAGGATGAGGTGCTGGAGTGGCTGAGAGAGAATGACTATCTGTGGCAGAAGGGACACTGGCTGTACAGGGACACCAAAAGGAAGCAGGCTGCTTGGAGAGAGAAGGCGGAGAGTCTGGGCTACTCATCAGATGTGGTCCTCGGCTGGTGGAAGCACATGCACACCTGGTACGGGAAGCTGCACCTCAAGAAATCTGGCCAGGCCACAGTTAAGCTGATGGACAGAGAGACCTATATCATGGCCAGGTGCAGCTTCCTGGAGGGTGAAATCCACCACTGAGGAGCAGCAGCAGCAGCCCCTCTCATGACCCTCTCTCTCCGGCAGCCTGCTGAGAGCCAGTCCTCTTCTGGCCAAGAGTCAACTCCTGTCTGCAGGCAGGTTTCTGTGGAGTGTGCCATGGCGGAGAACCCGCGGACAGGTGTTTTAACCATGGTGGAGCACGTGGAGGACTCCCTGGTGCAGTGGGAGAAAGGAGACGGCACTTCCACCACAGCCCTACCTGCATCCACCCACAGCTCCACCTCCACAGAAAGGCAGAGAGCCAGACAGGAGGGGCAGAGCCACACTGTCCTGCTGGAGATCAGGGACACCATCCGGAGCAGCATAGATCTCCTCTCTCAGCTGGTCCACACCGACTCCTCATCCTCCAACTGCAAGCCCTTCCTCATCTATGTCAACCAGACCCTCACGGACATGGTGGAACCCCAGTACCAGGTGGTGAAGGACCGGATCACCGAGCTGCTTCACAACCCTCCAGACCCAGAGGAACCTGCTTCCACCCAGTCCAGGTCTGCTCCTCCACCCCAGGTGATGTCCCTCCCATTCCAAGGCTTTCCACAGCCCCTCACCTACCAGGGCAATGGCTACCAGGAGGTCCAGCAGCACAGGCAGCAGCCCTTCCCAGTCCAGGCACAGAGTCATTGGACGACACCGTTGCCACCGGTTCCACCAAAGACACAAAAGCCACCCATGCCAATGATGCCACCAACGACACCGATGCCACCCACGCCACAGATGCCAACAACACCAGTCCTCACCCAGATGCAGACCAGACAGCCCCACTACACTGCTCCTTCCTCCACCCCACAGCCAAGCCCGGCCTCAGTACATCTGTCCTCGGTACTGGGGCTGACATCACATGGCATGGAGGAAGGAGCTCTCAACATCACGGGGCTGAGCCAGCTGTCCGAGAGCTTTCTCAACACACCGTCATCTGTTGTCGTCTCGGGGCCAGGCACCCCAATGGTGCTTCAGACCAGCACTCCAGCAGCAGCCACCTCCACAGCACCTGGACCCTTCACCCTGAGACTGGGCACACCTCCGAGTGACCAAGAGGAGTGCCAGAGACTGGGTGGCTACCTGTAGTCTTTATTTGGACACTTGACTTGGGTCATTTTTCTTTTACAGCTTGTGATTAATAAAGTTTATCTTTGCTTCACACACTTGCTTCATTTATTTATGTCAATAAAGTCTTGGTGGAAACTTTTAGAAATGGTTTAAGCCTTTGCATGCTTGTGGGATGGGTAAGGATAGCAGTGGGATGGGCAGGGATACCTGTGGAATGAGCAGGGATACCTTTGGGATGGGTAATAGCTGTGGGAAAGATAAACCTCCAGTGTAAGCATAGTGGGACTGTATGGTCCACCCTCCCAGGTGCCACACCTATGGCCCTTCATTATCAATACTAATGTAAGCATTCATCCACACATGTCAACATAAACACAACTCTTTATTAAATGCCCTGTTCATTGTAGGCCCACCCAACATACATGGCCCAATCTCTTCAGTGTGATGAGACAGGCTGAAGGAAGCATCCATTAATCATCTATCATCCTGTTTTGCCACTCTACTGCTCCAGCTGAAGAATTGCACCAGTGTTTCAAGCGGTTGCGCTGCTTCTTCCCTTCATGTGAGGCTCTGTTGGGGCCTTGCACATCCTGAGTGTCTGTCAGGTTTTGCCCTTGCCTCCATTCCCCAGGCTTCATGTCCCCATTGCCTTGTTGGAGGTCCACGAGCTTGTTCTTCAAGACTGGGTAGCGGGTGCGCATGTGATTGTGCAGGATGCAGCAAGCTTCCATGATCCTCCTCACAGTCTCTGGGCGACGCTGCATGGTGGTGAGAAGTACCTGGAACCTGTTGGCCAGGATGCCAAAGGCATTCTCCACCACCCGCCTTGCCCTGGACAGCCTGTAGTTGAAGATCCTCTCTTCATGGGTGGGGCATCTGGAAGTGTAGGGCTTCATGAGCTAGGTTCTGAAGGTTAAGGCGTCATCCCCCATGATAAAGTAGAGCAAATCTTGCATGTAGTTGGGCAGGGGTTCTGGATCTGGGAAGCCCATGATGAGGTGCGTTCCAGCCCCTCCTTGAGGTCACTGGTGTTGTATACCTGGGCATCTGAACATGAGCCATTGCCTGAAGCATCGATGTACATGAACTTGTAGTCAGCATCGAACATGGTGAAGAGGACGATGCTGAAGAAGCCCTTGTAATTGAAATAAGTGGACCCCGACTTGGCTGGCGCTTTGCAGGCCACGTGCTTGCCATCTATGGCTCCAACGGTGTGGGGGAAGTTCCACTTCTGATACCACTGCTCTGCAACTTTCTTTCATCCTTCTTCAGTGGAGGGGCACTGGAAGAGCTCCTCCAGGAATTTTTCGATGGTGGCCTGCACCACTTCTCTAACCACAATGCTGATGGTGTTGTGTGGCACCCTCCAGCCATACTGCATGCTCCTGTAGGTGGTCCCTGAGGCCAGGTGGCACAAGTCAGTGCCACCTTCAGCCTAGGGTCCAGGCTGGGCTGGAGGTTGGTGCTCTGCTTGGTCAATCTGGGTGTCAGCCACTGCACAACTTCGTCAAACATGGCTGGAGGCATCCTCATGAAGTTCTGGAATGCCCGAGTGTCTTTGTTCCTGAGTTCCACCATCAGCTTGTTGTACAGTCCGTCCTCTGCTCTTCTCCCGATCCATCTTCGGACCCAGACGCTTCTTGGCCGCCTCTTTTTCTTCCCGTAGTAGAGTTCACAGAGCCTGTAGATGGCTTCGCACTGTTGCAGAACGATGGTGGCTACCAAAAGGAGTTTGTTACAATCCATGGTGGACATGACTGGATGCTGTGGAAGAGGAAGAGGCAGATGAAGGCTGCAGAGGTCTGCACAGCAGGGCTGCTGGTCTGAAAGTGAGATACAGGTGAGTTGCTCCCCCTTTTTATAGGCGATATAGGTTTTCCCCTATGTGTCCTTTTACATCCTCTAGGCATCCTCTAGACATCCTTAATATCTGAGATAGGTCCCCTCTGCGAACGATTTTTCCATTTTAAATGCTTTCTTTGCATGCTGCATCCACTTTCTTCCTTTCTCCGTCCATGCTACTAACGCTGCACGTCTGTTCCACGTCCGTTCCACTTCCTCCCTGCGTCCGTTTACCGCTGGAGCGGATTGAGTTGAGCGGATACGCAGCAGATGCCTAGTGGATATAGCGGATGCGTAACAGATGCAGAACAGATGTCCCCCCGTATGCCTAGCGGATGCAGAACGGACGCATTGGATACATTTTCCGCTCAAAAGTTTTGAGCAGCTCAAAACCCTCTGAGCAGATGAAACGTCAATAGACGGATGCTGGACGGATAGAGAGGAAGCAAAACGGAGGCAGTGAGTACAGAACGGAAGCATTGTGTTAACCAATGGATGGCAAGTGTTTTTCTCCGTTTTACATCCTCTTTCCATCCGTTGGTGCAATGTGACAGGGGTTTAAGAGAACTAGTTGGTGTCGTGCTGAATGAGTTAGCCTAGAAACCAGGAATCTTTGAATTGTAGGTTTACCTTGGGCACAAAAAGCTGGGTGACTTTGGGCCAGTCACTCTCTTTAAGCCCAGCATATTTCAAAGATTTATTATTGTGGCAAGAATATTAGATATGTTCTCTACCTTGAGTTTTATATATATATATAAATCTGAGATATAATAATACTTTGATGTGGAACCAACCAAGCTTAGAACCAATTTCCAGCAGAGGTACTGAGTTGGGATAAATACATATCTATTATCTGACAAAATTATAAATAATTAAATAATAAATGAAATATAAAATATAAAAAAAAGAAATTAGAAATAAACTAGAAACTGTTCAAACTGCAAACTCAATAGACTACTGGATCTTTTCTGTAATCAGTTTTGTATGTTTCTATGTGGGGCTTGTGTGCTCTGAGGAAGATAGTTAAACCTTGAGGTTTAACCATAGTGAACAGGTCTCATCTGAAGAGTCAAACAAAGTGTGTCTCTCCCATAAAAAAAATACAGTGAAACATAATTTACAGAAACCCATACTGCCTTGGTCATCACCCAGATCAATCATATTAGGTGCTGGAGTTCCTGTTGTATGGTGATAAATGGGTCATGGGAATCAGGACTTGGGGTGACTAGAACCAGTAAATGGAGAACTATTGGAAGGAAAGGTGTTACTACTACATTCGTGCCAGGAGCACTGAAGCACTTCTGAGTGGAAAGGATTAGCTGGTGTCATCACCATTGCCTTGGGGATGCCCAGTTGGGGACTCCTTTCATCTCCCTGTTAAGTTGCCCACCAAAATGGTGCCCATCTATCTACTCACATTCACCTGTCTTTCAACCTTCTGGTTTGGCAGGAGCTGGAGCAAGTTACAGTAGCTCAACCAGTCATGTGGTAGCAACCAAGTCTTGAATGCAAGGCTGGTGATTGTCAATCCAACGTCCTAACTCTACTAGCCACCACACTCCTTGTTTATCTGTCACAAATATGCAGAGATAGAAAACAAAGAAATCATGATCTGTTATTACAGATCAAGCCCAACAAGAAAGAAGAAACAAATGCACCAAATCTGTGGGAAAAAACCCAACATAAGGTATAAAATAACAGAGTGTAGCAGATCAATGTTGATTTATAATATGAAATAAAGTTTTCACTGAAACAGATTTGAAAGAACTACAAAGATTTCTGCCCAGGGTAAAGAAAATCTTGCCATAAATAACTGGATTATTGAAATAAATCAGGAGAAGTTGGCAGCAAAGGAAGTCAGCATGAGTGTTGAATTGCTTTCATTGCCAAACCAGGAATCTTCAGTCATATAAATTAGGCCTGGTACATGGTGTTGTATTACCAGTCCAATCTTATCACTTTGTTTTATGAAGAAATTAGCTGCTAGTTATAGGCTAGTTTTATGTATTTCCATTAAAGTAAGTAAATAGGCAGGGTGTGTTTTTCATTATTGTTAACAATATTATTATTTTGTTTTCCCAATGCTATTTATATTCTAATCTCATTCTTTCCTCTGCTGTAGTAGGTACTTTTTTGTACATCTGTACAATCTGTACAACTGTTGGCATTGGATATCACATTCAAACAGATTAGTGCAGTCTAAAAAATTGGATTCTGTGCTCCCCATTGGGAAATTCCATCAGGGATTTTGGACTTTGGTGTTGTCATATCAACATAGATCTGAAGAAGCCATGATTACCACATTCAAGTCAAAGAAAAAAATCATATTAGTCTTTATGCAATTTCAGCTTCCTTGCCTCATGTTTCATACACATGGGTCCACAGTTTGGGGCCTAAGAAATTGATGTAGCTTGCAGAGTTTTTTATGTTCTTCATCTTCTGAACAGAACTGTTGATTTATTTTTGCATTCATTAATGCAAATTGTATTAGTTTATGTCTACACAGTGGAGATGTACAGATGTACAGATGAGAGAGAAATTTGTTTACAGAAAATAGAAATAAATGGAGTTTAACAGGAATACAATTTTTTATTCTGGACACATACCTTGTTTCTTTTGACTTTTCCCATTTGTCTCTTACCTCTGTTCACATGTAAGGGTAAGAAACAAATTCTACAAAATCTGTCTATGCAAGATTGGAGTAAAATGTGGCTAGTAGGAAAGAAGGATTGGGACTCTGGTAGCAAGTTGCTATTCATATAATGATGTTCTGTCTATGGGTCAGTAACATCTTTTAGCCTCCTCACTTATTATTATTTTAATTTAATATTAAATATTTTTTTAAAAAAATCAAACTTGTAATCTTTTGGAAAACATGTAGTTTATTATCAGTGATTTTTTGTTTTAGCATTTCACTTAAAAATTACATTTGAATCAGCAAATCCAGTGATTTGATTGGATGAGAATTAGATCAGCAATTGTAAGCATTTTCAGTTATGCATTTTCCTTTCTCTGAGAGGAAAATGCATATACAGAGCAGCTCTTTAAAGCATGCAGCTAAGGGAAAATGTGAATCTGAAATGTAGGTCTCCCTATCTTACCGATTATGCATTCTTTTCCATTATAGAAGATGAAAATGTCATTAAAAAATTCTTTCAAAAGTCACCCATCCTTTTCTGCGTGTTGCTTTAGCAGTACATACTTAACCAAGATAAATGTGTATCAAAAATGAATATATCTAGGATGAAAGCCTTAATAAGCCAAAGACTGGTGAAAGAGAATAATAGAAGAGTCTAATATTTACAATGCAGATTTGTCCATTTGGGGGGGAATTGATCGAAATATATTGGGATTTATTTGGGCTTGTCAGCTCTGTTTTTTGCTGCTGCTATTGAAATTAATTTGAGCACCTGGATCAATTAAAATTTTCAGATTTATATACTTTCTGCAGTATTTTAGGAAACAGGATTTGATTCATGGAAATTACGATTAAGCAAATTTCTGTTTGGAACTAGAAAATAAGTTACAGTCCCTGGCAAAATCTCTAGTTAATTTGTTGCAGTACTGTGTATAGGAAGAATGTTTTTGTATTTTTTACCCCAAGACTCTAATGTTGCAACCACAGACTTGCTTGGTATTCTCCAGATGACATCTGGGAAATTACATGGAGATATGTACAGTATGTTGTAATTTAATACACATGGAAAACTCAGGGTTTGGGAAAGTTGCCATATGCTGCACCATCATATTTTATAAATTATATTGATTTAATTCTGTAGTTTTCATCTATGTTGGAATATTTTAAAATTGAATTTAAGGCCCTGTCACACTGCCCAATGGATGCAAAATGTTAGTAAAAAGGACACAACAGACGAGCAAAATGTTCCATCCGTTGTTATCCGCTCTCAAAAGGGGCAAAAATTTGCATAACCAGAGCGGATAACACAGAAAGGAACGGACACGGGGAGGATGCAGAGTGGATGAAAAGCGGATGCGGAAGGGAAGCCCAGCGGATGGAAGCAGATGGGAGCGGATGGCACATCCACTGGGCTTCCGGGGGACCTCAGCAAAGCGGACGCGGAATGGATACAGCAGATGCACAGCAGATGAAGCGGATGCAGAGCGGAAGCCTAGCGGATGCACAACGGATGAAGCGGATGCAGAGCGGAAGCCTAGCGGATACACAGCGGAAGCCGAATGGATGCCGAGCATTAATTGCGCATGCGGGGGGGATGCATTGCGTAAGCCCCGCGGATATAAAGGGAAGCAGCTCCCAAGCAGGTCACCATTCGGAGGAAAGACCTGCTGACGGATACATTGAGTCCTTGCCTGCCCTGCCTGCATGCCTGCCTGCAAGCCCTGCTGTAAGCCTTGCTGCCAGCCTTGCTGCCAGCCTTTCTGCCAGCCTTCCTGCCAGCCTTGCTGCCAGCCTGCCTTCCAGCCTCCCTGCCAGCCAGTCTGCCTGCCAGCCTTGGTGCCTGCCTGCCTACCTGCCTTCCTGGCAGCCTTCCTGGCAGCCTTCCTGGCAGCCTTCCTGCCTGCCTGCCTGCCTTCCTGCCAGCCTTCCTGCCAGCCTTCCTGCCAGCCTTCCTGCCAGCCTTCCTGCCAGCCTTGGTGCCTGCAAGCCTCCCTGCCAGCCAGCAACCCCACAACCATGGGGAAGAAGCGAAAGCCTCAGCAACCTGCCGCCATCCCTGGCAAGAGGGACAGGGCCACCCTCCAGCCCCCTGTCCCTGACTCTGCTTCTGCTGGGGCTTCTGCTGCTCAGGCTCGCTCTTCTGGTGCTGGAGCTTCTGCTGAAGCTGCTCCTGGCAGTGGTGCTTCTGCTCGTGCTTACTCTGCTGAAGCTGTTTCTGGCGGTGGTGCTTCTGCTGGTGCTTACTCTGCTGAAGCTGCTCCTGGTCCTGCTGGTCCTGCTGGTCCTGCTGGTCCTGCTCGTGCTCCTGGACTTGCTCATCCTGCTCAAACTGCTCGTGCTCCTGGTCTTGCTCATGCTCCTGGTCCTGCTCGTGCTCCTGGTCCTGCTCGTGCTCCTGGTCTTGCTGGCGCTGCTGGTGCTTACTCTGCTGATGATGATCCTGGTCCTGCTGGTGCTGTTGGGGCTGCTGCTGTTGCTGCTGCTGCTGCTGCTGATGATGATCCTGCTGCTGCTGCTGCTGCTACTGCTGCTGCTGCTGATGATGATCCTGCTGCTGCTGCTGATGATGATTATGATCCTGCTGCTGCTGCTGCTGCTGATGATGATGATGATGATGATCCTGCTGGTGCTGCTGCTGGTGCTGGTATGGAGAAGCAGCCCCTACTACCTGGGAGCCCCTCTGATGAGGGCTCATCTGGTCCTGCCAAAGGGAGGAAGAGGCGTATGCAACAACGGGAGAATAGGCAATACTCCATTGAGGAGGAACACGAGGATGAGGTGCTGGAGTGGCTGAGAGAGAATGACTATTTATGGCGGAAGGGACACCGGCTGTACAGGGACACCAAGCAGAAGCATGCTGCTTGGAGAGAGAAGGCGGTGAGTATGGGCTACACTTCGGAGGTGCTCCTTGGCTGGTGGGAGCACATGCACACCTGGTACGGGAAGCTGCACCTGAAGAAATCTGGCCAGGCCACGGATAAGCTGACGGACAGAGAGACCTACGTCATGGCCAGGTGCAGCTTCCTGGAGGATGAGATCCGCCACCGAGGAGCAGCCCCTCTGTCTACCCTCTCGCTCTGGCAGCCTGCTGAGAGCCAGTCCTCTTCCGGCCGAGAGTCAGTTCCTGTCTCCAGGCAGGTTTCTGTGGAGCGTGCCATGGTGGAGAACCCGCGGACAGGTGTTGTAACTGTGGTGGAGCGCGTGGAGGACTCCCTGGTGTGGTGGGAGAAAGGAGATGGCGCGTCCACCACAGCTGTACCCGCATCCACCCCCAGCTCCACCTCCACAGAAAGACAGAGAGCCAGACAGCAGGAGGGGCAGAGCCATACTGTCCTGCTGGAGATCAGGGACACCATCCGGACCAGCATAGATCTCTTCTTTCAGCTGGTCCACACCGACTCCTCATCCTCCAACCTCAAGCCCTTCCTCACCTATGTCAACCAGACCCTCAGAGACATGGCGGAACCTCAGTACCAGGTGGTAAAGGACCGGATCACCGAGCTGCTTCACAACCCTCCAGATCCAGAGGAACCTGCTCCCACCCAGTCCAGGTCTGCTCCTCCCCCCCAGGTGATGTCCCTCCCATTCCAAGGCTTTCCACAGCCCCTCATCTACCAGGGTTACGGCTACCAGGAGGTCCAGCAGCACAGGAAGCAGCCCTTCCCAGTTCAGGCACAGAGTCATCAGATGACACCATTACCACTGGTTCCACTGATGCCACCGATGCCACCCACGACACTGATGCCACCGACGCCAACAACGCCAGTCCTCACCCAGCTGCAGACCAGACAGCCCCACTACACTGCTCCTTCCTCCACCCCACAGCCAAGTCCGGCCTCAGTACATCTGTCCTTGGTGCTGGGGCTGACACCCCATGGCATGGAGGAAGGAGCTCTCAACATCACGGGGCTGAGCCAGCTGTCCGAGAGCTTTCTCAACACACCATCACCTGTTGTCCTCTCAGGGCCAGGCACCCCAGTGGTGCTTCAGACCAGCACTCCAGCAGCAGCCACCTCCACAGCACCTGGACCCTTCACCCTGAGACTGGGCACACTTCTGAGTGACCAAGAGGAGTGCCAGAGACTGGCTGGCTGGCTACCTGTGGACTTTATTTGGACACTTGACTTGGGTCATTTTTCTTTTACAGCTTGTTGTTCAATAAAGTCTATCTTTGATTCACACACTTGCTTCATTTCTTTTTTTTTTTATAAAGTCTTGGTGGAAACTTTTAGAAATGGTTTAAGCCTTTGCATGCTTGTGGGATGGGTTAAGATAGCAGTGGGGTGGGCAGGGATACCTGTGGAATGAGCAGGGATACCTTTGGGATGGGTAATAGCTGTGGGATAGATAAACCTCCAGTGCAAGCATAGTGGGACTGTATGGTCCACCATCCCAGGTGCCACACCTATGGCCTTTTATTATCAATAATAATGTAATAATCATCCACACATGCCAACACAAACACAACTCTTTATTAAATGCCCTGATCATTGTAGGGCCACCCAACATACATGGCCCAATCTCTTCAGTGTGATGAGACAGGCTGAAGGAAGCATCCATTAATCATCTATCATCCTGTCTTGCCACTCCACTGCTCCAGCTGGGGAGTTGCACCAGTGTTTCAGGAGGTTGCGCTGCTTCTTCCCTTCACGTGAGGCTCTGTTGGGGCCTTGCACATCCTCAGTGTCTATCAGGTTTTGCCCTTGCCTCCATTCCCCAGGCTCCATGTCCCCATTGCCTTGTTGGAGGTCCATGAGCCTGTTCTGCAAGACTGGGTAGCGGGTGCGCATGAGATTGTGCAGGATGCAGCAAGCTTCCACGATCCTCCTCATGGTCTCTGGGCGATGCTGCATGGTGGTGAGAAGTACCTGGAACCTGTTGGCCAGGATGCCAAAGGCGTTCTCCACCACCCGCCTTGCCCTGGACAGCCTGTAGTTGAAGATCCTCTCTTCACAGGTGAGGAGTCTGGAGGTGTAGGGCTTCATGAGGTAGGTTGTGAGGGAAAAGGCGTCATCCCCCACAATGAACTAGGGCACATCTTGCGTGTCGTTGTGCAGGGGGTCTGGATCTGGGAAGCCCACGATGAGGTTGCGTTCCAGCCCCTCCTTGAGGTTATTGGCATTGTATACCTGGGCATCTGAACATGAGCCGTTGCCTGAAGCATCGATGGTGAAGAAGCCCTTGTAGTTGAAATAAGTGGACCCCGACTTGGCTGGCGCTTTGCCGGCCATGTGCTTGCCATCTATGGCTACAACGGTGTTTGGGAAGTTCCACCTCTGATACCACTGCTCTGCAACCTTCTTCCATCCTTCTTCAGTGGTGGGACACTGGAGGATCTCCTCCATGTATTCTTCGATGATGGCCTGTACCATTTCTCTGACCACAATGCTGATGGTGTTGTGTGGCACCCTCTATCCGTACTGCATGCTCCTGTAGGTGGTCCCTGAGACCAGGTGGCACAGAGTGAGTGCCACCTTGAGCCCAGGGTCCAGGCTGGGCTGGAAGTTGGTGTTTGCCTTGGTCAACCTGGGTGTCAGCCGCTGCACAACTTCATCAAACATGGCTGGAGGCATCCTCATGAAGTTCTGGAATGCACGAGTGTCTTCGTTCCTGAGCTCCACCATCAGCTTGTTGTACAGTCCATACTCTGCTCTTCTCCCGATCCATCTTCGTACCCAGACGCTTCTTGGCCGCCTCTTTTTTTTCCTGTAGTAGAGTTCACAGAGCCTGTAGATGGCTTTGCACTGTTGCAGAACGATGGTGGCTGCCAAAAGGACTGTGTTACGATCCACGGTTGACATGACTGGATGCTGTGGAAGAGCAAGAGTCAGATGAAGGCTGCAGAGGTCTGCACAGTTAGGCTGCTGGTCTGAAAGTGAGATGCAGGTGAGTTGCTTCCCCTTTTTATAGGCAATATAGGTTTTCCCCTAGGTGTCCCTTTGCATCCTCTAGGCATCCTCTAGGCATCCTCTAGACATCCTTAATATCTGAGATAGGTCCCCTCTGCGAACGTTTTTTCCATTTTAAATGCTTTGTTTCCATGCTGCATCTGCTAGGCATCCATTCTGCATCCGTTCTGCGTCCGTTCCGCTTCCTCCCTGCATCCGAGCAGATGCGAGTTGCGTGGATGTGAAGCGGATGCCTAGCGGGTATAGCGGATGCGTAACAGATGCAGAACGGATGCCTAGCGGATGCAGAACGGACGAATTGGATACATTTTCCACTCAAAAGTTTTGAGCAGCTCAAAACTTTCTGAGCGGATGAAACGTCAATAAACGGATGCTGAACGGATAGAGAGGAAGCAAAACGGAGGCAGTGAATACAGAATGGATACATCGCGTTCACCAACGGATGGCAAGCTTTTTTGTCCATTTTACATCCTCTTTGCATCCATTGGTGCAGTGTGACAGGGCTTTAAGGCATATGTACCCCAATTTTCCTCAGGAATGCAATGCCCAAGACAGATTTTAGCCCTTGCCTTTCAACCACAAACTTCTGGAAATGTCACCCTCTATAGCTCAACAATTATATGAAGTAAAACATATCCTTTAAACATGACAGTTTTAGATATTTTTAACTCCAGAAATAAGTGCAGTCCCTCAGTGAATTTGCACATTAATTTAGGGGACAATTGTTAATTCTATAAGACTTATGGAAAGGATTTGATGCATCTGCATTTCCTACAAGGCAAAAATTAACTATGACTCCTAGTGAAAATCCTAACAAATTCATGTCCAATCATCATAATCCTCTGACTGGTATCTCGTCACACAAATGAAGCATGATATATTGTGGATTTGGTATTCTGCTTGGTAAAAACTAGCAACTGAAAAATGTCAAAATTCACAGAACATCCAATGTCATTTTTAGAACATTCTCTGTTCTGTTTTAGAATAACAGCTGCTTTTTAAAAAATCCTCTGGATGATGAATCACTAATACAAAATAGTCCAATATGGGCATCTGATGGATCTTAATGTTTATTTTGATGCTGCTGGGAGTCTCTTGTCACATTTGTCAGTGATACCATTAAAGTCCTGATTGATATATGAGACATGTAAATTGGAGACATTTCCTCTTCTAAGCAGCCCTTCCCTCAAGCTAAGTATCAATGGGGATTTTTTTTTTAGGCATTTTGTGCATAAAAACATCACCAAAATGCAGAGAAAAAAAGTCTAAAGATATCAGCTAAACCTAATCTGGGGCCTTTAGATCAGAAATAGAATGCTGAAGCAATATGATATTGCAGATGTAACTGCAGTCATGCTCTAAAGTATTGAACAGTTTAAAGGTATTCGTGAAAGGATCAGTCATTAAACTCACATATGGCTTTAATAGTTAGAAGTAGCTTTTCAGAGCAGTATAATATGCCAACTATTGACCTATCTGGACAAAGATATTCTTCCACCATGTATTCATCGTCTGGATTATAAATCAACCTGTCCATTGAAAAACTATCCAGAAATTTCTGTTAGTCAGATATAGAGGGATTAGCTATTAATTGGAACTGGTTGCTAAAATTATATTATGACATTGATTTACCATTCTCAGTAATTGCCAGATTGTTTCTGGGCCAGTTCAAAGCATTTTATTCCATAAATTCTGACTTTTATCTGAAACATAGTCTTCCGTGTCTTCTGGTTGTTATAAACGTATTATTAGTCATTTTACTTTGCTGCTACTTTTATTACATGTTATTTGGTCATTTCTATTTGTTTATGATAGGTTTATGACTTAATTTCATCATATACCATCCAGGGAATTTAACTAGTTTTAAAATGTGGTAAATAAATAAAATAGTCCTATGTAAAACCAAACTCTATAGGAATTTTATATTAATGCTGTATTGCATATCCGTATGTGTACCACATATTGATTTCTTTTTATATGTTTTCCAACTTCTATTTTAGAGGAATAGAATAGAATAAAATTCTTTATTAGCCAAGTGTGCATAAGCTCTCAGTAATAAATCATGATCATAATCATCATAACATACAGTCATCAGGAATAATAAAACAAACACTTATTGATAGTGATAGGATACTAAATAAGCAATCAATCATTATAATCAATATAAATCATACTAGGATATTAAATAAAACAATTAATATAAATTGTAAGATACAAGCAAGATACAAGTTATAGTCATAAGAGTATAAGGAAATAGGTGATAGGAAAGATGAGAAAAATAATAGTAATAAAGCCCTACTGTGTAGTTTGACAGTGTTGTGGCCAGCAATGGGATTCAATTTTTTTTTTTTTTACTAACGGTTCTGTGAGTGTGGCTTTGTGGGCATGGCAGGGGAAGGATACTGTAAAATTTCCATTCAGAGGTGATATTTGCCAGTTCTCCGACTACTCAAAATTTTTGCTTACTGGTTATCCAGAACTGGTCAGAACCTGCTGAATACAATCTCTGGATGTGGGAATTAGCTGTTCAGAGTGATGGCATGGGGGGAAAACTGTCCTTGTGTCTGGTTGTTTTGGCATGCAATGCTCTTTACTGTTGTCTTCAGGAAAGAAGTTGAAACAGTTTATGTCCAGAATGTGAGGGGTCTGTGGATATTTTCACAGCCCTCGTTCTGGTTCTTGCAATATACAGGTCCTCAGTGGAAGGTGGGCTGGTAGCAATTGTTTTTTTTTTTCCTGCAGTTATAATTATCCATTGAAATCTGTGTCTGTCTTGTTTGGTTGCAGTGCCAAACCAGACAGTTATAGAGGTGCAGATGACAGACTCAATAATTCCTCTGTAGAACTGGATCAGCAGCTCCTTGGGCAGTCTAAGCTTTCAGAGTTGGCACAGGAAGAGCATTTCTTGTTGTGTTTTTTTGATGATATTTTTGATGTGAGGTGTTCATTTTAAGTCTTGAGATATTATGGAACCAGGGATGGGATTCAAATTTCTTAACAATGGGTTCTGTGGGCATGGCCTAATTTGTGGGTGTGGCTTCATGGTCATGTGACTGGGTGGGGGTGACTTGCTGACTGGGTGTGGCTAAATGGTCATGTGACTGGGATGGGTGTGGCCAGGTGGCCATGTGACTGGAAAACCAAATGTAAGTGGTCCTCGCTTAATGGCCAGTTGCTTAGCAAGTGTTCTAATTTATGACTGACCTCCACAGAGGTACTTGACCTGCTTTTGGTGTTTTGACAGTGATGCACAAATAAACACGCACACGCACACATACTTATGACCAGTTACAACATCCCACACAATCTTGTGACTGAGGTTTTCTGTTTTTTGCCAGTTTCCAAAGCCTGGGTAGTCCTGGAGAGGGCAGGGTGAGGCTCAGATAGCTATGAGGAGCTATGGGGAGTGCAAGGCGAGGCCCAGGCAGCTATGAGGAGCTATGAGTCAGCACTCGACTGGGCTGGCAGCAGTGGCAGCAGGAGAAGGTAGGCGACCAGTGGGGCTTGCTGCCTTTGCCTCCTCACTCACCAATCGGGAAGACAAGTCAGCAACAATGGAGGGCTGCGGATGAGGGAAGATGGCAGTGGGCGAGGCAGGGAGCATTGGTGAGGGCAGTGGGCAGTCTGGAAGTCAGCACTCAACTGGGGCTGGTGACAGAAGGTAGGCAACCAGGTTGGAGGAGGTCATACTTACTGATCTGCATCTTTGGATGCCAGGGGAGGCAGTCTGGGCAAATCAGGTGGTCCGGGCAAGGCAGGTAGGCAGATGGTCCATGTAGGACTGGGAGGCAGGCCAGGCAGGTGAGGGTGGCTAGTGGCGGTGGCAGCTTGCTTCTTTAATGGCAGCTGCCATGGGAGGCAGCCCAGGCAAGGCAGGCAGGAAGGCCTGGGAGGCAGGCTGGGCAAGGCAGGGCCTGGAAGGCAGGCTAGCTGGGTAAGGGCAGCTAGCAGCGATGGCAACATGGGCTTGCGGCTTGTCCTCACAAACCCAGCAGGGCAGCAGAAGGTAGGCAGCGATGGCTTGCTGGCTAGCTGGCTGCTGCTGGTGGGAGCTATGGCACTGGGCAGGAAAATGTTAGGTAGCGCACATGTGCTATAAGTAGGGGCGGGGTGGGGCAGGCAGGGGAGAAGGCAGTCAGCTATTATCACGCATGTGCGCAATGTTGCACATGCACAATAATGGCTGACTGAGCTGGGACCTGCAGAGCAGGGCTGGTGGCAGGGGAGAATGCCATCCCCGATTGTTGTGCATGGTGCAATGTCACGCATGCGCAATAATGAATAACTAGGCCATGAAGGGAGGGGCAGGTGGGGGACAATAAGGCAAGGATTGTCATGCATGTGCAAAAAAAGTCACACATGTGCAGTAAAAAAATGGTTTTTGGAGTGGAGGAACAGTGGAGAGGGGCAGGGCCAGCTAGAAGTTCATTTTACCAATTCTTAGAACTATCAGTTACATTAACAACTGGTTCTATAGAACCAGTGTAAACCGGTAGAATCCCACCCCTGGATAGAACCTAGATCTCTACTGCTGATACTATGTTGCCTAGTATTAAGTACTAAGAGGTAGAACAGGAGGGCTTCCCTTAAAATGTACTTTTTCTATAGTTTTGAGTATGAAAAAGAAGAGAAAGTCTTCACAATATAAAATGATTATTTTTTGTTTTAACTATCCAATCAAACACATATTTTAGAAAAATTGATTTCATTTTGACTTAATAATGTTTATATTTGTAAATATATTATTAAAAATGGGAAGCTATGCCTGTTTCTTGATTTGAAGAAGTGAAAATAGCTTTAACTTGTCTCCTCTGCTTTTGGTATATTTTGGTATATGTTTTGGTATATTTAAACCATTTTTTCCTCTGTCCTTTGGTTTATGGTATGGTTTCACCAATGCATGCATTAGTGCACTAGAAAAATGAAGATTGACAAATGATCATGGCAAAGCAATAAAAGCCACACATTACTGTCTGCCTGTACTGGAAGAGCTATATTCTAACCTCACTGTGTAAATTGTAGCCATTTTAAAATTACATACATATATTTTACTGGCAGTTTCCTTGGACACAAATGACCTTTGAAATGACACTTGCCAAAGATCAACAGATGCAGCAAAGCTTGAACAGAATTTTCTGATTTTTGGTCTTGATAAATCTGCTGTGTTCCCAGTCATAGTTTAGGATGTTGTAGAATCATTTAACTGTATCAAATGCATTAATGTTTTATCATATCACCACAACATGTGGTAATATAGCTAAATATTAACTTTAGCTGTCCAATTCTGCACTCAGACTATAATTATTCTTCAGATACTCACCACTGGAATATATCGCTTTTGTCCAACTCTCCATTGTAAATGATGGGAATTCAGGTGTCTTAAAACAATTGCTACTTAATAACCTCCCTACCAACCATAAGAAACTGCCTGTATTTTTATGTAGAAGAAACTGTTTAGAATTATTTATATTGCTAAAAGCAATTGCTATCAAACAACACAAAACTTGTGTATATTCTGTCATGTTTATCATGGAAAAAACCCTGATTCGTAACTCACCATTAATAAAATGTTGCCTTGAAATTAGACTGGCTATTAGGGCTATCTGTACGTATTTTTACATATACAAACCTGCCCCAGAACAGTTTGGCACTTGAGATGAGAATTTTAATTATATTCTGATGAGCTTAAGGCAAAACTGATATTTTCTAAGAGGATTATTTATTTTATTAGTTATTATGCTAAGCATGGATAGCTTAGCATATGAGTAACTTATGAGTAACTGAATAATATATAGATCAAAGCATTGCCGGCAGACCTTTCATTCAAACATCACTATAATTTTTAAAAGAAAACCTAATATTTTAGAGTGCTTTCAAGTGTTCAGACTTTGAATTCCTTATCTTCAAATACACAGCACTTTAAACATAAATAGAAAGAATCAGGTTTTTTTCAAACTGCCTCCTTATTCCTCAGAATTACCAAATCCTAAATGAACCTTAAGGAATGTTCGGATTCAGATTTGCTCTGTTACTGAAGAATTCTGTATGAATTTTGTATGATCTACTTTCTTGGTTCTGCACATGTCTAGAAGAAGGGGGGGAGGGAAGGGAAAGAAAAGTGGGGGGGAAGCAACCAATTCATGCAAAAGCAGACAAAAAGTGATTCAGTGTGCAAGTAGATATGGATACAGCTGAAGTTTTTGTTAAGAGTCCTGGTATCACAGCAATTTAAATTTATGTTTTGAAAAGTACTAAAGGTAACATGGCTATAAAATAAAAAGCCAAGAGCAGCCTTGTGGATAGGCTGTAGATGTGTAGCTGACAAATGAAAAAGAAAGCTAATCATTTCAGTTAGGTTTCCACATATGACAAGATTTATTACAGAACTATCATTAGTGGAGTTATCTGGTGAGTTATGTGATTCTTTTTATTATCATTGACTGGCTCTGATGTTTGACACAGGTTTCTGCCAGCATCCTAGGTGTCAACCAAATATCTTCTTAAAATGTATGTTGTTCCAAGTAGCTCAGTCATTTGCAGCTCCACTGGTGCTGCAGCAAGAAGCTGCAGCTTCTTAATGTCTTTTGCAAAATTCTTGGACATGGTACCATGTGCCCCGATGACAATGGGTATCACTGTTACATGTTTCATCCATAATCCTGTGTTTTGGTGGTAAGGTCGTGATATTTCATGATTTTTTCCAGTTCTTTTTCTTCAAATCTGATGTCTCCTGGTACAGCAATATCAATAAATTATACTTTTTGGTTTTCAACAACTGTGATTTGTGATATCTGGCATGTTGTGTTCCATTATTATTATTGTTGTAGTAGTAGTAGTAGTACAGGAGGAGTTAGGTTGAATGACTTTTCTTATTATAATATTAATGTGGTCTAGAATGGAGAATATTATAATGATTCTTGCTAGAAAATGTATGTTGAGAAAGTTAGATTAATTTTGAGTTTTCATGATGGTATCCTTTTCTATTTGTTCATAAGATTTATTTAAGTGCTTAGTTGAGTTGTGCAATGAATGTTTGTGTTTATAAATTTATTTCATAACAATATTACAGTACAAAGATTAACTTAGAAATTTCACAACTACAGCTATTAATGTCAAATACTATTAAAGGCTGGTAAGAATAAAATTTCAACTTTAAAATATATTTAGTAAAATACAAACACATACACAGCTATATACCATTTTGAAATAGAATAAAAAAGGTATTGTAGTAGCCAAATATTTAATTGTCATCGAGATTATATGTATTGTTTTTTTCAGTGATATCAGAGAATAGCTTAAGTACTATTTGCTTGAAAAAGTAAAATTTTTAGTATAAAATGTAACAGGACTTTGAAGTCCTGCCACACTGAGTTATCTATCAAGCCTAAAAGTTGTTAAAATATAAGCCTACAAATATCTTTAGGCTTTAATACCAATTTTCAATACTTTATTTTCAAATGATATATGACTGTTTATTAGTTGATGTCTAATATCATAGACTATGAGCTTTGTCTGCTAACTTCAGTATGTAGAAAATAGCATCTTGATTAACAAAATTTGCTGTTGGTATTTTAAGACAAATATGTGCTATCACTGACATTTCAGAATGGTTGTCCAGAAAATATCAGTTTATAATGAAGTAATAATGTGGCTGAGATTGTCATTGTGGATGTAAGCTATTTTAAATTCAGCGTCATTTAGTGGATATAACTTAGTCTTATTATCTCTTTGTGACTCTCTATAAAAAATGTTCCAAAAGTGAATAATATTGCATTGGTTTGAGAAAAACAAATCCAACTTATGAATTTTTCTACTTTAAATGTGTATTCTTTGTCTTTTACAGGATTGCATTTTATCCATAAAAGGATATTAAACCAAAACATAGATTGTAGGCTTACTGGAAGTTATAAAAACATTTGTAATCATGTCTGATTTTAGTCTTTCTATTTTTGGTTTTAGTTGGGTGTCAGAATAGAAGCAATTAATAAAAGAGAGAGAGAGACGGAAGGAGAAACAGAGGGAGAGGGAGAGAAGGGGAGAGAAAGGGATATCGATCTATCTATCTATCACTGGGGAGAAATGACTTCTTTTCAGAAGTTCAGTGGAATTTTAATGAGTGAAATTATTACCTTAAGGCCCGGTCCTACTGCACTTATGGATGCAAAGAGGATGTAAAACATTAAAAAAAAGCTTGCCATCCATTGGAAAACGCTATGCATCCGTTGTGTACTCACTGCATACGTGTTTCATACGCTCTATCCGTCAAGTATGCACTGCGATTTCACTGTGCAATCCACTGCGATTTCATCCACGCAAGAAGTTTTGAGCTGCACAAAACTTTGTGAATGGATGAACTTTCCGCTGCATATGATGTACATCCGCGACATATATGGGCAACAAACGTTCTATATCCGTTATCATCCGTTAAATGTCTGCTGTATCCTCTCTGCATCCTCTGGCCATCCCCTCAACTCACATCTGCTGCAGCTGAAAATGGAAAGAGGGAGGAAACAAAAGGTAAACGGAACGTCTACACAGTGTTAGTAGCACGGAAATAGAAAGAATGTAAGCGTATGCATCTCGTATATAAAGTATTAAAAATGGACAAAACATTTGTATCTGGGATGTATCTTGTATATTTAGAATGTCTGCAGTATGTCTAGAGTATGTAGAAGGACACCTAGCGGACAACCGATATTTTCTATAAAAAGAGGGAGAAAATCATCTAGATCGCTGGGATGGTGGACCATACAGTCCCATTATGCTTGCACTGGAGGTTTATCTATCCCACAACTATCCTTATCTATCCCACAAACATGCAAAGGCTTAACCATTTTTTCAAAGTTTTCACCAACACTTTATTAAGTAAAAAAAATGAACCAAGTAAACTAAGTGTGTTAAGCAAAGATAACCTTTATTAACTTTCTTAGGTAAACTTTATGACTGTATTAAATAAGCAAAATGAACCAAGTAAAGTGTCTTAAGCAAAGATAAACTTAACAAGTAAACAACTCAGTCTCTGACACTATTCTCAGTCACTCTGAGTCATGTCCATGGTCTCAGCTGTTAAGCAGGCAGGGACTGTGGAGGTGGCTGTGGCTTGAGTGCTGGTCTGAGGCACCATTGGGGTGCTTGGCCCCGAGGGTACAACAGCTGGTGGTGTGTTCAGGAAGCTATCCGAGAGCTGACTCAGTCCCGTGAGGTTGAGATGCCCTTCATCAAGGACTTGAGATGTCAGGCCCAATACTTTATGATTTTATTAAATAAACAAAATGAACCAAGTAAACTGTATTAAGTGTGTTAAGCAAAGATAAGCTTTCTTAGGTAAACTTTATGACTGTATTAAATAAGCAAAATGAACCAAGTAAAGTGTCTTAAGCAAAGATAAACTTAACAAGTAAACAACTCAGTCTCTGACTATTCTCAGTCACTCTGAGTCATGTCCATGGTCTCATCTGTTAAGCGGGCAGGGACTGTGGAGGTGGCTGTGGCTTGAGTGCTGGTCTGAGGCTCCATTGGGGTGCGTGAGGTTGAGAGGCCCTTCATCAAGGACTTGAGATGTCAGGCCCAATACTTATGACAGATTGCCCATTGACAGGCTTGGCTGTGGGGTGGAGGAAGGGTTGGGAGGAGTGTAGTGGGGCTGTCTGGTCTGCAGCTGGGTGAGGACTGGCATCTGTGGCATCCAATGAACCTGGGAAGTTCTGTTTGTGCTGTGGGAAGTCCTGGTAGTCGTAGCCTTGGTAGGTGAGGGGCTGTTCTGCTTCATCACCTGGTACTGGGCCTTGGGCAGGTCCCTCAGGCTCTGGCTCACGTAGGTGATGAAGGTCTTCCGGCCCGAGGATGGTATGTCGCTGTGGACCAACTGGGAGAGAAGTTCTGTGCTGGTCTTCATTGTGTTCCTGATCTCCTACAGTACACTGTGGTCCTGGCCCTTCAGTCCGCCTCTCTGCCTGCATTCTCTGGACTGGGGATGGGGGTGGGTTGGCCTCTGGTGGCTGCTGCTTCTTCCTCCATTTGTGACAGCAGAGCGTCATCCTGCACGGGATCCTCCAAGTCTGCCGGCATGGGGAGTGCAGCTGTCGGGGGGGTCTCTGCCGTGGGGCCCTCTGAAGACACCTGTCTAGACAGGGTACCTGGCTCCTGGCTGGAAGAGGACTGGCTGTCTGTGGGCTGTCTGAGGAAGAGGGGTCTCAGAGGGGCTGCTCCTCGGTGGCAGATCTCACCCTCCAGGAAACTGCACTTGGCCATGACATACATCTCCCGGTCAGTGAGCTTGACAGAGGCCTGCCCGGATTTCTTGAGGTGTAGCTTGCCATACCAGGTTTGCATGTGCTTCCACCATCCAAGGAGTACTTCTGCAGTGTACCCCAGACTCTCTGCCTTGTCTCTCCAAGCTGCCTGCTTATTCTTGGTGTCCCGATACAGTCTGTGGTTCTTTCTCCAGAGGTACTTATTCTCCTTCAGCCATTCCAGCACCTCATCCTCATGCTCCTCGGAAATGGTGTACTGTTTCCTCTCTCCCTTCTGCTTCCCTTGCCTCTTCCTCCCTCTGGCAGGGGCTTCAGCAGGGCCTTCAGGGGCTTCAGCAGCAGGGCCTTCAGGGCCTTCAGCAGCAGGGCCTTCAGCAGCAGGGCTTTGAGGGCCTTGGAGCTGGTCCACCACAGCAGCAGCAGCAGCAGCAGCAGCTTCAGAGTCAGTGCCAGGGGGTGGATTGCTGGTTCTGCCCTTCTTCACCTTGCCAGGGCTTGAACGAGTAGGCACGGGCTTCCTCTTCTTGCCTGACTGACAAATCATGGTGTTCCTGCAAGATGTATGTAGCAGCACGTCTTTCCCCTATATGCTGACTGTGTGCATGCTGCATCCTTTTATATCCACGGAGCTGATTCAATTCATACTCCCCGCATGCGCAGTGAATGCTTTGCATCCGATGTACATCCGTGCGGCATCCCCTTTGTTTCCTATAGGCGTCTGTGATGCATCTGCTTCATCTGCTATGCATCCGCCCCTTCTGCTATGCGTCCGCTTTGAAATTCTCCCCCAGAACCACTTCAGAGGTGTCATCCGCTTCCATCCGCTTTCATCCTCTAGGCTTCCTATGAACATCTGTTTAACATCCCTGCTACATTCAACCCACGTCTGTTCTTTTCCGTTCTTTTCCGTTCTGTTTATGCAAATTTTTACACTTTTGGGAACAGATGTCAATGGATGGAGCCACCCCCGAAATTTTGCTTGTCCGCTGTGTCCTTTATGCAAACGTTTTGTGTCCATCAGCCAGTAGGACCGGGCCTTTAAGCATCTACCTCATCCTTCCATCTCCTTTCCATTCTTAATATTTGAAAACATATTAAGAAAAGAAATAAGAAAAGCAAATAAAAAATAGCTGTTAAATACTTTCCAAATGATCAGACATTTAACAATTCCGAAGCCCAATTTATCTCTTCATCCAATTGTTATTATTACCAGGTATGCCAACCTACAGTATATCTAAGGAACTTACAAAAAAATCTTGGACAAAAGGGAGTGAATATTTTATCTCCACAATAAGTGTCTCAAGAAAATCAAAGAATTAATAACAGAAGAAGATGAGATAATGGTTTCATTTGACACTGCCATACTTTTTACATCTATGGATCCAGAACTAGCAAAAGAATCCATGAAAATTGTGCTAAAAACATACCAAACCAAATACAAGAACATCAAAATATCCCAAAACACGGACCTCATCAACCTATATTTCGCTATCTATGTTTGGTTT
>BLBF01000006.1:53657086-53673713 GCA_015471245.1 Laticauda colubrina | reverse complement strand
ATATATATATATATATATATATATATATATATATATGTTTTCCTAGGCTTTCGCGGGTACTTATAGGTGTGCTGTTTAGCGTCCTTCGGGTATTATCCCACGTCATTGTCGTACTTTCAAAGTCGTAGCAACGTTTCAGCAGAATCTCATCCGCCATCATCAGGCTTCTGTATGGATGTGGGTCTCACAGCCTTTGGTTTTAAATTTGAGGCTGGCCTATCCTGATTGGTTGGGAGTCTAGGTCTGTGTTTATTGGACTTGGAGTTTGATTGATTGGTGTTTCTGGTTTCTTCTGTCTGTTTTGTGGCTTTGATTGGCTGGCAACACTCTGTTCCTGTTTTGGAGGCCAATGGCTTCCACAGCCAATGGCTTCCACAAAAACAAAATCACCAACTTGATCCACAAAAACACACCAAGACATAACAGAGACCTAGAAGATCAACAGACCTATGGAACAGCTGTCTTGCCCTACATAAGAGGTACTACAGATAAAATCAGTGAGATACTACACAGGCATCACATCAAGACTGCCTTCAAAACAGACAAAAAAATAGCAGCCATCCTTAGAAACCCCAAAGACAAAATTGACCTAGAAAACCAAGGCATATACAAAGTTCCCTGTGCATCATGCGCAGCCACGTACATTGGACAGACCAATAGAAGAATAAGTACCCGCCTGGATGAACACAAAAATGTAGTAAAAAAGCTGGAACACACCTCTTCACTAGTCCAACACACTAGTCCAACCACAGGTCACAACATGAACTTCAATGGCACTAAAACCCTAGCCACTATAGAAAACCCCAGCCAGAGAATCATCAGAGAAGCCATAGAGATTGAAAAAAGACCTGAAAGCATGAATAGAAGAGATGATTCCACCAGACTGTCAATCATTTGGAAGCCTGCACTCTCAAAAAGAAAAATCTCCACACCATAAGCCAGGCAAACACCTGAGCACAAACAGACTCCCTCTGATGGCTCCAGCTCAAACACCCCCCACCAGGCACCCAGGTGAAACCTAGCTTCCTAATAGATAACAGCCGTCCTTTCACATGAAGCCAAGCTGCACTGAAAACCTCCAAACAGGAACAGAGTGTTGCCAGCCAATCAAAGCCACAAAACAGACAGAAGAAACCAGAAACATCAATCAATCAAACTCCAAGTCCAATTAACACAGACCTAGACTCCCAACCAATCAGGATAGGCCAGCCTCAAATTTAAAACCAAAGGCTGTGAGACCCACATCCATACAGAAGCCTGAGGATGGCAGATGAGATTCTGCTGAAACGTTGCTACAACTTTGAAAGCACTACAATGACGTGGGATAATACCCGAAGGAAGCTGAACAGCACACATGTAAGTACCCGCGAAAGCTTTAAAAAACAAATATATATTTATGTATATATATATGTGGATCTTTGGTTATTCGGGTTTTCTTCCGCGTAAAATTGGAAGTATTTTGACAACGTTTCAACGAAATCTCATTCTTCATCTTCAGGCCTGTGTCTTCGGCCTTGTGCTTCTCAGAGTAATGTGAGCTTGCAGCGGTTTTTTTTTTAACTGCTAGTGGGGGTGTAAATTGACTGGCTGGGGGCTTGGCTGTGTTCTGATTGGCTGGGGGTGTGTTCTCATTGGTTGGGGGCCTGGCTGTGATCTGATTGGTTGGGGGGTTGGCTGTGTTCCGATTGGCTGGGTGTGTGTTCTGTTCAGGTGGGGGCTTGGCTGTGGTGGTAGCATCTTTTGTGGCCCTCATGGGTGTGGGTCTGGTGTCATTCTTCATGTTAGGTATTTGTTTGTTCATGAGGGCGGGTTTCCAAATGGCTGGTAGGCGAGAGGCATCATCTCTTTTATTCATGCTGTTTGGGCGTTTTTCTATCTCTGTGGCTTCTCTGATTATTCTGTTGTTGAAGTGTTCGGTTTTGGCGATAGTTCTAGTATTTTTAAAGTCAATCTCATGTCCTGTGGCTTTGAAGTGTTGGACTAGGGAAGAGGTTGGTTCTTCTTTTTTGATTGAAAGTCACACAGTCAAGTCACACCCCCACTGGCAGTTAAAAAGAAAAAACAGCTGCAAGCTCACATCACTCCGAGAAACACAAGGCCGAAGACACAGGCCTGAAGATGATGAATGAGATTTCGTCGAAACGTCGCCAAAATACTTCCAATTTTACGCGGGAGAAAACCCGAATAACCAAAGATCCACATACAAATACCCGCGAAAACCTCAGAAAACAAGTATACAGATACACACACACACACACACACACACACATATACACATACACATACACATACACACACATACTTATATCATCATCATGACCATAATCATTTAGCCATTGACTATCCACTTCCCCAGGTTTCCAACCAATATGGTCCTGAGCTTCCTTTTGCCAATTGGCCCTGCAATACTTGTTAATCTCATTGATCCATCTTGTTTCAATCTAGTCTCCTTCATGGATGCTTTTTATCAAGTGGAATCCATTCTATAAGTGCCTTTATCCACCTGCCATCAGTTCTTCTTGCCATACGACCAGGCCATTTCTGATTCAGTTCTTTCTACCTTGTCAAAGAATTCAAGAATGCATCTTTCCATGACTCTTTGTGCCAATTGTAGCTTTTGAATCAATTGTGAGGTTAGTGTCCATGTTTTATCAGCAAATTAGAACAGGTATCACACTGCATAGGGGCTTGAAAATTATGTTTAGCTTGACAAATGCTTGCCAATCACATTTAACATGCCATTCAATTTCATACACACACACATACACTCAAACTCAAAGCTTTAAACTAAATTTGTATATTGTTGATTGCATGATCTCTGTAGATGCCATTAAATAAATAAATAAATAAATAAATAAATAAATAAATAAATAAATAAAAAAAATATTTTTAAATTAAAAACTTAGGACTCAGAGTCTTTGAGGTATTTTAGTAATGATAAATTTATTAAAACTTTACTAACTGGCATCCTTTGTCATAAGCTTTCTCCAAGTATATTGTATTGTAATATTACAATATTACATTGCTTTTAATGTGACTCAGTTCATGCGAAGGGCAACTTGGCCTTCACCATACAATTAGGTTTTACATTTAGCTATAGCTTCCCATTGTATATTGCTGAAATACAAGGAGGAATTTCATTTAGAAAGGTAAATGGTTGAGAGGAAATTAAACATGTTCACCTTTATGCAGTTTTTTGGAAAACAGTCTGTTGCAAATTCATCTTGTGTTAAATTTTAATATATATTAGTTGATGTTCAACCTGTAATATTTTGTTAAATATATACTTAAAGAATGTATTAAAATAATATTTTATTTTTTCCTCTAAAGTAAATAGTATTTTAAATTTAGCATGGACATATGTCTACAGTATAAATACACGTATATTGCGTGATTGTTTTGGAAATAAATATCATAATACTATTCCTAGTAGAAAATTTGTTTTTTAAATTCCTAAAGAGGAAAAAAAACATAATAGTAGTTTTGGGGAAAAGATTATGGGAAAATGTGCTGAATGTCAGCAAGAGGCTCTGTGTCCTCAGGATGAGTATGAAAGAGAAGCAGAAATAGCCGTCCTTCAGGAAGTTGTGTCTTAATGAGCCAATTGTAAAACAACAAGGTCCCAGGTGTTCATATAAGCTCCACAGAATATCTGAGGTCTGTATCCCATCAGTGTCCCTTTCCTCCTAGGCAGTGAATGTTTTATAAGAATTATGGTTGTTCCTTGATATGTGGGAAAGTTACATTGTTGTTTTATTCTGTTCTTAATTCTATTATTGTTCATAAGTTTGTAAATTGCCAACAGTAATTTGTGACTGGAGCAGAATGTGTGCCTTATGTGATAAATTTAAAAACTAAATTCCACCACCAAGGGCAGTATTCTGTTCATGACCAGAGAAATAATAAGGTAAAGAAAAACTCCAGTAGTTCTGGCCTGTAAAAGATGTAACAGAGCAACTTATTTCTTTCATGGTTGCAGGTGTTCCTTTTGTTTTACTCTCTAGCTAGCTGAAGTGGTTTCATAACTTAGAGCTCTTGGAGATTTTGGAAACCTGTAAGTCTGATGAATTATGGAGACTAAAATGAATTTCTCTTTGAGTTTTGAGATGAAGATATCCAAGAATTCTAAGAGAGGAATTGATGCAATCTACTTTCTTCAAGCTTCAAATCCTTTTCAAGTTATTGCTTTCTATCTGATGCTAGGCAGCATGGCAAATGGATTATTTCTTGAATTGAAAATTCAGGGTTGCTAACTGTAATACTGGATGGTAAAGGTATAAATAAGTAAAGGTATAAATAAAATAATATAAAAATACAACAAATAAGTGCTGTAAGACCTCAATATCTGTGGTCCTTGGTTAGGTGCTTTTTAAAAGAACACTATTACATATTTAAAAATTGAATTTAAAAATTATCTGGAAAGTGGAGAATATGAATGACTATATCATGGAGTGTGACAGGGAAAAGACTACATAATCTGTAAATAGGTAGTGTGTTAAATGAGAAGTGTGTTTCTGTTCAGAATGAGAAGCATTTCTCAGCATTAAATTCAGATGAGTTTCTTAAGAAGGACTTTAAAAAACTCATCAGAGTGCAAATGTGCTTAATGGTAATGACAAGTGCTTATGCAAATTAACTGCTAGTACTCTTCAACCAGATGCAATTAATGCTTCATGCTGTCTGGTGATTTTACCGAACAGGAATTACCAAAGAGCTAATATCTCTTGTACAGTACACATTGCTAACATTTTAGTGTAGATGACAGCTAAGACCACTGTTTCTACATTGTGTCCTAAAGAGGTCATCAGGAAGTCACCCAATATCTGCCATGAACAATACAATTATTTTCTCTGTTGGAGTCAACTTGTAAGAAACTGATGACTTATCAAATAAATAAATGCAAATATCATACACCATATCATACACCAAACAAGAGAGATTTTTTGCTTTGGTAATGGTAAAAGAATATCTTACTCTGCAAAATAAATCTCTTCTATTTAATGTTTAAAATATTGATTTTGAATTTTGGGTAAGAAAAGTGGGGGTATCCTCTACATGGAGGTATCTTATACATAGAAAAATACTAAAGTCAAAGAAAGCTAAAGGTAGTTACTATCTGTTCGCTAGGCTGGCTTGTAATAATAATGTAGATATCATTTGTTACCATTCCATGATCCTCGAGTTTCCAGATTTATGAGTATAGTGTTGGTTTAGATGAATGTAATCATCAGAATGAAGACTCTAGTATCTTTTAAATGTTTGCCTTTTTTATGACTGCAATTTTTACAAGATCTGCAACTTTGTTCACCTTACATTTATCAACAAACAAAATGGAGCTATTTATAGAGGAGGTGGAGGAGGAGGAGGAGGAGGAGGAGGAGGAGGAGGAGGAGGAGGAGGAGGAGGAGGAGGAGGAGGAGGAGGAGGAGGAGGAGGAGGAGTATATAGTATTCTGACTCTGCACTCACAGCTATCTCTCTACCCTGGACCAAAAACTATTAAGATAATAGAAGTGTATAAACATTCAAGATATGGCTTCTACACTCACATCACCAATTGATTTGACTGCTACTCATACATACGTAAATGCATGTGCATACATTTAATAATAACTTAGGATATTTAATTGAATGAAAATATATCAGGGAAAGTTGACAGTGAATATACAGTAAAATATTCTTAATTATCAATATATTTTATGTTGTGGTTTTTCATTTTATATTTAAATATTGTTTTTAGATAAAATACAAATCTCATCCATATGACTTTTCAGTAAAGCTAAAAATAATGTGTTCATACATTACATTTTTGCATATATCACACTGAATTAACTCTGTATTAAAAACCTAAAGTGCAAATGGGACAAGAATTTTTCTGGAAATGTAATTATTATTCATATTTAAAGAGCTAACAACAGCTGCAGCTTTCTCTCAAAAAAACAATACTATGTTCTAACATTATAACCCATTAATTGCATAAACTATGTATATCTTTTCTCAGAAAGGAAAGCTTAAGCACTGTGCTTTAAAGCACAATTTAAGATTAATTAGACATAGTTTTATGCATGTAGAATTTATTGTACAAAATCCAGCCTACTATAATATGGAATTAATGTAATGTTTTAGGTATATAGGATTATAGGAAAATTATACTGGTCACTCTAAATTAACTCTGGAGGAAAATGTCCTTTAAAGTGCTAATTAACCCTACAGTATATAAAAATATTATTGATACAGAATTATATAATGGTTCTGTGGAAATGTTTTGTTTAAAGCAGTGATAAATTATCACTGTCATGTTTTCTGAGACTCTTTAATTTTCATTGCAAAAGAAATCTTGTCATAAATAATAATAATTCCTGGACTATAGAGGTATAATCTTCAAGTATTCCAACTCAATCCTCAAACTTCATAGAATAACAGAGTTGGAAGGGCTGGATATGTCATGTGCAGGCCATGTCCACTCCCACTCCACAAAGGGGAAAAAGTAACAAAACATCACATGATGGCAACATGATGCTGTGAGTTTGATACCCATGTTCTAGGTTGTTTTCTTTCATTAGTTAACATCTATTGCTTCATGTCCTGCCTTTAGGTGCTTTGGAGAATAGCACCTAAAGGCAGGACCCACTCTTCTTTGTGGAGGCCCCTTAGATGTTGGAACACTGCTATCTTGTCATCTCTAGTCCTCCAAATAATACTCCAATAAAATACTCAATAAATTACTAATAAATAAAAATAATCAAAATGTCAGATGAGTGCTATATTATTATGTGTATATGTTTTAATGTCTGAAGAGAGCTAAGTAATAATGTGCTTCTTCATGTACATAAGGTACATTTTGTGAGTAATTTTTGAATGCTTGAAAAGAGTTCAGTAATATTAGTCTTTTCCTATTTATAAAGTACATTCTTTTCACTGAAATTTACAGAACTATTTAATAACTCTGTGTGTGTGTGTGTGTGAAACATGAGAGCAAACTTAGAATATTAGTAAAACTTCTATTTATATGAACATTGTGGTATTGAAGGAAATAAACATGCTTAGAAACACAGTATTTTGTAATTTGATTGACATTCATATAATTCTTCATATTAGTTGATGTATTCCAATATTTGGGTAACTGTAATGGAATGTGTGAATGACCTTGAGGAACAAAGGAAAGAGATGCTGCCTAGGAAATAATCGGACAAGAGATGCAGGAACCCCCAATTCCTGAAGGCCCGGTCCCACTGCACTGACGGATGCAAAGAGGATGTAAAACATTAAAAAAAGCTTGCCATCCATTGGAAAACGCTATGCATCCATTGTGTACTCACTGCATACGTGTTTCATATGCTCTATCCGTCGAGCATCCGTCCACTGCGATTTCATCCACGCAAGAAGTTTTGAGCTGCACAAAACTTTGTGAATGGATGAACTTTCTGCTGCGTATGATGTACATCCGCGACATATATGGGCAACAAACGTTCTATATCCGTTATCATCCATTAAATGTCCACTGTATCCTCTCTGCATCCTCTGGCCATCCCCTCAACTCACATCTGCTGCAGCTGAAAACGGAAAGAGGGAGGAAACAAAAGGTAAACGGAACGTCTACACAGTGTTAGTAGCACAGAAATAGAAAGGATGTAAGCGTATGCATCTCGTATATAAAGTATTAAAAATGGACAAAACATTTGTATCTGGGATGTATCTTGTATATTTAGGATGTCTGCAGTATGTCTAGAGTATGTAGAAGGACACCTAGCGGACAACTGATATTTTCTATAAAAAGGGGGAGAAAATCATCTAGATCGCTGGGATGGTGGACCATACAGTCCCATTATGCTTGCACTGGAGGTTTATCTATCCCACAACTATCCTTATCTATCCCACAAACATGCAAAGGCTTAACCATTTTTCAAAGTTTTCACCAACACTTTATTAAGTAAAAAAAATGAACCAAGTAAACTAAGTGTGTTAAGCAAAGATAACCTTTATTAACTTTCTTAGGTAAACTTTATGACTGTATTAAATAAGCAAAATGAACCAAGTAAAGTGTCTTAAGCAAAGATAAACTTAACAAGTAAACAACTCAGTCTCTGACACTATTCTCAGTCACTCTGAGTCATGTCCATGGTCTCATCTGTTAAGCGGGCAGGGACTGTGGAGGTGGCTGTGGCTTGAGTGCTGGTCTGTGGTACCATTGGGGTGCTTGGCCCTGAGGGTACAACAGCTGGTGGTGTGTTCAGGAAGCTATCCGAGAGCTGACTCAGTCCCGTGAGGTTGAGAGGCCCTTCATCAAGGACTTGAGATGCCAGGCCCAATACTGATGACAGATTGCCCATTGATGGGCTTGGTTGTGGGGTGGAGGTAGGGTTGGGAGGAGTGTAGTGGGGCTGTCTGGTCTTCAGCTGGGTGAGGACTGGCATCTGTGGCATCCGATGAACCTGGGCCTGGACTGGGAAGTTCTGCTTGTGCTGTGGGAAGTCCTGGTAGTCGTAGCCTTGGTAGGTGAGGGGCTGTTGAAAGCCGTGGAAGGGCTGTGACATTGCCTGGGGTGGAGGAGCAGACTTGGACTGGGTAGGAGCAGCTTCAGCTGGGCCTTGAGGGTTGTGCAGAAGTGCTGTGATCTTCTGCTTCATCACCTGGTACTGGGCCTCGGGCAGGTCCCTCAGGGTCTGGCTCACGTAGGTGATGAAGGTCTTCCGGCCCAAGGATGCTCTGTCCAAGTGGACCAGATGAGAGAGAAGTTCTGTACTGGTCTTCATTGTGTCCCTGATCTCCAAGAGCACACTGTGGTCCTGGCCCTCCAGTCTGCCTCTCTGCCTGCATCCTCTGGAGCTGGGGGTGGGGGTGGGGATGGGTTGGCCTCTGGTGGCTGCTGCTTCTTCCTCCATTTGTGACAGCAAGGCGTCATGCTCCACGGGATCCTCCAAATCCGCCAGCATGGGGAGTGCAGCTGTCGGGGGGGTGTCTCTGCTGTGGGGCCCTCTGAAAACACCTGCCTGGACAGGGTAGCTGGCTCCTGGGTGGAAGAGGATTGGTTGTCTGTGGGCTGTCTGAGGGAGAAGGGTCTCAGAGGGGCTGGTCCTTGGTGGCAGATCTCACCCTCCAGGAAACTGCACTTGGCCATGACGTACATCTCCTGGTCAGTGAGCTTGACAGGGCCTTCAGGGGCTTGAGCAGCAGGGCCTTCAGGGGCCTGAGCAGCAGGACCTTCAGCAGCAGGGCTTTGAGGGCCTTGGGGCAGCAGCAGCTTCAGAGTCAATGCCAGGGGATGGGATGCTGGTTCTGGCCTTCTTCACCTTGCCAGGGCTTGAACGAGTAGGCATGGGCTTCCTCTTCTTACCTGACTGATGAACCATGGTGTTCCTGCAAGATGTATGTGGCAGCACGTCTTTCCCCTTTATGCTGACTGTGTGCGTGCTGCATCCTTTTATATCCACGGAGCTGACGCAATTCATACTCCCTGCATGCACAGTGAACGCTTTGCATCCGATATACATCCGCGCGGTGTCCCCTTTGTCTCCTATAGGTGTCCGTGATGCATCCGCTTCATCCGCTATGCATCCGCCCCTTCTGCTATGCATCCGCTTTGAAATTCTCCCCCGGAACCCCTTCGGAGGTGTCATCCGCTTCCATCTGCTTTCATCCTCTAGGCTTTCTATGAACATCTGTTTAACATCCCCGCTATATACTACCCATGTCTGTTCTTTTCTGTTCTTTTCCATTCTGTTTATGCAAATTTTTTCCACTTTTTGGAGAGGATGACAATGGATGGAGCCACCCCCCAAATTTTGCTTGTCCACTTTGTCCTTTATGCATACGTTTTGCATCCGTCGGCCAGTGGGACCGGGCTTTTGATGGTTAAAGAAAGAAATTGAAGAACCTGCCTTAATGGATAAAGGGATGACAGGAAATCTGTATTCAAGAAATTTCAGATTTCCAAGATTTTCTTCATGGAGCGTTAAATAAAGTAGAATTAATTCATCCTACATTTCTTTCATGTTCATATTTCCTGTCTGGTTTACCTGAGAGGGCTGACAACAATCTTGCAAGTTTCCCAATCTCTTCCAAAGAGTTGTATAACTAGCAATAAATTAGCTAAATTGGATCTTCCCATCTGGATTTGATCTTTCATACCTACACACCGGTTGGTGGCTACTGATTACAAAGTCCAATTCTCCTACACTAACCACTACTCACCAAGCAAAAGGGGATTTGTTTGGTTTCTTTCTGTGACAGTTGTCACATTATTGCCTGGAGCTAAATCAGGAGTGAGTTTTGAAGAATTTTGAATTTAGTCATGGGAACTTTGTCTCATCTGTTCCTCTTTACATAAAGATTATCTGATTATTTGGATTACCCAAAGCCATCTAGTAACACAGAATCTGTTGCAGTTTCAGAAAAATAGTTCTAATTCAATATGTTTTATTTATATAGGTTAGTATAGTTCATGTTTGTCATAACACCTGTTATCTGCATTTTTTTTATTAAACATGTCAGAAACTAAGATATGCAAATCATTTATTTAACAGTCAAAGTTTGACCTTCCACCTGCAGGTTAGAAGGTATTTCAGTCATTCTGAATTTTTAAATCAATAGTTATTCAAATACAGTTAATTTTAAAGCAATCTTGTAATCACTGTCATACTGAAACCAGAGTTATAAAATATATTAAATTTATATTTACTTAATTGTGCCAGGAGTTAATACCTTTAGATTCTGCTATTTCAGTGACATTTTATGTGCAGGGAGAACTTTTAAAAAGTAGCATTAAAAAAAAAAGATTGCAGGTGCCAATTTCTGAATAGCAACATGTTTCCTGCAATAGTTTTAATATAAAAGTTTGTACATTATCTAGACTTATTAAGTGGTCATGTAAAATTCACAAAGGTATTAAAATAAAAGCTGAAAGGAAGTCATATTTAATTCAAAATAGATTTTTATGTGCACCTACATTTTCCCTTTGGCTTTGCATGAATATAAAGTATTTTGACCTGATTCCATAAGTAAGAGGCTTTTTTTTTGTAAAAACATCCTTTACATTCTATAAGAATTCTATACACCCAAAGAATGGAAAACCATTGTAGAAGTTGTTTTTATTTTGTGCAGATCTACAGTGATCATGCAATCATTTAAAGATCTACATCATATCAATCATACTGAATAGTCAATCAAAGCTACTACAGTGAAAATATTAAAGGTGAGAAGAAATCCACGCAGTTTGCAGAAATGAACTTTGATATATGACCATGTCTGAGTACAATGCTGAAAATAATTTAAAGCCGAAATGGAATCATATACTCCACCAGCAGAGTAAATAAAGCAAGCACTCTCTAAGGGGCTCTTTGCAGTTGGATAGGAAGCCCAAAGCATTATGGGAAGAACAGTGTTATAATAAAACAGAACAAACCATAACCTATACTTCCTGTTAGACATAATGATGAAGTATAGAGCTGGTGCTAATGATTCGCTTTATAGCATATGTGTTATTTTAGTAAATAAATTAGGAAAAAGAAAGACAGGACGAAGGCAGCACTAATAACAGGTAGAAGCCCAGTGGAACTTTTTCAACCCTCTTGCATTTGAACAAACAAATGTTTGTGCCAGATCTTGCACATGTAATAATTAACATTCATTTTTGAAACTAAGAGGCCATTTTATACATTTGAATATGAAGGAATAACACAGTGGCCTTTCATACTTTCATCATTGTCTCACAAGAGCATGACACAATAACTATTTTTATGTTGTGTTCTTAAAATGTCTTCGCTTATTTCTCAATCCATATGTGAGGTGGAAGCAGATAAAAAAACCACCCAAAAGATTCGTTGATCCAAGGAAAACAAGGTTTTATTCACGTGTCTGCAGAGACGGGTTCCCTCAGGCATAGAAGGAACACAGAGCAAAATTCAGGCAGCATTTTTATCCCCTCTTACGAGACCTTGGCTCACATTCTTTCTGTTTTCAAATTGATACATGCATTTTGAAGGTCCATACTAGCTCCTCATCTAGCAAAAGTAGTTATACGGTTTCTGACATCGCAGCACTTTACTACAGTTCCCCATTGTTCTAGCCTTATCTTGTTTTTTTCTCTTGTGCACAAACTGGAACACTTTCTTATTTAGCAGAACTACTGAGTTTTGAGACATACTTCCTTATGAAATTCAATGGGCCATCCAACATGGCTTCGGTTCTGCTCACACATACAAATCTATCTCATCAGTGTTACAGTTAAGTTACCCCAGTTGGATCAGCCCAGGATGTATTGGCTACAGTAGGCTACTGAAAGGCCACCCCAAATCAGGGACTTTCTGGTTTGAGCAGCAGGAAAATCCCCACATTTCAAACCAGTACCTTTCACTTTTTTAACCTGGTTTCAAAACAATCTCAATTTCAAAGACTTAGTTTCGAATGGGGATCAGCCCAACTGATATTTGAAAGACACTGGCAATTTATGTGATACAATGGGAGAGAGACTCCTGTGGTTTTTTATATCCTTTCTCTATGCTTCTAAAACAACTGGTAAAACCATGTCAAAAGTAGCCTAAATAAAGATTTGGTGATATTTCAGAAGAACACTAAATCTGTATTCATAAGTAGCCTGCAGCAATATCAATAGGTATTGGTGACCTTTTCAGTAAAGCCAGATCATTTCCCATGTGTATCAGTTGTTTTTCAGCTCCATGGCATCAGCAATCATGCATATAAAGAGAAGGCTTCTCCCTTGCCTTGCTGTCTTCCCAAATCTGACAAATGATTCCTCGTCATGTTAACTGAAAAAGAGAGATAAATCTTAATTTGCCAGGTTTTCAATCTGCTGCTGCATGGGATCACAATGATAGTTAACGGAGGCTATGATTGCATTTGTTTTTTAGACTGCTGTCACTCACTGCTGCCTCATATCTAAGCTATTGTCCACTAAGACTCCAACATTCCTCTCACAATAGTTACTGCTATTGAGCCAGGTTTCATCTAATCTGTATCTGTACATTTGATTTTTCTTGCCTAAGTGCAAAACCCCATTTTTCTGTACATTAAATTTCATTATGTTAGATAAGTGTTCAGATCTATCGAGATCCAACTGGACCTTGAACCTATCTTCCGGAGTGTTGGTTATTCCTGCCAGTATAGTGTCATCTAGAAATTTGATGAGTTCCCCTTCTATTCCCTCATCCAAAATATTTTTAAGATATTGAAGAGTATTGAGCCTAAAACAGAATCTTGGGCCCCACTGTTTACTTTCTTCCATGTAGCTGTAGTTCCATTGAGGACCACATGTTGAGTGTGATTTGTCAGCTGGTTACAAACCCGTCTGATAGTAATGCTATCTATCCCACATTTTTTAGCTTACCAAGAAGTAGATTGTGGTCTACTTTGTGAACTGCCTTACTGAATCCACATGTACTATGTCCACTGCATTTTGCTGGTCCACTAATGTAGTCCCATTTTTATAGAATGAAATAACAGTTATTTGGCATAATTTGTTTTTGATAAATGCAGGTTGTCTTCTGGTTATAACTTTGCTTTTTTTCTAGGTGTTCACAGATCTGTTGCTTGATTATCTTTTCCAGGATCTTCCCAGTTATTGATGTCAAGCTGATCGGTCTATAGTTTCCTGTATCTGTTTTTGTTTGTTTGTTTGTTTTGCTTTTTTGAAGATGGGAACCACCTCAGCTCTTTTCCAGTCTTCTGGTAGTTTCCCGATGTTCCAGGATCTTTGAAATATATGATTCAATGGATAGTATTTACTGAGCAAAAAAAAGACCCCATAACTGTTTCTAGAACAAATCAATCTCTTTACCTCTTAATTTTTAAAATTATTTGTACACATTAATAGTTTTTAACTATTAGCTATCTAAATGTTCATTTTGGAAAGCTTCTGGTAGCAATATTTATCCTCCTGGGTGGTTTGTGTCAAAGCCAAAATGTTTGAAAGAAATGTAGCAGCATATACATGGACATATGCATGCACAAAATTTTCCTTTATGTTTGCTTTTTACTGCCTTAATATTTTTGGCAGTAGTTCAGTTGATTTATTTTAGTAATGCAAATTGCGTGAATATATGACATATTCATTTCATGTTTATTTTTCCTAGAATAAATTCACTTTAATATCATCCATATCATTAAGATTTTGCATAAATAAAATAATTGATCAGTTATTGAATCTGAACATTGCTAGTTTTTGAGAAACATAATTGCACTAATACAGATTATTGTAGCATAATATAGATTCAAATAAAAAATGGAAATCAATCAATAAACAATTTAAAAGCTGTTCACACAAATTTATACTTGTATTAATATTAATATAAGCATCTTTCAAATCACCTACAAAGAAGTAGGTAATTGCCAAGATTTTTTTTAAAAAGGATGATCTCCAGAATACATTGCACTGATCAATATCTCATAAAAAGGGGCTATGCAGAAATCCCCAGACTTGTAAAAGTCAGGTGAAGCAAGGAGATTCACCTATTGTTTTACATGCTTAATATTTTATTTATAAATATCATAAATATTTATCAGAAGAAGGAAGGGCACTTTGCCTCTTAGTTTAAAGAGAGAAATATGAGAAGCCTAATCTAGATTCTCGAAGCCTTGCCATACTTGGATAAGATGATTCAGAAAGTTGTAGCTTTTCAACAACTGGACCTGTTGTAAGATTATTATGATCCAATTTCAGCTGGCTTCTGGATTGGCCAAAAGGTTGAGAATGCCTTGGTCAGCTTGATAGATTATTTTTGAGGAGCAAAACATAGAGTATGGCCCTAATCGTTATTCTTGACCTGTCTATGGGTTTTGATATTACTTGCAGTAGTATCCCTATGGATTTTCTCTGAGATTTGGGAATAGGAGTTATTTCTATTTCTATGAATAGAATAAAACCAACAGAGGAAATAATCAAATAATTTGACATTGTGTGCTTTTAGTATGTTGATGGTAACCAGATATGTTTCTCTGTGACATCTTTAGGGAGAAATGGCATCACTCCTTCAATGCCAGCACTCAATAATGGATAGGATGAGAAATAATGAACTAAACCTAATCTCAGTGAGATAGATATAGTCATTGTGACAGACTATAATTTCAAATAGGTGGTGTATCTGTTGGTTCTGAATGAAATTAGATTCTCCCAGAAGGAGAAAATGTACTGTTTCTGAACTTCAATCCCTTTCTGGTTTCCCAGACTGATGCAGTACCCTTTTATCAGCTTTAAATTGAAATTACATTTTAGTAAGATAATGCTCTTAAAATTATAGAGTATATGCTAGCATTATAAATTTATGTTACAAGTTTGTTCTGTTCTTTAGAATTCAGAAATTTTAGGGGCAGTGCTAGAGCAAAGTCAGTAAATGGTTTCATGAGATTACTAGTAAATTTTAAAAGCCTTATTTTAGTAATTCAAGCATTGTAGATTTATTCTCTCAGTAACAAAATTAATTATCAAGAAAGCCTACTTGTCATTAGCCAGCTATCAAATGGTAATAGGGTGTCCAAAGACAGCTGTCAGAGACAATCTTTAATGGAGATAATCTTATGAATAATAGGACTTCAAGCTTCTCCTTTCTTCACTTCTGTTTTGTAGACAAAATAGGATTAGAGTAGCACTGTAATTTTAGTTGCAATTATTGATGATGTTTCATCAGTTTACAGAGTTCATTCTCCTTTTTGGGCATCATTATGATGTTCGTGTTTGTACACATAATGTGACCGTGCCATAACATCAGGGAGTGCAAGAAAACAATTGCAATGGTTGATCACTAATTCTCTATCCCTTCAGAGCCAGGTACTTCTTGGAATTTGTCTGAACAACATGCAT
Source organism: Laticauda colubrina (assembly GCA_015471245.1). Taxonomy (NCBI): domain Eukaryota; kingdom Metazoa; phylum Chordata; class Lepidosauria; order Squamata; family Elapidae; genus Laticauda; species Laticauda colubrina. The sequence continues at coordinate 53,657,903 of BLBF01000006.1, read as the reverse complement.
TTTAGTATGTCACATGTCATAAGCATATGTTGCTTTCAAAGAATGTACCACTTCCATCTTTTAATGTTTTGCTATTGTACTAACATTAGTAACACACAAGCTTAACTTGTGTTTCAATGTGTAGTATATGGGGTTATCTTTATATCTGTGTTATTGTAACATGTACATCTGTTTCTAAAATGCTTCTCGGGCATTGAATCAATGTATTTAAATAGCCTACTTACTGATTGGAATGAGCAATTTACACTTAACAAGCATGCTGAAATGCTTCCTGTTCAAAATGGGCTTTTTTACTTAAGGTAAAGCATCCATATCAACATACTAAATAGACAATTTTACACCTACACTGACTATAAATTTCTTAATCTGTAAAGATGGATTATGACTGCTTCAGTTTTGTAGCTCAAACACAGTCTGCCAGGTCTTTTAATGGAAAGTAATAAAAAGTGTAGCATAAAAAGTGAATTAATTAAACTAAGTAATGCACACAGGACTCAAATGTGTATTTAACTGCTACTTTTACTTTTACAGGAATCTAACATTGTACATTTGTCACAGAAGACACTATGCTTATTGTGCTAAATCAAAATGAAGAGCTTTATATTTCATATTATAGTATGTTAGAAATATGAAAGACTTACGGCACTTCAAAGAAAAATCATAACAATTAAACCAATAGTGAGTTGTACAGATATAATTATAAATACATTGAATAGTTATGATTCTTCATTCAAAATAAGATATATATATATATAAATATATTCTTAAGTTTTCGTGGGTACTTACATGTATGCTGAACAGCATATATATATATATA
>BLBF01000006.1:53623220-53647086 GCA_015471245.1 Laticauda colubrina | reverse complement strand
TCCTATGGAGCTGACGATGGGTCTGAGAGGTATGCCTTCTTTGTGTATTTTTGGGAGGCCGTATAATTTGGGGCATCTAGAAGATTTTTCTCTTGGGATGATCGTCTGTTGGATTTCTTTGCTTATGTGGCTGGTTATAATTTTCTTCTTGGTTAATTTTTCCAGATATGTGGTTGGGTCTGTGTTTATAGGTTTGTATGTGGAGTCTTGGAGTAGGTCTGTCAATTTTGTTTCATAGTCTTTTCTATCCATGACTACTGTGGCATTCCCTTTGTCTGCTGGGAGTATTATTATGCTGTTATCATTTCTCAGGGTTTGTAGTGCTCTGAATTCATCTTTTTGCACGTTATTTTTTGGTGGTTTCATTGTGCATAAGATGTGAGTAACCTGGTGTCTTATTCTGTCAGCTTCATCTGTATTTAATTTGGTTAGGCTGGATTCTACTGCACATATGATGGATTCTGTGGGGATCTTTTTGGGTGCTATGGCATAATTGAATCTTTTGGATAGGACATCTGTTTCTGTTTTGGTGAGTTCTCTGTTGGAAACGTTGTATACTAATTGTTTCACGTGTTGTTGTGAGTTGTTGGGGGTTTTCTTGTCATGTTCTAATTTCTTTAGTTTCTTTTAGAGTTTTTCATTTTTGTAAGTGGTTTCAGTTTCAGCTCTCCAGGTTGTAAGTTGTTTTATCTTATCCCAAAAGTAGAGGGTGGATTTTGCTGCTCAATTCCAGGTGTAGTGCAAGCAAATCTTTGTTTAACTGATCCAATTGGAATCTTTTACTGTGAATTTTGTTGCTGAGTAAAGCCATCTCTGTTCTTTTCAGGATACGTTTGGTAGCTGCTGTGCTGTGATGAAATGTGAAGCCAAGCTGCACTGAAAGCCTCCAACACAGGAACAGAGGGTTGCCAGCCAATCAAAGCTACAAAACAGACAGAAGAAACCAGAAACACCAATTAAACAAACTCCAAGTCCAATAAACACAGACCAAGACTCCCAAATAATCAGGATAGGCTAGCCTCAAATTTAAAACCAACGGCTGTGTGACCTTGACCCACATACAAACTTAATACAGAAGCCTGATGATGGCAGATGAGATTCTGTTGAAACGTTGCAACAACTTTAAAAGCACTACAATGACGTGGGATAATACCCGAAGGAAGCTGAACAGCACACATGTAAGTACCCGCGAAAACTTAAAAAAACAAATATCTGACCTGTACGGGGAGGAAATAAACAGCCAGATCAAAAGGTATGAGAAGCTGGAAGTTAAAAGAGCAGGTATATTATGTGACCTAAAATTCCTATGCAGCTGCAGAGACAGCAATGCAACACCAACCTGCTTCAAATTAACATTTCATAAGAACACAGCAGCTACCAAACGTATCCTGAAAAGAATAGAGATGGCTTTACTCAGGAACGAAATTCATAGTAAAAGATTCCAATTGGATCAGTTAAACAAAGATTTGCTAGAACTACACCTGGAATTGAGCAGCAAAATAAGATACCAGGTTACTCACATCTTATGCACAACAGACAAAAAAATAGCAGCCATCCTTAAAAACCCCAAAGACAAAATTGACCTGGAAAACCAAGGCATATACGAAGTTTCCTGTGCATCATGCCCGGCCACATACATTGGACAGACCAATAGAAGAATAAGTACCCGCCTGGATGAACACAAAAATGCAGTAAAAAAGCTGGAACACACCTCCTCACTAGTCCAACACATTAAAACCACAGGTCACAACATCAACTTCAATGGCACTAAAACCCTAGCCACTATAGAAAACCTCAGCCACAGAATCATCAGAGAAGCCATAGAGATTGAAAAAAGACCTGAAAGCATGAATAGAAGAGATTATTCCACCAGACTGTCAAATCATTTGGAACCTGCACTCTCAAATAGAAAGATCTCCATGCCACAAGCCAGGCAAACACCTGGGCAAAAACAGACTCCCTCTGATAGCTCCAACCTAACCCCCCCACCAGGCACCCAGGTGAAACCCAGCTTGCTAATGAAGAGCAGCCGTCCCTTCACACGGAGCCAAGCTGCACTAAAAGCCTCCAACACAAGAACAGACTGTTGCCAGCCAATCAAAGCCACAAAACAGACAGAAGAAACCAGGAACACCAATCAATCAAACTCCAAGTCCAATGAAACAGGTCCAGGCTCCCAGCCAATCAGAATGAACCAGCCTCAAATTTAAAACCAGGAGCTGTAAGACCCATATCCATACAGAAGCCTGATGATGGCAGATGAGATTCTGCTGAAACGTTGCTACAACTTTAACAGAACTACAATGACGTGGGATAATACCCGAAGGAAGCTGAACAGCACACACACATACACACACATATACATGTGTGTGTGTGTGTGTGTGTGTGTATAAACTCTGATCTATACAAAACAGTAGCTTTTTAAAAAAAAAATAAAACATAAAAGCAATGAATAATGGATATTAAGTTGACATGAACTGAATTCTATTATTTCTTGTCATTAGAAAACAGGATATTTTCCAGCTCTACTCCTTTTTTCCCATTGTTCATTTTATAGATCATGAAAAGAAAGGTAATATTATTGTACATACAAGGCTGGGCAACTGCCCAATTTTTTGTCAACTGCAGTTTTAGTAAGCATAGCCTCCACTTCCTTATCCAAGTCATGAACAGGACTGTTGAAATGAACAGGCTACAGAATTTAAATGTGGTATATGTGACAAGGTTGGACTTATAAGAGAATCTGGGGAGTTTTTATAGACCTTGTGTTTTATAGCTTTAAAAAATGCCATCACTTTGCAACAATCCTAATGAAAGAAGGGGCACAGGACTGTATAAAGGGGGTGCAGAAGTTACATACAGTCTTGTAAGTACATATTAGGAATCCCTAATTTATTTAGCTTTGTAATAAGTACCTTTTCTCTTTGCTTGGAAAGAATATAGACATAAACATGTACAAAATATACAGCAGAAGTACAATTACATGAGAGAAGACCATTAAAGACAGTTATTTCACTGTGAACAAATTAGAAACACATTAATAATTTTCATATTGAGGCTTTAAAATACAAAAAAAAATAGCAATAAGACTTATATACTATTTCATAGTGCTTTATAGCCATCTCTAAGTGATTTACACAGTCAGTATATTGCCCCCCGCAATCTGAGTCCTCATCCTTAGAAGGATGGAAGACTGAATCAACCTTGAGTCAGTCAGAATCAAATCCCTGGAGTGAACAGTGAGTTAGTATCATGCCTCTGTTGAAATCTGATTCCGAGGCAGAGGTCGAGCAGCTTACAGGGAGTGGGAGTGTGGCTCAGTTGGCTGTGGAAAAAACTGGGGAAGGGCACAGTCCAGCTGGGCAGAGCAGGGAAGCAATAGAGCAAGGCAGAGGGAATTCAGAGGAAGATCCAGGCCCATCCCCTCTTCATTCTAGGGCACACAGGGAGGAAAGGAGAAGAGAGCAACTTGAGTTGCATGGCTTAAGGGGGAGGAAAGCCCCCCAATTCCCTTCATTAGCTGCAGCTGAGAACACAGTGTTTAAAAGGGGAGTTTGTGCACAGCAATTTGTTGGAAGCAAATTGTGGGTTATCTTTTATTGTTAAGGCTTATCTGGGTTCCTGGCATCTTCCCAACTGTGTGTGTTTGTTGGCCTTTGAAGTCTGCAATTCCTTATCCTGCCCTGTCCAGTTAATTGCTGCAGCATGGTTTGTGTGGATTTTTATTCACAGTTTAGATGTACTTTGTGTTCAGACTGAATTTCTTCCACTTAAAGACTGTTCTTGAGAGAGTTTTTTTTCTCCAGCAGAAAGTACATTGGGGGCAAAGTTGGAGGTATTAAAGAGACGTTTCTTACTTATGTGACTGTGTTGCCTTTGTGCCATGCCCCAGGTTATCACAGTTAGCCTGAAATATTGCATTCTCTTGACTTACCTTGATTAAAGGTAATATATTGAAAAAATGACTTGAGGGTATTATCTGAAGTTGAAATAGGATTTCTATCTTTCTTTTCTTTTTTCTTTCTTTTTTTTTTTGAGAAAATGTCCCAAGGCAGTCTTTTTTTTATATTTACATTGGTACATGTCTTACCAGAATAAGACAATTTATTTTGTATAGGTCTTTAGCTTCTTTGGTGTAATACCTTGTCATGATATATAAAAATACAGAGATAATCTGAAGATGAAATAACTGTATCTATATGATTGATAAATGCAGTCAAGACTGTTGTACTGAAGAGGACAGAAGATATAGCTGGAATTAATTTCCTCTCCAGTCTTGTCGAAATGTGGCTCAAAGTGTGTCATATCATTTTCTGAGATTTCATTAGAAATCTGCTTGCAGTTGCATAGTTTGGGGGAAAATATTGCTTTCTAGGCTAACTCCTAAACCACTAATTAAATTAACATCTTCATGTATATGCACAGTACATATGTATACTGTATATTCATGGTTTGTATTTCATTTAGCAGAGTTTTTTCCCTCTCCATATTCTGAATTGTATATTAACTGGAGTTCAGAATGAAACTTAAAAGAAGCTTGCATGGAAAAAATTTCAATATGCAAGAATGGAGGTTGCTAATACATTCACTGCTATTTTTAGATAATTTTTAAATAAAAGCCTCACTGGAATATTAGCCAAAGGTTGATCAATGTGTTTCTAATCATTGCCACAAACAGAAAACCCAAAGAAAGATGCTGATTCTCAAGGTCCCTGAAATTGTGTGCCTGCTTCTTGTAAAGGTATTTACTGAACAGGAAAATGTACTATTTTCTTAGGCTTGGAACAGAGGTGGTATTCAGACGGTTTCAGACGGTTTTGGCAGACCAGTAGCAAAAATTTTGACTGGTTCAGAAAACTGGCAAATATTATCTCTGGCTGGCCCCATCCATCTGCCTCCACTCTTACCTCTCCTATATTCTGTTGTTTATTAGGTCAGCTGATTCTCTGCTGCACCTCAGCTGAGCTAAAAAACAGCATAGCTCACCACCACTGATACAGAGGGGTAGTCTCTGTGCCCTGCATTTGGCATGCGCGTGCATTAGGTGCACCTGCACAGCTCACCAGCGTTGATACAGAGGGTGGTGTTTAAGCCTTGTGCATGCGTGCGCAAAGTGCACAAAGTGCGCAATTAGCATTCGTGTGTGAAGCAAGCTCTCTGAACCAGTACAAAATTTTTTTGAAACCTACCACTGGCTTGGAATCTCATGCTGTCTCCATTCAGCTTGGATTGGCTCACAATTTATTGATTTTTATCTCTCTACTATGAACTATAGCTAGTATTTGGTTAATGACCACTTGTTTATCAAATTTATGATGGCACTGAATGAGTGGTGGTCTGTGGAGTTCCAGCCATCACAGTTATAAAATTGCAATTTTTGACATACCCTGCCAGTATTGGCCCAAGACTCCAACATTGAAAAAACTGCTTCAGCTGAACTTACGGACTGTCAGTGGAATTAACTCAGTCTGATCAAATAAGATACCATCAGAACAGGTAGAGCAGTTAGACAATGAGGCATGGTCTCAAGTCCTCAGACTCAGCAAGTAGAGCATAGAGCAGAAGAAAAACACTTAATGAGGCTCCTTGCCAAGCAAGGAAATAACTATCTAAATTGAAGATAGCTGGCTGAAGCTTGATTAAACATCATCTGCTCAGCCTTAAATAAGTTGTTAATCTTACCTAGCAACTGGGAGTGAATTTAAAGCCTGAAACAGGATTATTGGCTTTCCACAAGAAAAAGTGAATGGGAGATCTGGCAGGAAGTTGGAGTAAGATGAGGTCCTTACTTAATGTCCCATGCAATCGTTGATGGCACCTAGGACAATTGGAACTGCTGCTACTAACTGTCATAGTCACATAAAAACAGCAAATTTAACCAAGTGGATTTTATTCCATATAATAATAAAACTATCTTTCAATGGTCTGGCCCAATATTCATTTCAGTATTTTGAAAATAACTTTATTTTAACATCATTGTGTTGCAGTTTTATCACAGCTGGATCAAGCCATAACAGTTTGAATGATCAAAATACAATTGTCTATAATAAAGTACTCATGTTACATTTTGCTGAACTACTATTCATCTGTTATCCAAAGTAACTGAGACTACTGAAACTATTGAATTGTCTAGGCAATTGATAACTAATTGCAAAAATATTAATGTTCAAAGTATTAGTATAGTAAATAAGAAATTTTCTTTGGTAGGATTGTCCTCTCTCTAAACTATATCTGGGATTTGGGTTTGGTGCCATCCACCATTCCAGAGCAGGGCATGGCAGGGAAGCACCTGTCAGTTGAGAAATCCAAATGGGTTTCAAAGGCTATATACCATAGATTAACAGATGTGAGGCATTGTGATTGAAATTGAATTCTAGGAACAGTTGGGCTTGTTGCTGTCTTCTGGCTTTCTTGCTGCATTATGAAATTACTATCCAAGCTACTCAATCTGCTATTGACCTGGCAATGGGTTTTTTAAAAAAATTGATAATTCTGGCAAACTTTAATTTGCTCTCATGTGGCATAGTCTGCCACTATAGCAATCATCTCATCCACATTATTAACATCCTAACACAGAGACATGATTACTTGCTCAATCAGAATAATTATAATATGGTATAAAAGTGGAGAATCTCATATCAGTCCTTGTTAAGATCAGATCACTCTATGAATGCTTTTCAAATGGTTGGACCTGCTTCCTGCTATTATCTCTTTACCTCAGACCTCTAATGGATCCCAATAACTTTCAGAGGGAGCTTATAATTTTGTTGTGGTGGTGATGGGATCTGATAGACAATTCATTTGAGGCTTTAATTTCTGTCTGGTATATGTACATAACTGATGAGGGTCTTGAATCAGTCTATAATTGTAAAATTGAATATACAATGTGTGTGTGTGACTTAAAATAGAGTCAGACCAATTTCATTTGTTTTTTTAATTTTTAGAAAACCAAATATTGCATGCTTTCATGCCTAAGACATAAAGTCATGACTAAGTAGTATGATGAAGAAATGCAAGCAAAACTGTAGGCTGGTATAAAATTAACAAGGATTTAAAAGATGTCAATTTTCCATGCATGTGCAGCAGCCAAATTATCCATGGATTTAAGAGTCCCTCAGCACTCATTCATGTGATGCACTGTAATGGTTCCCAAGAGCTATTAAATCCTTTAGGTCAAAACAAATCTTGCTTGCAAAATTTTACACCAACATAAAACTGCCAGCTAAGCTTCTGCACTCGTCACATTGCTACATTGGACAAGATTGCATAGTTCAAGAGTCAAAAGGCCCACCATAACTTAAAGTATGCCTTTATATCATGATTGCTTATTTGTAAAAATGTTACATTATAATTAAACAGAACAAAAGATAATGAAACTAATGGCCAGCAAAGAAAATATGCTTTATAATTATATTGTGTCTTAATTGTCAAAATTTTAATTTTATCAACAACCTGTTCCAATAAATAATTAAAAAAAAACATTTTTATATATTTACTTGTACAAACATGTTATTTTTATTACTTTGTCCAGCATTTATGTACAGCTGTTTCATTGTTTCTTTATCTCTCATATCCACAGTTTTAAGCTTGCAGTTATACATCCACTTACCTAATAATGTATACTATTGAATTCAGCAGGAATTTATTTTAAATACATTTAAGACAGGCATATTGTAGTAGTTCAAGTAAACTTGTTGTAGTATGCCACATTTATTACACGATCAAGCACAAAAAAATACTAGAGCTTTGAAATCAGCTGATGATGCATTAATCTTCATGTATCTCTCAAGCTGGGTTTTTAATTCCACATACAACCTTTGTAATAAAATATTGTGAACTTGAATTCTGTACTACACAAATGGTCAGAATTCTGTACTACACAAATGGTCAGTTCTATACCCCAAAAAAAATCACTTTAGCCCTGAAATTCTTATCATTCATGCACTATTTTTTTATAAAAAAGAAAGGAACTGACTTTTCTTCATGAAAGTTAAGAATAAATTATAATTTTAAAATTATCAAAATAGCTATGTACTACTTTTCAGCAAAATATATACAATATATGTATACAATATATGTGAACCATGGGTCACTAGGATCTGTCAGCAGAAGGGAAAAGGAAAGGAAGACAAAATTGTCAGAGACAGTAGAATTGAAAATAAAGAAATGAAAATAAAAAGAAATGAAACCATAGTTACAAATCCTTCAAATACATTTTAGCCTACAGAAGAAAAATATGAATCATTGAAAGGAAATGTAATAAATAACCAAAGCCCTGAAATTTCATTTAGAAATGAAAAGCACAAGTGAAAAACTATTACTGTGTTCTTACTGTTCCTGTCTCCTATAAGATATATACTGTATATCACAGCTTGAAGGCCTCTTGCATTATCTGTCTTTTTTGTAATCTCCATGCTGACTAATGTCATCGAAAGAAATGAAGGGTCAAGGTAGAGTACCACTCAAAGCACTACTCAAGGCTAATTTGGCAACAATGTTCTCTTTCTTGTCTCTGTGTGTCTGTGTCTGTATGCATATGTGCAAGTTTGTATATTTGTGTGTGTGTGTGTGTGTGTGTGTGTGTGTGTGTGTGTGTGTCCTTTGTAACAAGAATTGAAAATGCAAAGCTAATCACTTTACTTGGCAGCCAGAAGGGTATAAGAAAGTTCCAACCTATTCATTGAATATGACAGCAGAAGATATAATGCAAAGTGGACCATATTCATAATAATGGTCAAATACCAGTAGTTAAATGGATTTCTCAAATAAAAATGTTCATCCTAATCAAAGTAATTAAATAGCTCTTCTTAAAATTGTAACAATGTTAAGATATTAAATATGCTGAGTAACTCCTAAATTGATTTTCAGTGACTTCAAAAACTTTATAAATTGGTTTGAAGACACAGTTATCCATTTTAATATTTGCATACTCCTCAGAAAATTAATAAATAACATACAAAGCTAAATAAAAAGAGGTGAAATATGGCAAAATATGGCTATCAGATACATAATAATGTGGGAGAAATATGACTGCCTTTATTGTTATATGGTAATCTGTGGGCTTTTACTGTGTCTGGTCAAACTCACTTTGAATATTTTCTTTTTTTTTTTTTGAAAAGAGTTTTTCAAAAAACACACATAACATACAAAACATTAAAAACATCTGCTCTCATATATACTTCCGGTGTGTCGGTTGGTTCATCAGTTTTGTGCATTCATTTCATAGTCAATTACAATTATATTGCATAACAATTCATATTGTCAATCCATATCCTAATATTACTAAAAAAAAAAGAAAAAAAATTTTTGACTATACTTTTAATCATTCATGCTTTGTGAGATAACAATACTTTAAACAATTTATTCTATAACAAATCATATAATCATAACAAATCAATCCTAAAAATCCTTTATAGATATAATATTAATGTTCTATTATCGTATTTTATCATCTAGCCATTGATAAAAAAGATCCCAAATTTCATAAAATTGTTTATCTTCTTGCTCTCTAATTTCAAATGTCAATCTACTCATCTCAGCACATTCCAATATTTTCTTAATAATTTCTTCCTGTAATGGTATTTTCTCATTCTTCCAATTTTTAGCAAATACAATCCTAGCCGCTGTTAATACATTTACAATCAAATATTTCAAGTCTTTATTATATGTATCAGGTTAAATTCCCAATAAAAAAATCTCTGGTTTCAAATCTATGTGTTTCTTTGTCATTTTTTCCAACCACATGTGAATTTTAGTCCAATATTTTCTGGCATCCTCACAAGTCCACCACATATGATAGTATGAGCCAGGTATCTGATGACATTTCCAACATTTTTCAGATTTGTTCTTGAACATTCTTGCTATTCTTGTCGGGGGGAAGTGCCACCTGTAAAACATCTTATACAAGTTTTCTTTATATGCTGTTGACATTGTCATTTTATAATTTTGAGACCACAATTTTTGCCATTCCTCTAAATCAATCCCATATCCAAAATTCTTCCCCCAAGCAATCATAGTTTCTTTAACTTGTTCTTCCTCTAACTTAATTCCCAATAAATAAGCATATAATTTTTTAATTACTTTCTCATCAGTACCCATCAATATCTTATCTAAATCAGTCTGTTTATCATAGAATCCTTCCATTTTAAAATCTTCATCATATCTTGAGTGTATTTGCGCATATGAAAACCAATTCATCCTTACACCTTGTTCCTCTAAGTTTTGAATCGATTTAAGTCCACCCTTTTCATCCAACAATTCCCCATATCTAACTGTTTGTTCCTTTTTATAGATCATAGGATAAGAAAATGCTTCAATAGTCGATAACCAAACTGGAATTTTCAAATAACATTGTTTTTTTTTATCTTCTCCCAATTTAACCACAAAGACTCCCGTATATAATGTCTTCTAAAATACCCCTGTGTTTTAGTTCCCTTGTACCACAAAAAAGCATGCCAGCCCAACAGTAAATCATGTCCTTCTAATATCAACAATCTATGTTTTCTTAATGTTATCCATTCTTTGACCCACATCAAACTTGCAGCTTGATAATACAGTTCCCAATTAGGCAGGCCAAAACCTCCTCTAATTCTAGCATCTTGCAAAAGCTTTAACTTTATTCTCGCTTTTTTACCTTGCCATATAAACTTCAACATGATTTTATTTAAGTCTTCAAAATAGCCTTTTCCAAGTCTAATTGGTATTGTTTGAAAGAGAAATAAAATTCTGGGTAAAATATTCGTCTTAATTGTTGAAATTCTCCCTATTAATGACAATTGCAAGTTTTCCCATTTCTTCAAGTCTGTAATTATCTGTTGTTTGAGTTTAATATAATTATTCTCTTTTAATGTGCTACATCTTGCTGTCAAATATATCCCCAGATACTTAACCTTATTTGTAACTTGGATTTTCAAAAGATCTGTCAGTTCTTCTCTTTGTCTCTGTAACATGTTTTTTGTCAAGATCTTTGTTTTATCTTTATTTATTTTCAAGCCAGCCATCTCACCATATGTCTCTATCTTTTCCAATAACTTTGGAGCGGTTTCTAATGGGTCTTCCAGAATAAAAGCTAAGTCGTCAGCAAAAGCTTGTAGTTTGAATTCTTCCTTTTTAATTTTCATTCCTTTTATACTTTTGTCATCCCTAATATTTCTATTCAACACTTCCAAAGTCAATACGAATAACAAAGGAGATAGGGGACACCCTTGTCTTGTGCCTTTTCTTATATTAATAAGATCTGTAAATTCTCCCTCCAACATTACCTTTGCTGTCTGTTTATTATATATGGCTTCTATTGCTTGAATAAATTTTCTGGCAAAACCCATCTGTTCCAATAGTAATAACATAAATCTCCAGTTCACGTTGTCAAATGCCTTTTGAGCATCTAGGAATATCAAAGCCATTTGCTTCTCAGGATGGGCCTCATAATATTCCAAAGTATTCAAGATTACTCTCATATTGTCTCTAATTTGTCTCTTTGGCAGAAATCCATTTTGATCTGGGTGAATAAAATTATTTAAATATTTTTTCAGTCTTTCTGCTAAAATTGAAGCAAAGATTTTATAATCTGCATTCAATAAGGAAATAGGTCTATAATTCTTAATTTGCAACGGGTCAGCCTCTTCTTTTAGGATAAGTGTAATATAAGCCTCTGACCATGTTTTGGGTGTCATCTTTAACATAACTTCATTCATAACTTCTAACAATGGGATGTTCAATAATTCTTGAAATTTTTTATAGAATTCTTCCGGAAGCCCATCTGGACCTGGTGCTTTCCCATTGTTTTGTCTCTTAAATGCTTCATTTAATTCCATCATTGTTATATTACTTTCTAACATTTCTTCAGTCTCTTTAGGTATCTTCGGTAAGTTAATATTCTGTAAATACTGTTTAATTTTTTCCTCATCAATATTCTCTTGTTTATATAGTTGCCCATAGAAATCTCGAATAATTTCCTTTTTCTCCTTATTACCACAACAAACTTGGCCTTGATCATCTATTAGTTTCAATATTTTTCTTGATTCCTTCTCCTTTCTCAGTTTATATGCTAGCCATCTACCTGGTTTATTTGCATCTTCAAAATAATTCTGTTTAGAATTTCTAATTTTCTGTGCCAGTTCTTCTTTCTCTATTAATTCCATTTTATGCTTAATTACATCCAGTTTCAATTTAATACCTTTTTTCTGTGGCATTTTCTGTAGTTCTTTTTCAAGTCTTTTATATTCATCTTCCAAGGTCTTGGAGGCTTGTCTTTTCCTAATATTCTTTTTTCTTGTATAATCTATTATCAAACCTCTAGCATATGCCTTCATTGTATCCCAAACATTCTGTATTGAAGTATCTTCTTTTTTGTTTTCTTTAAAGAAAAAAACCAATTCCTTCTCCATCCATTGTATAAAGTCTTTCTCCTTTAAAATAGTGTTGTTTAATGTCCATCTCGATCTTTTTTTTTTTGTCCCTTCCATTTAATTGTCATTGGACTATGGTCTGCCCAAGTACTTATTTCAATTTGTTTCTTGAATAATGGATATTAATTCTGTTGAGATCCAAATCATATCTAATCTGGACCATGATAAATGTCTATTAGAGTAATAAGTATATTGTTTAGCTTTAACGTTTCTTTCTCTCCAAATATCTTTTAAGGTTAATTCATCTGTCATTTTAAAAAAAGATTTAGGGAGAACCTTTCTATTTTGTTTTGTTGTTGTTGTTATATAGTCCAGTTTATTGTCCACAATTCCATTAAAGTCTCCCATCATAATTATGTTAACATAGTCCAGTCTAATTATTTCCATATGTAGTTTTTTATAAAACTCTTCTTGTTTATCATTCGGAGCATAAATTGCAATCAGGAGTATTTTTCTATTATTGTCCATTATTTCCACCATTAATACTCTTCCGTCTTCATCCGTGTAAATCAGTTTTGCTGGGATATCCTCTTTAATGTAGAGAACCACTCCTCTTTTCTTACATTGAATCAAAGAAGTAAATATTTTCCCTAATTTTGGCTGTACTAACAATTGCTCATGTTGTTTTTTAATATGAACTTCTTGTAAGCAAATTATGTCAAATTTTAATTTCTCTAATTTATGAAAAGTTTTCCTTCTTTTAACAGCTGAGTTAAGTCCATTTATATTTATTGTAATCAGTTTTTTTTCTTCCATAATTATGCTTTATATTTAGGTCTAACAGCTCTCATAGCTCTCACTTCACGTTGTTCTTTACTGTCTACCTGTCCACCTACAACTCCTTTCTCTTTTTCAATCTCCAGTTGTTCCTCCTGAAACTCAATTAATGAGACCTCTTTCTCTGCCTCCTCTCTTCTTCTTCCAAAAAATTCTGCGTAGAAAAGTTCTGCTTTTTCAATCGAGTCAATTCTATGTCTCTGCTCTTGCCACGTAAAGATTAGTCCTTCTGGTATCAGCCATCTATAGTTCACTTCATTTTCCAGTAGCATTTTGGTCAGAAATCGGTATTCTCTTCTCATCTCTCTCACTCTTCTAGGTATTTGTTTTAAAACCACAATCTCTTTGCCTTTATATTTCAATGTTTTCTCTCTTACCACTTGTAATATTTGCGTTTTGATGGATTTTTTAGTAAATCTAATATGAATTTTCTTTGGTAGTTTATTTCTCATCGCATATCTTGTATAAACTCGATATATCTCATCTACTCCATCCATCATCTTTTCCTCTGTAATTTCCAGAACACCTGCCAACATTTCTATCATTATCGCAGCCAAATTTTCTCCTTTTTCCTCTTCTATATTTTGGAATCTAAGATAAAATTCTGACCTTTCCATCTCCCACCTCAACATCCCATTTTTTTCTTGTTCTACCACTGTTAATCTAGTGTCAATATTTCCAATCTTCTCCTCTCTTTGTTTTCCTTCTTCCTCAATTTTTTGGAATCTCTCCTCATACTTCCCCATCATTTGTTTAATATTTTCATCAGACTTCTCTATTCTTTGCTCAATAGTATCTATTTTTATCTTAATATCTTGGATTCCTTGCATAATCATCTGTAAATTTACTTTTTCTTGTTCTTTATCTTGCTTCAACATTGTCTGAATTAAATGTTGTCCTTCAGATGGTGGGGAAGCAGAGGTAGAAGCAGAAATGCCGAGTGATTTTGGTTTCCTGCTCATTTTAATGCTTCCAAAGCTTCAAATTCTCTTTGACTTTCAATCCAGCTGATAGAGTAGCCAATTATAGTCCAAAAAAATAAAAAAATAAAAAATAAAAAAATCCAATAGTAAAAAGCCCAAAACCAAAGAAGAAAAAGGAAAAAAGGAAAAAGAAAGGTCTTCAGGTTCTTCTAGACCCTAGTCCAATTGAAATAATCCACCATAAAAAAGAAAAAATAGAAGGAAAAAAAAAATAATCAAAAAAGAAAAACAAAGTGATCCAGATGGAAGAAGCAAAAAAGCAGAAAAAAAGAAAAAGAAAGAGCTCTGAGGCTTTCCCTTTAAAATAAAAAGCAAAAATACTAGAATTAAAATTTACAAAAAGGCTGGCGAGTAGGAATTTCACAAGTATATATATATCTATATATGCACTGCACACTGCACTTTATTTCTTTATCCAAGGCTCTTATTATGACTGTCTTCTCCAGCAGCTTCAAAGCCAAGCCTCAAATGTTGATAAGAGTCCAGGAAAGCACCTGTAATAATATTTTACTGTGTTTTCCCTCTATCTTATCACATTGAAATGTCCTTGAAAAAGAGTGTTTATACATTTTTCTCTCCAATTCAAATAAAATATTTTCAAGCCTCTAGTTGGCAGTGTTGCAACATCTCTTAATACTCTTTCCCCCCCCAGCCAAAAGAAAAAATATTTATAAAAAAAATCAAACAAGAAGAAAAAGGACAACCAAAGGGAGCCTCTATCCTAAAAAAAATTAAAAAAAAAATCAAAAGAAGCATAAAAATATATATAAGAGAAAATTCAATCCGGTTACCTACAAAGTCACATTAAAGTCCTCAGAAAAGAAAAAAAAAATAAGGAAAGAATCCAAGCCTCAATTTGACATCACTTAAAAAACGCCGCTCAACCAGATTCCAGTCAAAAAAAAAATAAAGTCACAGATTTCTTCTTTGTTCAGGATGTCCTTTCAAGTCTCAATCAATTTACAATACAAAAGAAGTTTCTCACCCAACCGACACACGCTCACTCCAGCCACTTTCTTTCCGGAGCTGTCCCGACTTCAGCAGCTTTGGAGGCTGCCTTTCCGCTGCCAGCAAAAGGGCTTCTCCCGGATCAAACCAGAGATTTTGCGATATCTCTGGGGTCCTGGGACTGTGCCCTTCACAATCCCCGTCTCTACGGGACGGTTTAGGTCCGTTAGGACCGACCAGGGGTGAAAATATCAGCTGCGATCTCAGAGCCATGAGATCGCAGCTGTAACACCGAGACGAAGCTCCGCCTTCTCCCCTCACTTTGAATATTTTCAATAGCACTCTAAGCATCTCCTTGGAACTTCATCTCCCAGAATCCCCTAGAAAACAAAGGAGAATCCTGGGATCAACACACAGGAAGAAGCTGCATAGGGGGAATGCAGAACAAGGCCTCCTCCACCCATTCCAGAAAGCAATAAAGGTTCACCAAATTCTCATATGAAACCCAAAGCACTCTGTGGCATCTTACTGAGTCCATCAATTATTTGAAGTAGGATAACTGAACAGGTCCAGTCTCCATGCAGGGAAGGGTGACACCAATGCAAGGCAATCACAAGTGATATGTCTGTGACAATGGATTGATATCAATGTCCTCCATATCAGGTCACAACTCAACCATCCAATTTGCAACTAGCAGTATGCATCTGGATGTTTTTGACTTGAGACAGTTGATTACCCTGGAAGCCACCAACTCCTGAGCTACCTATGATTCAATGTCACCTGATGGCAAGTTGAAATCTCCAGGTATCATCAGTCTTGGGGACTCTGTTTCCAGTCCAACAATGGAATCCAGCAGTGCATGGAGGGTGATACACAAGCAGCAATCCCAGTTGTTCCTTAAACCCAACTTCAAATATAGCTCACATTCCACATAATCTGCAGAGAACAATCTATGAAAGCCTATAATCACATATGATTAGCCATCCAGCCTTCTTACTTGAAGCCTGGGTGATCCATTTCTTGAGGGAAGAAATATCCTCCCCACCAATTAAGTTTTATAAGACATGCCAGATCATTATACAATCATGAATGATGCTTTGTTACACAATGACCTGGCAATCAAAAGTAGCAGACAGATCCTAAATCACTGAGGATCTAATAACCAAGCTCAGATAGTTAAAGTTGAGGGTGGACAGTGGGTCCAGTGTACCTAATTGCAGCCCATCCTCATATTGCCAGCATAAATCTTCCTGTCCATCATGGCTTAGATGTTCCTACCTGCTTCCTTTGTTTTCCCCTTTCTATTCATACTCTTCACACCTCTCTTCAAGGTCCAGGCATCCATTTCCAGTATCTTCCATTTTCTAACCAACACCAATTCCATTCCTAATGACCCAACCCATCTATCCAAGAACCTAGCAAATTCCTAACCATACCTTCTGGCCATTTGGAAGCCTTCGGGCTCCAAGGCCCAGTAGGAAGAGACCACTTAATCCTACCCACTGTCCCACCTTTCTTTAACAGAGTAATCATACCTTTAGCAGTGGCAGGAGCTAAATTTGTATAAAACACTTCATCTTCAATACTTCATCAGGCTCAATAGTAATAATTGTGAGAGGGATCTTGGAGTCCTAGTGGACAATTGTTTAAATATGAGCCAGCAGTGTGCAGCAGAATCCAAAAAAGCCAATACTGTCCTGGGCTGCATTAACAGAGGGCTAGAATCAAGATCACATGAAGTGTTAATACCACTTTATAATGCCTGGTAAGACCACACTTGGAATACTGCATCCGGTTTTGGTTGCCACAATATAAAAAAGATATTAAGACTCTAGAAAGAGTGCAGAGAAGAGCAACAAAGATGATCAGGGTACCGGAGGCTAAAACATATAAAGAACAGTAGCTGGAATGGCATTATGACAATTTAATGAAAAGAAGGGGTGACATGATAGCAGTGTTCCAATATCTCAGGGGTTGCCACAAGGAAGAGAAAGTCAAGCTATTCTCCAAAGCACCTGAAGGCAGGATAAGAAACAATGTGTCAAAACTAATCAAGGAGAGAAGCAAGCCAGAACTAAGAAGAAATTTCCTGACAGTTAGAACAATTAATCAGTGGAAAAACTTGTCTCCAGAAGTTGTGAATGCTCCAACACTGGAAGTTTTAAAGAAGAGTTTGGACATCCATTTGTCTGAAATAAACAGGGGTGGACTAGAAGATCTCCAAGGTCTCTTCCAAATCTGTCATTCTATATTCTGTAATAAAACCACAGACTTTATTTTTTAAAATTTCTATACCAATAACCAAGACACAACCTTTTTCAATTGGAATACATGTATCCAGATGAAGAGCTACTGTTTAGGTGGAGGAGGTGGATATGAAATCTGTAGGACATCACATTTGGGTTGGCAAAAAAAAACTTACATGTCCACTTATACTAGAAAGAATTGGAATCTGTATATCTTTCAGCTGGTATATTGCAGCCATCTGGATTTTTTTCTCTTTTTTTGCAGCCTGGATCTTGCAGCCATACTATATGGTTATTTTCAGTATGAAAACTCATACGCCAATATGTGAAAGAAGACATTTATAAAATGATATGTCAGTAGGAAATATTTCTTCTAATTCTGATTTAACCATAAAACTATTTTTTCAAGCAAGCATCTTTATTGGATGACAAAATACCTGCAGTGAATAAATGTTCTCATAAATACTTGTGTTATAATGACAAAATGGTTCACTCTGAAGAAGATAAAAACTTCCTGTTCCATATAAATTATACTTGAAAAGTTAGACACAGTGCATATTGAACTATCTCATCAGCTTCAATGGCAGATTTGTGCTCAGATTTCTCCTAGATAAATCATTCTTATCAAAATATGTCTTTAAAGTTATATATTTTAGTTATCTTGATTTGATCCTCAGTATCCAGTATGCTCAGGAATTGCTGGATAAGCAAACCCTCCCTAATTTTTTTTTGTTTTTCCTATTGTTGTTTTAATTTCCACAGTTATAGAAAATAAAGTTAGGGCTTCAGAAGATCATCATGATCTGTTTAAATTACTTCCTGCAAGTAACACACAGCTAAGTAACAAAATATAAATGGCAATAAAATGAACAGTTGCTTTTAGAAGGTTTTATGGTCTTGTCCCGGACTCCTAGAATTGTGGACAGGTAGTCTTTATCACCTGATGTTTTCAATCATGACTCTGCCTGTGCTACATTTTATTTTTTTATTTTGATTTGTCAATCGCTTACAAGATAATAGGTTTAAGTAAAAAACATAGTTATGGATATATGAAATGGATACATATAAGAAAAATAAAAGAAACAATAGGACAGGGACGGTAGGCACGATTGGTGCGAGTTCTGCTATTTTCAGGATCTCAATTTTCCTTTTCCTGGATTCAATCCACTCATCCTGTCATTTTGTAAAATCTTCCAGATTGTTGGAGAGCCCCTCCTGTTTAGAGGATTTTAAGCTCAGGAATTTGAGAAAGGTATTTATTTTTGGTACAAAATTGAAAAACCAGCTTGTTAAATGACATCAGTAGGAAGAACATATGGAACAGCATGTTTCTAAAAGTGTGATTCCATCTGAAGTCTCACTTCATCTTAAATTTAACAAAAATAATGTATTTGCTTCAGTTAAAAAAATCAATTGAAATTTTCCTTATTTCTCATTGTTATATTGTTTCACATACTAATTCCATAAGAGTATGCATTTTCTTAAGCTATTAATGTTTTATCTATATCTGTATATGTGTGCATTTGAATATCTGTATATCTGTGTATACAGACATCTGCACATTCACACACATACAAAAGCGACAAAAAGGGATAGATACCATAATTTCCATACATATTTATAAGCAACTTTATATACATAATTATTTTCCCTTTCAACCTTCCCTCCCTTCTAACACACATTTTTCTTTTAAAAGTACACATGCCTCTTTTTTTCTGTGTGGGACTTGGGCAGTTGATTAATTATTGATTTTTTTTCTCATATACAATTCTCCTGCCACATAAGTCTAATGAAGTTTTCATAAGGTTCAAAATCTATTATTTCATTAAATAAAAGAATGAATCTTGTTCTGTTAATATTCAATCTTTCTCTCTATTTTTAGTAAAATAATATCAGCTAGAAAAATTAATAATGGAGATTTTAAATTGATCAGCATTTTGAATTATTACAATAATCTAAAAAAATGAAATTCAATGTAGAGAAAACTAAAGTCTTACACTTAGGCAAGAAAAATAAAAGTACACATGTAGACTTGGAGAAACCAAGTTTAAGGCCCCGTCACACTGCAAAACGGATGCAAAACGTGAGTAAAAAGGACACAACGGATGAGCAAAATGTTCCATCCGTTGTTATCCGCTCTCAAAAGAGGCTAAAATTTGCATAACCAGAGCGGATAACACGGAAAGGAACGGACGCGGGGAGGACGCACAGCGGATGGAAAGTGGATGCGGAACAGAAGCCCAGCGGATAGAAGTGGATGGGAGCAGATGGCACATCCGCTAGACTTCCAGGGGACCTCAGCAAAGTGGACGCGGAACGGATACACAGCGGATGAAGCGGATGCACAGCGGATGAAACGGATGCAGAGCGGAAGCCTAGCGGATGCACAGCGGATGAAGCGGATGCACAGCGGAAGCCTAGTGGATGCACAGCGGAAGCTGAACGGATGCCGAGCGTTAATTGCGCATGCGGGGGGGATGCATTGCGTAAGCCCCGCGGATATAAAGGGAAGCAGCTCCCAAGCAGGTTACCATTCGGAGGAAAGACCTGCTACCGGATACATCGAGTCCTTGCCTGCCCTGCCTGCATGCCTGCCTGCAAGCCTTGCTGCAAGCCTTGCTGCCAGCCAGCCTCCAAGCCTGCCTCCCAGCCTCCTGGCCAGCCTCCCTGCCAGACTTGCTGCCACCCTGCCTTCCAGCTTCCCTGCCAGCCAGTCTGCCTGCCAGCCTTGGTGCCTGCCTGCCTGCCTGCCTTCCTGCCAGGCTTCCTGCCAGGCTTCCTGCCAGGCTTCCTGCCAGCCTGCCTGCCAGGCTTCCTGCCAGCCTTGGTGCCAGGCTTCCTGCCAGCCTTGGTGCCAGCCTTTCTGCCAGCCTTGGTGCCTGCCAGCCTCCCTGCCAGCCTTGCTCTCTGCCTGCCTGCCAGCCTTGCTTCCAGCCTGCCTTCCAGCCTCCCTGCCAGCCAGTCTGCCTGCAAGCCTTGGTGCCTGCCTGCCTGCCTGCCTTCCTGCCAGGCTTCCTGCCAGGCTTCCTGCCAGCCTTCCTGCCAGCCTTCCTGCCAGCCTTGGTACCTGCCTGCCTGCCAGGCTTCCTGCCAGCCTTGGTGCCAGGCTTCCTGCAAGCCTTGGTGCCAGCCTTTCTGCCAGCCTTGGTGCCTGCCAGCCTCCCTGCCAGCCTCCCTGCCAGCCAGCAACCCCACAACCATGGGGAACAAGTGAAAGCCTCAGTAACCTGCCGCCATCCCTGGCAAGAGGGACAGGGCCACCCTCCCGCCCCCTGTCCCTGACTCTGCTTCTGCTGGGGCTTCTGCTACTGGGGCTTGCTCTTCTGGTGCTGGAGCTTCTGCTCGCGCTGCTCATGGCGGTGGTGCTTCTGCTGGTGCTTACTCTGCTGAAGTTGCTCCTGGCGGTGGTGCTTCTGCTCGTTCTTACTCTGCTGAAGCTGCTCCTGGCGGTGGTGCTTCTGCTGGTGCTTACTCTGCTGAAGATGCTCCTCGTCCTGCTGGTCCTGCTCGTCCTGATCGTGCTCCTGGTCCTGCTCATGCTCCTGGTCTTGCTGGCGCTGCTGGTGCTTACTCTGCTGCTGCTGATCCTGGTGCTGCTGGTGCTGGTACTGGTGCTGATCCTGCTGGTACTGATGATGATGATGATGATGATCCTGCTGGTGCTGCTGCTGCTGGTGCTGCTGCTGCTGGTGGTGTGGAGGAGCAGCCCCTACTACCTGGGAGCCCCTCTGATGAGGGTCCATCTCGTCCTGCCAAAGGGAGGAAGAGGCGTATGCGACAACGCGAGAGGAGGCAATACTCCATTGAGGAGGAACACGAGGATGAGTTGCTGGAGTGGCTGAGTGAGAATGACTATTTGTGGTGGAAGGGACACCGGCTTTACAGGGATAACAAGTGGAAGCATGCTGCTTGGAGAGAGAAGGCGGTGAGTATGGGCTACACTTCGGAGGTGCTACTCGGTTGGTGGAAGCACATGCACACCTGGTACGGGAAGCTGCACCTGAAGAAATCTGGCCAGACCGCAGTCAAGCTGACGGACAGAGAGACCTACGTCATGGCCAGGTGCAGCTTCCTGGAGGGTGAGATCCGCCACCGAGGAGCAGCCCCTCTGTCTACCCTCTCTCTCCGGCAGCCTGCTGAGAGCCAGTCCTCTTCTGGCCGAGAGTCAGTTCCTGTCTCCAGGCAGGTTTCTGTGGAGCGTGCCATGGTGGAGAAACTGCGGACAGGTGTTGTAACTGTAGTGGAGCGTGTGGAGGACTCCCTGGTGTGGTGAGAGAAAGGAGATGGCGTGTCCACCACAGCTGTACCCGCATCCACCCACAGCTCCACCTCCACAGAAAGGCAGAGAGCCAGACAGCAGGAGGGGCAGAGTCACACTGTCCTGCTGGAGATCAGGGACACCATCCGCACCAGCATAGATCTCCTCTCTCAGCTGGTCCACACCGACTCCTCATCCTCCAACCACAAGCCCTTCCTCACCTATGTCAACCAGTCCCTCACGGACATGGCGGAACCACAGTACCAGATGGTGAAGGACCAGATCACCGAGCTGCTTCACAACCCTCCAGATCCAGAGGAACCTGCTCCCACCCAGTCCAGATCTGCTCCTCCACCCCAGGTGATGTCCCTCCCATTCCAAGGCTTCCCACAGGCCCTCACCTACCAGGGCTATGGCTACCAGGAGGTCCAGCAGCACAGGCAGCAGCCCTTCCCAGTCCAGGCACAGAGTCATCGGACGACACCGTTGCCACTGGTTCCACTGATGCCACCAATACCACCCACGACACTGATGCCACTGATGCCAATGATGCCACCCACGCCACCGATGCCACCAATGCCAGTCCTCACCCACTGCAGACCAGACAGTCCCACTACACTGCTCCTTCCTCCACCCCACAGCCAAGTCCGGCCTCAGTACATCTGTCCTCGGTACTGGGGCTGACACCACATGGCATGGAGGAAGGAGCTCTCAACATCACGGGGCTGAGCCAGCTGTCCGAGAGCTTTCTCAACACACTGTCACCTGTTGTCCTCTCAGGGCCAGGCACCCCAGTGGTGCTTCAGACCAGCACTCCAGCACCAGCGACATCCATAGCACCTGGACCCTTCACCCCTGAGACTGGGCACACCTCCGAGTTACCAAGAGGAGTGCCAGAGACTGGCTGGCTGGCTACCTGTGGACTTTATTTGGACACTTGACTTGGGTCATTTTTCTTTTACAGCTTGTTGTTCAATAAAGTTTATCTTTGATTCACACACTTGCTTCATTTCTTTTTTTTAATAAAGTCTTGGTGGAAACTTTTAGAATTGGTTTAAGCCTTTGCATGCTTGTGGGATGTGTTAAGATAGCAGTGGGGTGGGCAGGGATACCTGTGGTATGGGTAATAGCTGTGGGATGGGCAGGGATACCTTTGGGATGGGTAATAACTGTGGGATAGATAAACCTCCAGTGCAAGCATAGTGGGACTGTATGGTCCACCCTCCCAGGTACCACACCTATGGCCCTTTATTATCAATAATAATGTAATAATCACCCACACATGTCAACATAAACACAACTCTTTATTAAATGCCCTGATCATTGTAGGGCCATTAAACATACATGGCCCAATCTCATCCGTGTGATGGGACAGGCTGAAGGAAGCATCCATTAATCATCTATCATCCTCTCTTGCCACTCCACTGCTCCAGCTGGGGAGTTACACAAGTGTTTCAGCAGGTTGCACTGCTTCTCCGTTCACGTGAGGCTCTGTTGGGGCCTTGCACATCCTCAGTGTCTATCAGGTTTCACCCTTGCCTCCATTCCCCAGGCTCCATGTCCCCATTGCCTTGTTGGAGGTCCATGAGCCTGTTCTGCAACAATGGGTAGTGGGTGCGCATGAGATTGTGCAGGATGCAGCAAGCTTCCACGATCCTCCTCACGGTCTCTGGGTGATGCTGCATGGTGGTGAGAAGTACCTGGAACCTGTTGGCCAGGATGCCAAAGGCGTTCTCCACCACCCGCCTTGCCCTGGACAGCCTGTAGTTGAAGATCCTCTCTTCACGGTTGAGGAGTCTGGAGGTGTAGGGCTTCATGAGGTAGGTTCTGAGGGAGAAGGCATCATCACCCATGATGATGGCACATCTTGCGTGTCGTTGGCAGTGGGTCTGGATCTGGGAAGTCCATGATGAGGTTACGTTCCAGCCCCTCCTTGAGGTCACTGGCGTTGTATACCTTGGCATCTGAACATGAGCCGTTGCCTAAAGCATCGATGTACATGAACTTGTAGTCAGCATCGACCATGGCGAAGAGGACAATGCTGAAGAAGCCCTTGTAGTTGAAATAAGTGGACCCCGACTTGGCTGGTGCTTTGCAGGCCATGTGCTTGCCATCTATGGCTCCAACGGTGTGTGGGAAGTTCCACTTCTGATACCACTGCTCTGCAACTTTCTTCCATCCTTCTTCAGTGGAGGGGCACTGGAGGAGCTCCTCCTTGTATTCTTCGATGATGGCCTGCACCACTTC
>BLBF01000006.1:53587556-53622820 GCA_015471245.1 Laticauda colubrina | reverse complement strand
GGCACATCTTGCGTGTCGTTGGCAGTGGGTCTGGATCTGGGAAGTCCATGATGAGGTTACGTTCCAGCCCCTCCTTGAGGTCACTGGCGTTGTATACCTTGGCATCTGAACATGAGCCGTTGCCTAAAGCATCGATGTACATGAACTTGTAGTCAGCATCGACCATGGCGAAGAGGACAATGCTGAAGAAGCCCTTGTAGTTGAAATAAGTGGACCCCGACTTGGCTGGTGCTTTGCAGGCCATGTGCTTGCCATCTATGGCTCCAACGGTGTGTGGGAAGTTCCACTTCTGATACCACTGCTCTGCAACTTTCTTCCATCCTTCTTCAGTGGAGGGGCACTGGAGGAGCTCCTCCTTGTATTCTTCGATGATGGCCTGCACCACTTCTCTGACCACAATGCTGATGGTGTTGTGTGGCACCCTCCAGCCGTACTGCATGCTCCTGTAGGTGGTCCCTGAGGCCAGGTGGCGCAGAGTGAGTGCCACCTTGAGCCCAGGTTCCAGGCTGGGCCGGAAGTTGGTGTTTGCCTTGCTCAACCTAGGTGTCAGCCACTGCACAACTTCATCAAACATGGCTGGAGGCATCCTCATGAAGTTCTGGAGTGCACGAGTGTCTTCGTTCCTGAGCTCCACTATCAGCTTGTTGTACAGTCCGTACTCTGCTCTTCTCCCGATCCATCTTCGGACCCAGACGCTTCTTGGCCGCCTCTTTTTTTTCCTGTAGTAGAGTTCACAGAGCCTGTAGATGGCTTCGCACTGTTGCAGAACGATGGTGGCTGCCAAAAGGACTTTGTTACGATCCACGGTGGACATGACTGGATGCTGTGGAAGAGCAAGAGTCAGATGAAGGCTGCAGAGGTCTGCAGAGCTGGGCTGCTGTTCTGAAAGTGAGATCGTGATGAGTTGCTCCCCCTTTTTATAGGCAGTGTAGGTTTTCCCTAGGTGTTCCTTTGGATCCTCTAGGCATCCTCTAGACATCCTTAATATCCGAGATAGGTCCCCTCTGCGAACGTTTTTTCCGTTTTAAACACTTTGTTTCCATTCTGCATCCATGAAGCATCCATTCTGCATCCGTTCTGCATTCATTCTGCGTCCGTTCCGCTTTCTCCCTTCATCCGAGCGGATGCAAGTTGCGTGGATACAGAACGGATGCCTAGCGGATATAGCGGATGCCTAGCGGATGCAGAGCGGATGCATTGGATACATTTTCCGCTCAAAAGTTTTGAGCAGTTCAAAACTTTCTGAGTGGATGAAACGTCAATAAACGGATGCTGGACGGATAGAGGGGAAGCAAAACGGAGGCAGTGAGTACAAACGGATACATCGCGTTTTCCAATGGATGGCAAGCTTTTTTGTCCATTTTACATCCTCTTTCCATCCATTGGTGCAGTGTGACAGGGGCTTTAATAACAGTAACTGTGAGAGGGATCTTGGTGTCTTAGTGGACAATCAATTAAGTATGAGTTAACAGTGTGCAGTGGCACCAAAAAAAGCCAATGCAATCCTAAATTGCATTAACAGAGGGATATAATTAAGATCAAATGAGATACTAATACCACTCTATAAAATCTTAGTAAGACCACACCTAGAATACTGCATCCAGTTTTGGTCATCACATTATAAATAAGATGTTGAGACTGTATAAAAAGTACAAAGAGCAAGCAACATGATCAGGTGGTGGAAGCTAAAATATACAATGAACCAGTTACAAGTACTCAGCATGGCTAGCCATTTGAAATTCTAAGTCTGTATAGAATTTATCTGCCCTTGAATGAAGGGGATTTTGACAGTACCATAGAGATGATTAGGCAAGATAACTTAATAAACTAAAGTGTGGTATGTGGTATGTTGGCTTTACAGCCATGGATAAAAAGACCACCAGAGAATAGTGAGTACAGCACAAAACATCATGGGCTGTTCCCTGATACCACTAGATGACATCACTAGGGCTCGCTGCCTGAGAAGAATGAGGAAAATTCTTCCATTCAGAGCATCCAATAGTGGGAGGTGCTTCAGTCTCTGCATGTCTAGGCTGGGCTTAATTTGTGGAACATTCTTCTTCCTCCACGGGACTCCTCCCCAGTGTTCCCCAATTTTGGTGCAGTCTTGTGAGGGATAGGCAGTGCTTTTTCGTTACTCCTTGGCCGAAACAGGATAATTTTTCTTTTCAGGTTTGGAGACAGGTTCTCTCAACAAATTGCTTAATGATCTATCCACGCTGCCTTTTCCATCTGGCCATTGGTGATCACTCTATCGGGAAGTGCTTTTCGCACCCCAAAGCAGAGTGAGGCATCGGCTTCATTCCGCGCTCCCCAACTGCTACCCCTGCCCTTGCCATAGCAATAGCAATGCCATTTTAAACAAACAAATGGCGTGGTTTTGTTTCTCTCGCTCGCAACTAAGTTGTATCGCTGCTTTCCCCCCAGAATGACACCTTGGGGTGAAGGGCTTAAACGCCTGATTATTTTCACCCCTCCCAGCTATTTAGTAGTAAGGGAAAGCTGTCTGGAGCTAATCCCTTCTCATGGCGTGTGCCAAAAATAACGGCCGGTCACCATTTTGTTGTAGGTGGACCACGTGGCTGCATTGAGTGCAAATCTTCTGTAGACTGTGTGAGGTAGTTTCTTATTTCCGATTAGAGGATATTTATTCAAAACCCCAAGGAATTATTGCAACCTCATTTTAAACCATATTCAAGGCAATCTGTTATTCTTGTTGTTGGTTTAACCCTCATAGTTCTCCCTAACCAGTGGCACAACAGTGAGCACCTAGGCCAGTGTCCGCCTGTGCAAGGAAGCTGTTGAAGGCCTGTGATTAATACTTTGTCCTGTTAGTCATTCTCAATTTGGCTGAAAGGGATATCCAATTAAATTAGCTGTTATATTGATATATATTTACATACATATATACACTAATAATAATAATATTTATAATAATAATACAAATAATAATAACAATAATTAATACTAGTAAAATAATAATAACAACAATAATAATAATGATAAATTTATTATTATTGAGATACAACTCATATTAGAGACATATATACATATATACATATTTGTTTTCGTAAGTTTTTGCGGGTACTTACATGTATGGTATTCAGCTTTGTTCAGGTATTTTCCCACGTCATGATAGTTGCGCTTTTAAAGTTGTAGCAATGTTTCGGCAGAATCTCATCTGCCATCATCAGGCTTCTGTATTGTGTTCGTCTGTCACAGTCTTCGACAGGACCAAACTCTTCCAGATGGAGTGCCAGAGAGGATGAAGGCCTGCATGAAGATGGCTATCCTTCAGGGAATCGCAGCAGGCCTACAACATGCAGTTCTGACCAGGGATCAGCCTGCACCTTCTGAATATGATTCACAATCAGTTTGATCATTGGCCAGGTTGGAGCAACACTATACCCAGGTACACTTTCAAGGGGATATGCTCCTCTAAGGGCCACAGGAGGAGGAGCAGGAGGAGAAAGAAGAGGTAGAGCACATTGATCCGATGGAACAGATTGAATCAGGATCAATACATGACAGTGACCTGGCCCTTTCAGAAGTGGACCCCTTAGAAAGGGGGATGTCTGAAGATGAGGGCCTTGTTCCTGACCAACCTGTATTTACAAGCTTATTCCGCCCACAACTATTCAAATCACTATTGTTTTAGGCCAAAAACACTGCATGCCTGGACAAGCCAGCCCCTTCTACCACTCCAGCTCCTTCAGAAGAGGGACCAGAAGATCTAATTTTCAGCCAACCAGTAGTTGGAGCACATGTGATTCCAGTTCCTCACATGTTTGCAGACCTGGTACAGAAACAGTGGGGTTCTGCATCAGTGTACCCTGGCTCCATGGGTTATGACAGGAAATACTTTAATTTGGCCCCTGATTTCTTAAAATTGTTGAATACTCCCGAGGTAGACGAGCCTATTGTGGGATTAGTGTCCTCGTCCTCCATTCCCAGTGAAGCACTGGAGGCATTAAAGCCAGAGGAAAAATGGCCTGAGCTGGCCCTATGTAGGGCTCATCAGTCTGATGCATGGGCCATCAGAGTGGCCACAGCTGCTTCCTTCTTTTCCCATTCTTCTCTCAGATGGCTCCGGCTCTTACAGGAGCATGTCCCCAATTCCAACATTAGAGCACACCAAGACATTGCAAAACTTATTGCAGCTGCTGAATTCTCAGCTGATGCAAACTTTCATGCAGTCAAGTTTTCAGCCAGAGCCATTACTTCATATGTCACAGCGTGATGCATACTATGGTTAAAACATTTGCAAGTGGATATTAAGTGCAAATACAAGCTGGCTTCATCTCCTCTTGTGGGTGACAGACTGTTTGGCCCTTCCCTCGATGCACTGCTTATCGAAACTCAAAACAAAAAGAAAATTCTACCTTTCCTTTTTCGGAAGTCAGATCCAAAAAACCCTCAGTCCTTTTGGAAGGGATCCTTTCAGCCCTTTTATCAGGGACCATTCTCAACCAAATACCAGAGACCCCGGTCTTTCCAACCAGGGCAGCAGCCAGAGAGGTCCAACTTTGGGGATAGGAACTGAAGGGGTGGCCAGTCCAAGAGATCCTTTCGAGGAGCAGGAAATAGACCTTTCCAGTGTCCAAGATAACTCCATGGGCCCGAGTCCCATTGTGACCACCTTAAATTATTTGTGGACCAACGGGACTCCTCAACGTCTGATTCCTGGGTCAGAGACACAATCAGATTCAGCCTCGCGCTGGAGTTTCAATCCATTCCCCCAGACTTCTTTATGTCATGCCCTCTTTCCAGAGATCCAGTTAAATGAGATCTTATGGAAACAGCTATTCATCACTTACTGGACATACGAGCCATCTAATCAGAAGCTACCAGACAATGGGGGTGAAGTTTCTATTCACATCTTTTTGTTGTTCCCAAAAGTTCAGGGGGTGGAGAGCAATTTTAGATTTGAAACATCTTAACCGATTCTTAGTATATCGCAAGTTTAAAATGCACTCCCTGCTATCCATCATACTTGTCATCAGAAAAGGTGACGTCCTTACATCCATAGATCTGATGGAGGCATGCTGACATATTTCTATTTGGCCTTCTCACTATAAATTTCTACAATTCAGTGATAATAACTACCATTTTGAATATGTGACTCTTCCTTTCGGACTAGCATCTGCTCCCAGGACCTTCACGAAGGTTCTTGCAGCTCTTGTTGCTCATCTCCGAGGTGTACCTGTAGAACTTCAGTATTACCTTGATGATATATTAATTTTGTCATCTTCTATTCATCAAGCACTCAGAGATACTCAGACCATATTACAATCCCTACAACTACACAAGTTCTCAATCAATTGGAAAAAGAGTCAATTAACACCATTGACTCGATTAATCCATCTGGGGGCAATCATAGATACAGTGGAAGGCAAAGTTTTCCTGTCACCAGACAGACAAAACAGCATCCATCAATTAGTTAAGGAGATCAGAGTTCAAAAAAGGGTACCCCTAGCTGACCTATCAAAATTGTTAGGCAAAATGATCTTATGTATCTATTATTCCTTGGGCCCGCCTCCACACTAGATTCCTCCAGTGGTTCCTGCTCCCATGCCAGCAATCTGGCTGGAGCAACTCCAAATATAATATCAAGGTTCCATCAAAGGAACTCATATCTCTCCACTGGTGAACCAGACCAGTCATGAACAGAGATAGTCTCTTCAAAAAACCCCACAGACTCACCATCACCCCTGACGCCAGCCTGTTTGGATGAAGAGCTCACTTTCAATTGCTCACAGCCCAAGGCCATTGGTCCTCCATAGAACAGTCGTGCAGCATAAACTGGCTGGAGCTTCGAGCAGTACACCTGGATCTCCACAGCTTCCTTCCACAGGTACGCAATCAACACATACTAATATCGACCAACAACGTAACAGCAAAAGCTCACAAAAACAAATACGGGGGCACACAGTTGAAACATCTCATGTGGGAAGCGGAGCGTTTGTGTCATTGCGCGGAGAGCAACCTACTTTCTATCAAAGCAGAACACATTTCGGGACTATCGATTACACAGGCAGACTAACTAAGCAGGGCCACGATTGATCAGTTGGAGTGGTGCCTCCATCTGACCCTGTTTCAAGAGGCAGTCAGGACATTTGGACAGCGGTGGCAGACCTGTTCATTTCCCCCCTCAATGCTCAGCTCCCAAGATTTTTTTCCAGTTACCCCTTGCAAGGAGCGGAGAACTTCAATGCACTCCGCTGCTGTTGGCCCCCGGGACTTCTGTACGCATTCCTGCCACTTCCACTGCTTCCCAAGGTCATTCAGAAGCTACTAGACAAGAGGGCAGAGCTTCTTCTCGTAACTCCTTACTGGCCCAGACGGCCGTGGTTTGCAGGTCTCCTCAGTCTATCCATATCAACACCATGGAGAATTCCACCGGACAGGGTCTTGCATACCCAGGGACCCCTGCAACATCCGGACACTCAATGGTTGCACCTGACTGTCTGGAGGTTGAGTGGAGTCATCTGAAGAGTGAAAAATTTTCCACCTGAGTTATTGCCACCATCCAAGCTGCCAGATGCCCCTCAACAATTCGCATTTACAATGCCACATGGTCCAGTTTCTGCAAATGGTGTACCAAGTCTCAAATTGATCCCATCTCTCCATCTATGGCTCATATCCTAGAGTTCTTACAAGAGGAGCTTGACAAGGGATTATCACCTAATATATTGAAAAGACAGGTGGCGGCCTTGATGTCAGTTATCACTTGTGAAGGTCTACTATCTCTTTCCCATCACCCACTCATACAGAGTTTCCTTCAAGGAGCCACAAATTTACACCCGCCAGCGGTTCACTGTTATCCCACCTGGGACCTTAACAAAGTCCTTCTTGCATTCACTAAGAGCCCTTTTCAATCTTTTAAATTGTCAAGTCTCCAAATTCTGATGTATAAAGTAGTTTTCCTCATAGTGATCACTTCTGCTTGTCATATTTTGGAATTTGCAGCTTTGTCAATCAGACAAGATCTTTGTGTCTTCCATTCTGACCGGGTGGTCCTTCATCCTGATCCTACATTTATACCCAAAATTAACTTGGCTTTTCACAGGGCACAAGAGCTGGTACTTCCTAATTTTTGTCCCAGACCATCCCAAGGGTTGGAAATACAGTGGCATTGGCTTGATGTGAGGCGAGCATTGCGAATATATATTCACTGCACAGTGACTTTCAGAAAAACGGAAGCCTTATTTGTGTCATTTCAGCCCAAAGCTCAGGGATGCAAGGTCTCATCTTCCACAATAGGCCTTTGCAGAAGATAGTAAAAACGTAACAGACTCATTCACTACAGGTGCCCAGGGGCATAACAGCTCATTCAACAAGGACGCCACAACATCAGCATCTTGGGCCACACGGGCACCAATAACTGAAATTTGTCAAGCCGCAACCTGGGCCTCTCCATCTCCCTTCATTAGGCATTATAAAATAGATATGTTTGCATCTGCTGAGGCCTCCTTTGGCAGAAAAGTTATGCAACAGGTCCACAGGGACCAGGAGGAGATTCCAAGCCAGATGGAGTCCCTCCCGTAGGAGAGGCCAAGCTTTGGTATGTCCCATTACTGGATGCTCATGGGAGAAAGGGCATTGGTATTTACCTGACACACCTGTTCTCTTTGAGTTGTGAAGGGCATCCAGCCCCACCCCTTTTTCCATCTGGCGGGGTCCTGTTTCAGCCAATGAATTGTTAGGGCATTGAGGATGAGGGTGTTTATTTCTCTCATCTTTGCCAAAACTGGGTAATGCTGGGGAGGAGTCCCGTGGAGAAGGAGGAGCGTTCCACAAATTAAGCCCAGCCTAGACATGCAGAGACTGAAGCACCTCCCGCTACTGGATGCTCTTCACAGATCAAAGAGAATGGGCATGTCAGGTAAGTACCAATGCCCTTTCTCATGAATTACTCACATCCCGGTCAGCACTTCTTCACTCTCCTACCATCGGGTGGGAGATATAGAAGCATAGCCAGCTGCACCAACAGGCTAAAGAACAGTTTGTACCCATGGGCTGTCAGACTTCTGAACAGAAAATAACCTCATGTCAACATAGCGCGATAGACTTGTAGGGCTGGCACATTGTGCAACAAGGTCACATAATGTAATAAGATTGGGACTGGGTTAGGGACTTCTGTCCTCACTGTGAGTTGTGTTGGGAGGGAGTGCACAAAGGGAGGCTCAGCCAGTCTCATTGTACACAAGTTGTACTCTGACAATAAAGGTAATAATAATAAAACAGAAAAAATATGATCTTTTACTGAAAACAGAAAAAAATATGATATTTTAGTTCCTGTAAATTATAATAAAATTGTTACTGTATATTGAGAATCTAAATACATGGGGATAATTATATGGCAATTGTCACATTCTGTTTTAAATCTAGGTCTGGGGAAAATACCATTTTAAGCAGCAACTTTCCCTTTCAAGCATTATCTCAACAATCCCACAGTTAAGGTTAAGAAAAAGATATGTACATATCATTTGTTTGAATATGACTTATTTTCTATAAGGCTCTTATTTTCTCTTATTCTCTATATTCTATTTGCTAAAATGAACTGGAAAAGGAAGTCTATACCTATGGTGTTGGTGAACACTGATATGTTAAACAAAATTATGTGGTATTATCAGCATCTGTGATTTATCTTGAATTTATGATTAGCAAGACAGTCAAGACTTTTCTTGAACCTTCATTTCTTTGAAGTTCTTGCTTATTAATGAATGGCACTTTTAATAAGGTCATAGAAACACTCCATATTCAAAACAATATGAATTTGAGAGTAAACATACCTATGGCTTATAAAAAATCCAATTGAACAATCTGTTTTATTTGTATTTTAAATTTATGTCCCTCAACTCAAGTTTTTACATGAGATTATTCCTTTCTAATTGCTTTTAATTTCTTCATTCCTGGATAAATTGTGTATGAGAGGATGCGCACACATTTTTACATGCATTTGTGAGCATTTATGGAACACATTTTTAAGTGTTGCAGCCATTGGGGGTGGGCTGAG
The DNA here is from genome assembly GCA_015471245.1 of Laticauda colubrina. NCBI lineage: Eukaryota > Metazoa > Chordata > Lepidosauria > Squamata > Elapidae > Laticauda > Laticauda colubrina. Next base: position 53,613,801 of record BLBF01000006.1, on the reverse strand, counting down.
AAAGGGCTTGTGTCAAGTAAACACAATAGAATAAAAAAACAATTTCCAGAAGCTGGAGAGGATTTTCCCCTCCAGGATTATAGACTTGTCTCTGACCTCAAAAAAAGAAATCCTTTGGATCCTGGATAGTTTCCCAGTCATAAATTACTGCAAACTTAAGAGAACTGTTTATTGTCATTTACTTACTTCAATAGACCTATATTGAATAGAATCTCAAAGAGGCAAACAATGAGAGCCTTAGGTTATATGGCAGGAAATATGTTACACATATACTGTATATCCTTATTATAAAAATATGACTTTATCTTTTGTTTTTTTTTCTAAAACTTTGGTAGAAAAGAATTCTGAGTATAGAAAAGAGTAGTTGTTAAATGCTTAATCTTTTTCTGCCCACAAATTCATCATTCCAAATTGATTTTCTACATAAAACAGAATGTACTTGAAAAAAAAATAAACATCTGGAACTCAGTGGCTTAATTTTGGGAGCTGGAATAATATTATAGCAGACAGCAAAAAGCAAATCATAAGTAACACAAGAGAGAGAATGTAACAGGAGCAGCTGCCTTATAAAGATAAGAAACTCTCATCTACCTATATACACATTTTTCCTCATGGTAAATGTCATTTTTAACAAATTGGAGCAGAATCAAAAACTGGAAATTAATATAAGCTGAAAATATAGTTATGGGAAATTAAATGACATCAATAAGAAAGAACCTACTTGCAGAAGTTATCCTTAGAAACAAAACATAAAATTTCCCATTTCAGGACAAGAAAGTCTCACAGAAATACTTAAACTTTTCATCTTCTATTAAGATTTCCTTGCTAGTGTACATGCTCAGTACACTTTGCTTATGACACTTCTGCATTCAATGAGACTGTCTGCTAACCAAAATTAAAGAACTTAAATTGTTACATATCTTAGTGCTACCTATGAGGATTATGAAAGAATCCATATGACTGCAGATGACAAGAGTTTTTATCTCCTTACTGTATCCGGTAGCCATTTGTGTGCTGCCCCACTCATTCACTCACACACACACACACACACATAATTGTGCTTTAATGAGTTTATTGATGTTCCCCAGCAATTTCCTTCACCTAGACTCAGAACTGTTCCAATTAAATCCAGCTACAAGCAGGCCAAGAGGAGCCAGCTTTCTGGTGCAGCCCATCAAATGGGGCCTTCTCTTCTCAAATAGTCTGGCTGACCTCCGTTGTTCCTGCCTTGTCTCTGCCCTGTGTGTTTTTGGATTAGATGAAGAAGGCAGTTCCTCCTCCTCTTCAGAAGCTGTCTGCTACTTCAAGCTTTCCCCTGCTGAAGCTCCTCTAATTCACTTTCAACTGGCCATTCAAAGGGATTAATCCACTCAGTTTCTGACATGCCAGGAATGAACTTATCTAGGGGTGGGATTCTACCAGTTTGCACCTATTCGCTAGAACCACTTGTTAAAGGCTAGGTCACACTGGCCGACGGATGCAAAACGTATGTAAAAAGGACACAGCGGATGAGCAAATTTTCCATCCGTTGTTATCCGCTCTCCAAAGTGCCCTAAATTTGCAGAAACAGAGCGGACAACAATGGAAAGGAACGGACGTGGGGAGGATGTAGCGAGGATGTAAAGCGGATGTTTGGAGGAAGCCTAGCGGATGGAAGCGGATGACACATCTGCAGGGCTTCCAGGGGAGAACAGCGAAGCGGATGCGTAGCAGAAGGAGCGGATGTGTAGTGGATGCATAGTGGATGCAAAGCGTTCACTGCGCATGCGGGGAGGATGAATTGCGTAAGCTCTGCAGATATAAAAGGAGGCAGCTCGCAAGCAGTCAGCATTCAGAGGAAAGACCTGCTGCCAGAGACATCTTGAGAGAACACCATGGGGAAGAAGAGGAAGCCTGTGCCTATTCCTGCCAGCCCTGGCAAGAAGGACAGGGCCACCATCCCACCCCCTGGTGCTGACTCTGAAGCTGCTGGTGCTGGTGCTCCTGGTGTTGCTCCTGCTGGTGCTTCTCCTGCTGGTGCTGCTGGTGCTTCTCCTGCTGCTGGTGGTGGTGGTGCTTCTCCTGCTACTGCTGCTGTGATGGACCAGCCCCAAGGCCCTCAAAGTCCTGCTGCTGAAGGCCCTGAAGCCCCTGCCAGAGGGAGGAAAAGGAAAGGCAAGGAGAAGGGGGAGATGAAACAGTACTCAATTTCCGAAGACCATGAGGAGGAGGTACTGGAATGGCTGAGGGAGAACGAGGACCTGTGGAGGAAGGGCCACAGGCTCTATCGCAACACCAAGCAGAAGCAGGCAGCGTGGAGAGAGAAGGCGGAGAGCCTGGGCTACACTTCAGATGTCCTCCTGGGGTGGTGGAAGCACATGCACACCTGGTATGGCAAGCTGCACCTGAAGAAATCCAGGCAGGCCACTGTCAAGCTCACTGACCAGGAGACCTATGTCATGGCCAGGTGCAGCTTCCTGGAGGGTGAGATCCACCACAGAGGAGCAGCCCCTCTGTCAACCCTCTCCCTCAGACAGCCCACAGACAGCCAGTCCTCTTCCAGCCAGGAGCCAGTTGCACTATCCAGGCAGGTGTCTTCAGAGGGCCCCACAGCAGAGACCCCCCTGACAGCTGCACTCCCCATGCCAGAGGACGTGGAGGATCTCCTGTCTCAAATGGAGCAAGAAGAAGCAGCCACCAGAGACCAAGCCACACCCACCCCCAGCTCCACCTCCACAGAAAGCAGGCAGAGAGGCAGACTGGAGGGACAGAGCCACACTGTCCTCTTGGAGATCAGGGACACAATCAAAGCCAGCACAGATCTCCTCTCCCAGCTGGTCCACTTCGACACACCATCCTTGAACCGCAAGCCCTTCATCACGTACGTGAGCCAGACCCTCATGGACATGCCCGAGGCCCAGTACCAGGCAATGAAGGAGAGGATCACAGCTCTTCTGCACCACCCTCCAGGCCCAGCTGAACCTGCTCCTACCCACTCCAGGTCTGCTCCTCCACCCAGGCAATGTCACAGCCCTTCCACGGATTTCAGCAGCCCCTCGCCGACCAAGCCTACCACTACCAGGACTTCCCACAGCAGAGGCAGCCCTTCCCAGTCTGCACCCAGGTTCCTCGGACGCCACAGATGCCACAGACGCCACAGATGCCTCACCTGACCCAACTGTAGACCAGACAGCCCTACTACACTCCTCCTTCCTCCACCCCACAATCAAGCCCTTCCTCAGAAAATCTGTCATCAGTCTTGGGCCTCACATCCCAGGTACTTGAGGAAGGGCCTCTCAACCTCATGGGACTGAGTCAGCTCTCTGAGAGCTTCCTGCACACACCATCTCCTGTTGTACTCTCGGGGCCAGGCAGACCAGCACTCTAGCAACAGCCACCTCCACAGTCCCTGGCCCCTTTACATCTGAGACCATGGGCACGCCTCAGATTGACTGAGAAGAGTGCCAGAGACTGAGTTGTTACCTGTTCACTTTATCTTTGCTAAAGACACTTTACTTGGGTCATTTTGCTTTTTAATAAAGTCATACAGTTTGTTATTAATAAAGGTTATCTTTGCTTCACACACTTGGTTCATTTTTTTTACTTAATAAAGTGTTGGGGAAAACTTTGAATAAAGGGTTAAGCCTTTGCATGCTTGCAGGATTGGTAAGGATAGCTGTGGGATGGGTAGCTGTGGGATGGGTAAGGATAGCTGTGGGATAGATAAACCTCCAGTGCAAGCAAAGTGGGACTGTATGGTCCACCCTCCCAGGTGCCACACCTATGGCCCTTTATTATCAAGTAACAATGTAATCATTGATCCACACATTTCAACATAAACACGACTCTTTATTAAATGCCCTGTTCATTGTAGGCCCACTCAACATACATGGCCCAATCTCATCAGTGTGATGAGACAGGCTGAAGGAAGCATTCATTAATCATCTATCATCCTGTCTTGCCACTCCACTGCTCCAGCTGGGGGGTTGCACAAGTGTTTCAGCAGGTTGTGCTGCTACTTCCCTTCATGTGAAGCTCTGTTGGGGCCTTGCACATCCACAATGTCTATCAGGTTTTGTCCTTGCCTCCATTCACCAGGCTCCATGTCCCCATTGCCTTGTTGGTGGTCCACAAGCCTGTTCTGCAACACTGGGTAGCGGGTGCGCATGCGATTGTGCAGGATGCAGCAAGCTTCCACGATGCTCCTCACAGTCTGGGGGCGATGCTGCATGGTGGTGAGAAGTACCTGGAACCTGTTGGCCAGGATGCCAAAGGCGTTCTCCACCACCCGCCTTGCCCTGGACAGCCTGTAGTTGAAGATCCTCTCTTCATGGGTGAGGCATCTGGAATTGTAGGGCTTCATGAGGTAGGTTCTGAGGGAGAAGGCGTCATCACCCACGATGAAGTAGGGCACATCTTGTTTGTCATTGGGTAGGGGGTCTGGATCTGGGAAACCCATGATGAGGTTGCATTCCAGCCCACCCTTGAGGTCACTGGCATTGTATATCTGGGCATCTGAAGCTGACCCGTTGCCTGAAGCATCGATGTACATGAACTTGTAGTCAGCATCAACCATGGCGAAGAGAACGATGCTGAAGAAGCCCTTGTAGTTGAAATAAGTGGACCCCGACTTGGCTGGAGCTTTGCAGGCCACATGCTTCCCATCTATGGCTCCAACGCTGTGGGGAAAGTTCCACCTCTGATACCACTGCTCTGCAACTTTCCTCCAGCCTTCTTCAGTGGTGGGACACTGGAGGAGCTCCTCCACATATTCTTCAATGATGGCCTGCACCACTTCTCTGACCACAATGCTGATGGTGTTGTGTGGCACCCTCCAGTCATACTGCATGTTTCTGTATGTGGTTCCAGAGGCCAGGTGGCGCAGAGTCAGTGCCACCTTCAGTCCAGGGTCCAGGCTGGGATGGAAGTTGGTGCTTGGCTTGGTCAACCTGGGTCTCAGACGCTCCACCACTTCGTCAAACATGGCTGGTGGCATCCTCATGAAGTGCTGGAATGCATGAGAGTGTTCATTCCTCAGCTCCACCATCAACTTGTCATAGAGTCCAAACTCCACTCTTCTCCTGATCCATCTTTGGACCCAGACAGCTCTTGGACGTCTCCTTCTCCTTGTGTAGAAAAGGTGAAACAGTCTGAAGAGGGCTTGGTTCTGGTGTTGAATGATGGCGGCTACCAAAAGGAGTGTGCGATGATCCATGGTGGAGATCAATGGATGATATGGAAGAACAAGAGCAAGGCTGAAGAGGTCTGCACACCAGGGCTGCTGGACTGATAGTGAGATCCAGGTGATTTCCTCCCCCTTTGTATAGGAAATGTCGGTTTTCCGCTAGGTGTCCTTCCACATACTCTAGGCATCCTCCAGACATCCTAAATATCTGAGATACGTCCCATAAATGAACATTTTGTCTGTTTTAATGCTTTATATCCGAGCTGCATCTGCTTTCATCCTATGTCCGTGCTACTAACGCTGTGTGGACATTCCGCGTACCTTTCGCTTCCTCTTTCTGCTTTCCGCTGGAGCGGATGTGAGTTGAGGGGATGGCCAGAGGATGCCGAGAGGATACATCAGGCATGTAACGGATGACAACGGACGTAGAACGTTTGTTGGCCGTATGTGTCGCAGATGTAGGTCGTACATGGCAGAAAGTTCATCCGCTCAAAAAGTTTTGTGCGGCTCAAAACTTTTTGAGCGGATGAAATCTCAGTAGATGGATGTTTGGCGGATAGACCGTATGAAAGACGTACGCAGTGAGTACACAACAGATGCATCGCATTTTCCAACGGATGGCAAGCTTTTTTGTCCATTTTACATCCTCTTTGCATCCGTTGGTGCAGTGTGACATGGGCTTAACATTCTAAGCAGTTTGGAGAACCGTTTGTTAGAAGAAATCACTGGCCTAATCCTGTAAGGAAGGCAGAAAGGAAACATTCTGGTGTTGCTTTCAGAAACTGCCTCTCTGTTAACCCTTGTTACATTCTTGGCAGGACTAGACTTCCTATCTCAGAAACCTCTCTGCAGTTTTGTTCCCTTTCTTTGCTGGAACTTTGCTTGTGTGGAGTGACCATTCAAAATTACATGGCACTGAAAAAAGTGACTTATGACCCTTTTTCATACTTATGACTGTTGCAGCATCCCTTAAGTCATGAGAGGCCATGCGAGGAGATGTGTGCCTCGATGTGAGTGTTGTTGAGTTTGCCACGGCCAGCCAGTAACATGACCACCAAGCCACACCCACCAACTAAGCCATGCTCACAGAACCGGTTGTTAAAAAATTTGAATCCCACCCTTGAGCTTATCCTCTCTTGAGCTGACCTCTGAGAAGGAATCTGGGGAGTTGTCCAAGGGAGACATCACAATCCGGATATTTGTAATCTTGATAGGGTGTTCTAATGAAAATTCTAAGTTTCCCCTAATCCTATAAAGTAGTTGTGTAAAAGTTTTAAATTAAAAATGCTTTCAGAATAGAAATGTTAATTGTTTATTTTCATCAATCAACAAAATGTATAGCAAATGAACAGAAGAGAAATCCAAATCAAATGAATATTTGGTGTGACCACCCTTTGCCTTCAAAACAGTATTTGTCTAATAGCAAGAATTTTGACTTGTTTGTTATATCTGGCTCCAACATTCTACATATCAGAGTTAGACATATCTTTCAGCATCAAACTGGATTTGCTTCTGGGCACATCAGCAGTGAAATGTCATTATCACTTTTCATACAGTCACATCATAAGCATAAGCACGACTCACAGTTATCCTCTGCTCTCCCCAATATGTTGGGAAGTTAAATACCTTCTGAGTTGGGAACAAAACTTGCATTAACCAGTTGATATTATTTATTTGGTTTTCTTGGCAGAATAATTGCCAAGTTGTCATGTAATCCTTTCAAATAGATTATATTTAGTTTGACCCTTTCCTTAGGATATGCCTATTATGGTCAACTTTCTAAGAATGCTCAGTTTGCACTGTTGGAATACATATGCCCTTTAACCACGATCTGGGTACATAAATTACAATTAGTATAAATTACAATGGAAATATTACTTACAAAAAATGCACTGATTTTTGATATGTTGACTTGTTAGCAGGACTTGTTTTGTAGGAAAAACCTCAAATTTCCATACAAAATTTATAATGGCTATGAAACCATTCACTGCACATTAAAATTTATAAGCAAAAGGATAGAATTACCTAAAAAGATCATTCAAAGCTGAACTATTTACCAAGGAAGAAATTTTATCTTGAATCTTGAAGATAAACCTAAGGTCTATTTGTTAAGGAACATCAGTGTATTAAAGAGTTTATGTGAAGGCTCCTCTTATGCAAAGGAGTGATGCAACTGCCAAAGAAGTTGCAAAGAAAAAGGAAAATGGTTACCTGAGTTTATATATAATTGATATATAATTATGTAATTTATGTATAATTAAGGAGTTTTTAAATATGTTTTCAAAAGGCTTAATTTTGGCTGTGGTGACCACCAAGTAAGCAATTGTCACATTCAACTGAAACTTGCGATTTTTTTTATTGTTTACCTATCTTTTCAAAAAGGATGGGGTAGAAATAAATGCATGCATGTATGTATGCATGCATACATTTATATTTGAGAAAACCCATTTAATTCTACATGGCCATAATGTTTTCTGATTGAACAAAAAGTAGTTGTTCTTTATGATTTTTCCCCACATGCATTGAGTTTTAAATTTGATGATTGAAAGAGTCATTGATATGCTTCTTTCAAGGAATTTGCTATTAACAGGTGTGCAATATTTAATATTATCTGTCACTTTCCTTTAATGTGGTCTTCAGCTTAAGTACACAGATAAAAGCAAGCTATTTAATTACAGACACTGACAAAAGCAACTATATATGGGGGCCATCCACAAAATAGATTATGTTTTGGTCTGTAGCAAGAAGGGGCGGAGCTACCATGGCCATCTTTGGTCTGTGCGTCCGCCACTTAGTCTGCATCTAGTCATGCTAGTGGGAGGTTCATATCATTGCCTGTTATTTCACAGCAAACGTTTGAAATGTGTGCTGCAATTGAAAATCCCACGAGTTGTGAGGTGCGATCAGTGATAAAGTTTTTGTTGGCAAAAAACTATAAACCAATTGAAATTTTTCAGCAACTGTGTGAAATGTACGGGGACAACATCATCACTAAAGTTAGAGAGTGCCAATGGTGCATTAAGTTTAAAAATGGATGAACTAACGTTCATGATGAACATCGGAGTGGATGTCTGAGCATTGTGACTGATGAACTGGTCGTAAAAGTCGATGACAAGATTCGTGAAAACTGCCATTTCACAGTAACAGAACTTTTGCTTAGTTTTCCACAAATTTCACGCAGTTTGTTGCATGAAATTGTGACACAGAAGCTAGGCTACCACAAATGTTGTGCAAGATGGGTGCCAAAAATCCTGACAGAAAACTACAAGAATCAGCGTATGGCTGCATCATTGACATTTCTGTATTCTTACGACAAAGATGGAGATTCATTTCTTGATCGAATCGTAACTGGAGACGAGACTTGGGTCAAACATGTGAACAGCGAGACCAAATTGCAGTCTATGGAGTGGGGGCACACAAATTCCCCCCAAAAACCAAGAAAATGTTTGCAAACGTTCTCTGCAAGGAAGATTACGGCGACTTTTTTGGGATAGGCAAGGTGTGCTTCTTATCAATTTTCTGGAACATGGTGCAACAATAAACTCTGTGAGGTATTGTGGAACCTTGCAAAAACTAAGAAAAGCAATTCAGAACAAGCGTAGAGGAAAGTTCAGCTCAAAAATTTTGTTTTTGCATGACAGTGCCCGACCACACACAGCAAATTGCACTTGAGAAGTCCTGAATGCTTTCAAGTGAGAGATTTTTCCTCATCCGCCCTACAGCCCCGATTCTGCACCAAGGATCTACCACTTGTTTCCCAGGATGAAGACCTGGCTTGGAACACAGCGCTTTGACAATGACGCGGTACTATGGGCAGGTGTGACTGACTGGCTCAAATCTCAGGCAGCTGAATTTTATGACAATGGAATTACAAAGCTTGTTCACCGCTATGATAAGTGCCTAAGTTTGTTCGGTGAATATGTTGAAAAGTAGTATTTAAAGGCCCTGTCACACTGCCCAACGGATGCAAAACGTTTGTAAAAAGGACACAGCGGATGAGAAAAATGTTCCATCTGTTGTTATCCCCTCTCAAAAGGGGCAAAAATTTGCATAACCGGAGCGGATAACATGGAAAGGAACGGATGGGGGGAGGACGCAGAGTGGGTAGAAAGCGGATGTGGAACGGAAGCCTAGCGGATGGAAGCAGATGGAAGCGGATGCAGAGCAGATGCAGAGCGGATGCAGAGCGGATACATAGAGGATGCAGAACGGATGCGTAGAGGATGCAGAGCGGATGCGTGGAGGATGCAGAACGGATGCATTGAGGATGCAGAGTGGATGCGTCGAGGATGCAGAGCGGAGGCAGAGTGGATGCGTAGCGGATGACGCGGATGCGTACATGCATCCGCTTTCATCCTTTCTCCGTCCATGCTACTAATGCTGCACATCCATTCCGCTTCCTCCCTGCGTCCGTTTACCACTGGAATGGATTTGAGTTGCGCGAATGCGCAGCGGATGCCTAGCGAATATAGCGGATGCATAACGGATGCAGAATGGATGTCCCCCGTATGCCTAGCGGATGCAGAATGGATGCATTGGATACATTTTCCGCTCAAAAGTTTTGAGCAGCTCAAAACCTTTTGAGCGGATGAAAGGTCAATAGACGGATGCTGGACGGATAGAGAGGAAGCAAAACGGAGGCAGTGAGTACAGAACGGAAGCATCGCATTAACCAACGGATGGCAAGTGTTTTTCTCCGTTTTACATCCTCTTTCCATCCGTTGGTGCAGTGTGACAGGGGCTTAAGTGTCACTTTCAAGTGTATATAATATTTTTTTCCCTACAATTTGTTTTTTTTCTATCACAAAACATAATCTATTTTGTGGATAGCCCTCGTATCTTGTTCCTGCAGTCTCTTTTGTTTTCTCTTTCAAATCTCTTCTGTCAATGGTTAGAAAATAAGCCAAGCAAACTGGAATTTATGTACCCAGATCTGTGAATCATACTAAGCAAAAATATCATGTAATAAGCTAATATCATTCATCATCATCATCATTTTAGCCATTGCAGGATGAAGGCATCTTCCGCATGTTTCCAACTCATCCCATCCTGTGTTTTCTTGTGCCAACTGGGCCTTCAATACTTGCTACTACTATTACACACATACTTAAAAGCACTCTATTACAGCTTTTTCATCGAAATTAAAGAAGTGCTGAAATAAAATATCAAATGCTTGTTGTAAATAAACAGGATCAAATGTGGAAATAAATAGGACAAAATTGTCTTCTTTTCAGTAACAGTATTATGAGGCTTAATTCAGTGGAAACTTGACATTAATAAAGTAACTATATTCCAATCTAATTGTAGTTCCTGGATGCTTTTTCAAACATCTGTAGGAAATGAATAACAGCAATCTATTGGGGCATTTACAACCACATGGATCACTGACAGGATAATCCTTTAGCTTCGCTGAAGCCTGATTTGAGTTACACATGTCACATGATAAAAAATGCTTCTAAATGCATTTTCAAATTGCCAAACATTTTTAAAATGAATGCAACATCTACTGCAATGCAAGCCAAATAACAGATTTTTGTCAAATATGCATGTATTAATACTACTGACTGCCCTTCAGTATATAAATCTCTACTCTTTACATTATTTGAAACCACATTTGAATTAGATGACAAAGAACAAATCAAATGTCATTAGTAAATTTATAACATTATCAGCTGACATATTACTTCACCTGATTGTTTACCAATATTAAACAGCATAATATGAATGTTAACATGTTGTAGTCAAAGAAGTTGTAGTACATGTATCACAGAATGGAACAGGAATCTTTCAAGATGTCTTGGTATAGTTATTAAAACATTTTATAGGGAATGGCCCTGTGCAGGTTCCCAGGAAAATAACTAATAAAGGAGCATTTTTAAAAAATATTCCTACATATTTTCTGAACATGGAAACAAATTATATCAGGTATATTATTATATAAATTAAAAACAAATTATATAAATAACATTGGACACAAATCATCGACAACTAAATGTTAGAAGTATGTATCTGGAAGTCAATAGGAATTAAACAGTTACTACCTAAAGAATTCATTGTATGCGTCCACTTAATGTTTTCATTTGCTTTGGCTTATATCCTTCTGAAATTCATACTTTTCAAATTCTTTCTTAACTGAATGATGCAATATTCTTTTATTTTCTTTCTTTCTTTCTTTCAAAATAGTGCAATTGTATGAGATCCATTTGAGATCTGTTACTAATTTATTAGTTTTAAACATCTGGCTTGTGTGTTCCAGAAGAATTTGTCTCCGAGTAATGCATGTAGAATTTGCATTAAAGAAAACCAAATGTCACATAATGCATTTTGTTTATTGCCAAGTAACAATTATAGCCTTAGAATGTCAAGTAGAAACAAATGCAATCCAATTCTTTGCATGGCAACTCATTTACATTGCTTACCTGTATTGATAAACTACCCCAACTCTGGATTGTGTCTAAGTAATAACATCAATTAAGGCTAGGTCCCACTGGCTGACAGATGCAAAATGTATGCATAAAGGACACAACGGATGAGCAAAGTTTCAGGGGTGGTTCCATCCGTTGTCATCCGCTCCAAAAAGTGGTGAAAATTTGCATAAACAGAACGGAAAAGAACGGAAAAGAACGGATGTGAGTAGTATGTAGCAGGAATGTTAAACAGATGTTCATAGGAAGCCTAGCGGATAAAGGCAGATGGAAGTGGATGATACCTCCAAAGGGGTTCCGGGAGAGAGTTTCAAAGCGGACGCATAGCGGATGAAATGGATGCATCACGGACGCCTATAGGAAACAAAGCGGATGCCGCACGGATGTATATCGGATGCAAAGCATTCACTGCACATGCTGGGAGTATGAATTGCATCAGCTCCACGGATATAAAAGGATGCAGCACGCATGCAGTCAGCATACAAGGGAAAGACGTGCTGCCACATACATCTAGCAGGAACACCATGGTTCATCAGTCAGGTAAGAAGAGGAAGCCCGTGCCTACTCGTTCCAGCCCTGGCAAGAAGGACAGAACAAGCATCCCACCCCCTCACACTGACTCTGAACCTGCTGCTGCTGCTGCTGTGGTGGACCAGCCCCAAGGCCCTCAAAGCCCTGCTGCAGAAGGGCCTGCTGCTCAATACCCTGAAGGCCCTGCTGCTCAAGCCCCTGAAGGCCCTGCTGCTCAAGCCCCTGAAGGCCCTGCTGCTCAAACCCCTGCCAGAGGGAGGAAGAGGCAAGGGAAGGAGAAGGGAGAGAGGAAACAGTACACCATTTCCGAGGAGCATGAGGATGAGGTGCTGGAATGGCTGAGGGAGAATGAGTACCTCTGGAGAAAGGGCCACAGACTGTATCGCACCACCAAGAATAAGCAGGCAGCTTGGAGAGAAAAGGCAGAGAGCCTGGGGTACACTGCAGGAGTACTCCTGGGATGGTGGAAGCACATGCACACCTGGTATGGCAAGCTACACCTCAAAAAATCCGGGCAGGCCGCTGTCAAGCTCACTGACCGGGAGATGTACATCATGGCCAAGTGCAGTTTCCTGGAGGGTGAGATCTGCCACCAAGGAGCAGCCCCTTTGAAACCCCTCTCCCTCAGACAGCCCACAGACAGCCAGTCCTCTTCTAGCCAGGAGCCAGCTATCCTGTCCAGGCAGGTGTCTTCAGAGGGCCCCACGGCAGAGACCCCACTGACTGCTGCACTCCCTATGCCGCAGACTTGGAGGATCCTGTGGGGGATGACGCCCTGCTTTCACAAATGGAGGAAGAAGCAGCAGCCACTAGAGGCCAACCCATCCCCATCCCCACCCCCAGCTCCAGAGGATGCAGGCAGAGAGGCAGACTGGAGGGCCAGGACCACAGTGTGCTCTTGGAGATCAGGGACACAATGAAGACCAGCACAGAACTTCTCTCTCAGCTGGTCCACTTGGACAGAGCATCCTTGGGCTGGAACACCATCACCTATGTGAGCCAGACCCTGAGGGACCTGCCTGAGGCCCAGTACCAGGTGATGAAGCAGAAGATCACAGCACTTCTGCACAACCCTCAAGGCCCAGCTGAAGCTGCTCCTACCCAGTCCAGGTCTGCTCCTCCACCCCAGGCGATGTCACAGTCCTTCCACGGCCTTCAACAGCCCCTCACCTACCAAGGTACGAATACCAGGACTTCCCACAGCAAAAACAGACCTTCCCAGTCCAGGCCCAGGTTCATTGCATGCCACAGATGCCAGTCCTCTCCCAGCTGCAGACCAGACAGCCCCACTACACTCCTCCTTCCTCCACCCCACAGCCAAGCCCGTCAATGGACAATCTGTCATCAGTATTGGGCCTGACATCTCAAGTCCTTGATGAGGGGCCTCTCAACCTCACGGGGCTGAGTCAGCTCTCGGACAGCTTCCTGAACACACCATCCCTGTTATACCCTCGGGGCCAAGCACCCCAATGGTGCCTCAGACCAGCACTCAAGCCACATCCACCTCCACAGTCCCTGCCTGCTGAGCAGCTGAGACCATGGACATGACTTAGAGTGACTGAGAATAGTGTCAGAGACTGAGTTGTTTACTTGTTAAGTTTATCTTTGCTTAAGACAGTTTACTTGGTTCATTTTGCTTTTTTAATAAAGTCATAAAGTTTACCTAAGAAAGTTAATAAAGGTTATCTTTGCTTAACACACTTAATACAGTTTACTTGGTTCATTTAACTTATTTAATAAAGTCATAATGTTTACCTAAGAAAGTTAATAAAGGTTATCTTTGCTTAAGACACTTGGTTCATTTTTTTTACTTAATAAAGTGTTGGTGAAAACTTTGAAAAAATGGTTAAGCCTTTGCATGCTTGTGGGATAGATAAGGATAGTTGTGGGATAGATAAACCTTCAGTGCAACCATAGTGGGACTGTATGGTCCACCATCCCAGTGATCCAGATGAAGTTCTCCCCATTTTTATCGGAAATATTGGCAATCCACTAGGTGTCCTTCTACATACTCTAGACATACTGCAGACATCCTAAATATACGAGATACATTCCAGATACAAATGTTTTGTCCGTTTTAATCCTTTATATACGATATGAATACACTTACATCCTTTCTATTTCTGTGCTACTAATGCTGTGTAGATGTTCCATGTACCTTTCGTTTCCTCCCTCTTTCTATTTTCAGCTGCAGTGGATGTGAATTGAGGGGATGGCCAGAGGATGCAGAAAGGATAGCACGGATGTTTAACAGATGATAACAGACATAGAACATTTGTTGCCCGTATATGTCATGGATGTACATCATACGCGGCGGAAAGTACATCTGTTCACAAAGTTTTGTGCAGCTCAAAACTTCTTGTGCAGATGAAATCTCAGTGGATGGATAGGGTTTTTCAATGGATGGCAAGCTTTTTTTAACGTTTTACATCCTCTTTGCATCCGTAAGTGCAGTGAGACTGGGGCTTTAAAACCAGAACATAACAGTGTTTTTAAAAAAGAACAACAGAAGTAAGTAACTACTAGAAATCTTTATCTTGGGTCAAAGATCCATTGGAAAAGAATAATCTACATATTGGTTCAAATATCAGAAGTGTAGGGTATTTTCAGGATTAATATTCAGGAGCTGCTATACAAAGGACAACATTCTCCTGTTGACTATAGAGTTCAACAAGTTCAACCTTCAACAAGTCCTGTCTACATGATTTACAGATCAGAAAAGCAGAGCTGAGGTTAGCAAGATACTCAGGAATCACAGGACTCCAGCCTTAATCACATGAATCACTCAGGGCAATGTTAGAATGTTAATCTCAGTTTAAAATTTTATTTTAATGAAATATCATTCTTTCCATGTTTTATGGCTGATACAGTTAGCACTGTATATGACCAGAAGGAAGGAACACAATGTGTCAAAGAGGAGGTCACATTTCTCCAAAAGATATTTATTTGCACAATCATTTTTAAAGGTCAGGGTGATACTTTGAGTTTGGTACTAAAACATATGTTAAACAAATTATTGTAAGAAGTGGAGTGTTCATTTGCATCTGCTTTTTTTCTGATTGAACATTTTGAATAAGCATTCTGTACTTACTACACACACACAAATACACATTAAAATAACACTTAAATAATAAAAGGAATAAATTACCTAGAAGTAAACTACACTTCATTCGTGAGCATTATTTCCCATAAGAAATGTACAGATTTCATGCTAATGCTATAAAATAGCATTGATATGAGGATGCATACAAATATGCATCAAGCCAATATCATATTTGTCAAGCATATGTGTGAAAATAAATAAAAACTGCATTGGCAGGAAACATTTTTATAGTTCCCATAAAGCAGGGAGGAGGAGGGACAGAATGACAAGGTTTGTCCTCAGCACAGTTCAAAGACATAATAAGCTTACTGACATCTATTGCAAATGGGAGCAAAAGCTCATGAAAGAAATGGCACAGCACCAAGACATTCACAGAAGTATGTGCAGCTAATTATTGTATATTCTCTAGAGCGAGCAATTAAATCCCAAACAAGCAAAAAGGAGCTGCATCGCAAAACTGTACCCTGACAACTATTATGTAAGTGAAGAAGATGGATTTATATTTGTGCAAATATAGCAGTGTATTGGTTTGTTTTGAAAATATGTGGTTCATTTATAAAAGTTGTGTGTCATGCTACATGGATTATTTTTAGCATAGCATTAATATTTAATATCTAAACAAAATGGTCTGCTTCCAGTGGAAATAGCCAGCACTTCAGGAGATAGGCTAAAGTTCTGGAATGATCTTAACAAACATTATCCTATAAAATGAAATTCAATAGTGAGAAAAGTAACGTTTTACATTTAGGCAAGGACAACCAAATGTACAGGTATGGATTAGATGGTACCTGGCTCAATAGCAATACCTGTGTTAGGGATCTAGGAGTCACTTAAATATGAGCCAGCAGTGTGGTACAGCCACCACAAAAGGTAATGCAGTCCTAGGCTGCATTAACAGAGGGCTAGAATCAAGATCATGCAAAGTGTTAGTAATGGTTTATAATACCTCAATAAGACTATTCTTGGAATATTGCATCCAGTTTTGGTTTTCACAACATAAAAAATATGCTGAGACTCTAAACTAAAGTCCAGAGAAGAGCAACAAAGATAATTAAGGTACTGGAGGCTAAAACATATTTAAAAATATTTTAAAAATGGTTGCTGGAATTGGGTAAGTCTAGTTTAGTGAAAATGACTAAGGATGACATGGTAGCAATTTTCTAATAGCTAAGGGGCTGCCACACAGAAGTAGGGGCAACTGATGGGGAGAGAAGCAACCTAGAACTAAAAAAGAAATTTCTCAACAGTTACAATAATTAATTAGTGGAACAACTTGTCTTGAGAAGTTGTGAATGCTCCAACACCATTGGACAACCATTTGTCTGAAATGGTATATGGTTTCCTGCCTGAGCAAGGGGTTGGATTAGAAGACCTCCAAGGTCCCTTCTAACTCTGTTATTCCATTGTTCCACTGATTCCCCAAAGCACTAGAAGGCAGAAATAAGGAATTTTTTTCTGTTAGAACAATTAATCAATGCAATGGCTTCAGCATTTTGGAGGCTTTTAAGAAGAATTGGACAGCCATTTCTCTGGAATGGTATAGGGTCTCCTGCTTGAGCTTGAGGGGGTTAGACTAAAAGACCTCCAAGATTCCTTCCAACTCTCTTATTCTGTTATGGGATAAATGAGAAATAATAGTTGCTATGGCTTGCAAAAAATCTTTCTAAATTAGAATTTCCAAATTAAATTCCACGGAAAACAACCCTTCATATTATTATATTGACATATTAAAAATTCAAAACATATTCTACTTACTAAAACCTTATTCTTTTTGAAAAATGGATTATGTTGTGCAGGGCAAGAGACTCAAGCAAGTTGGCTGGACTTTTTATGCTGGCCTTGTGTCTCTACAGAATGCCAAATTGTTCTCATTAATCTTGGAAATCCAAACGGAAGCTGTGTTCACTTTCCTCTAATTATGATACAACTGTCCAAATGATTGAGAATTCTACCTTATCTAAACTAAAGAATAAATGCAGAACTGAGTACCAGATAGCATCAAGGCCAGAACTTTAACTTAATAGCTGCTTGGATGTAATTATTACCAAATTGCAAATT
The DNA here is from genome assembly GCA_015471245.1 of Laticauda colubrina. Taxonomy (NCBI): domain Eukaryota; kingdom Metazoa; phylum Chordata; class Lepidosauria; order Squamata; family Elapidae; genus Laticauda; species Laticauda colubrina. The sequence goes on along the minus strand of BLBF01000006.1, from coordinate 53,596,520 downwards.
TAGCCATTTTAAGAGGTCATCATTAGGCTTTATTGCAAGCAACCTTGCTTGAATAGGCTAGCAGGGAAAAAATAAATACCTAGATATTTAGAAGATTTTGTCTGCTCAATGAATTTACCATTGATCATCCTTCTAATTGGACCTTGAAGCATTTCCTGAAGAATTCCAATACTTTGGTTTAGATTAGTTTATTTGAAGCAGTTTGCCAGAGAAGTAAAATTATAAAGCTTTAAATATCTGCCCATATGATTCAATTTTGCTGGGTTTGTTCACTCCTTTGATTAAACAATATTAGATATCAGAACTCTAGAAGTTCACTTTGTCTGTAGCACTGCCTGCCCTCTAAAAAAAGGTTCTTCCTGAAAACTGGATGACCCCATTCTACTGTTACATAGAGGGATTCTAAAATTCAAATTATTAAGATCTTTGATGAAGGAAAGTGAATCTTCTTGCTTATTCCCATTTGATCTGTTGTTCTTGCTGTCTTTTATCTTTATTGTTTTTACATATTTTAATTGGTTTATTATACATCTCTTATTTTAGTTTTTGTGAGTCCCTTCAGAGGTCTTCATGAGTTGGGCAGAATAAAAATTAGATAGATAGATAGATAGACAGAGAAAGAGAGAGAGAATGAACATCTTCAGAGACTTATTTGGGTTACAGACAAAAGGGTACATCATCAGCACAAAGGAGAACATCAACTGGATAATAAGCAAAGAAGGGAGGATAGAATTCTTGCACAGCAAATATTTCAACAATGTTACTAATGTAAAAATTAAACAATAGTGAGGTTAGGAACCCTTTGCTAGTGAAAATGGATATAGTAAGATTACCAAAATTATTAGTTTAACTTGAGAAGTTGTATCCTGATATAATAATATTATTAGGCTAAAAAGAAAATGCTCCATTATAGCATCTAATGTCCTCTATAGATATTCTATAACAAGTACATAGAGAGTTGCCTGTAACATTTTTCAGGTAAGTATGAGGGCTATCCACAAAATAGATTACGTTTTCGTCTGTAGCAAGAAGGGGCGGAGCTAGTGTGGCCATCTTTGGTTTGTGTGTCCGCTGCTTAGTCTGCATCTAGTCATACTAGTGGGAGGTTCGTATTGTTGCCTGTTATTTCATAGCAAACATTTGAAATGTGTGCTGCAATTGAAAATCCCACGAGTTGTGAGGTGCGATCAGTGATAAAGTTTTTGTTGGCAAAAACCATAAACTGATTGAAATTTTTCGGCAACTGTGTGAAGGGTATGAGGACAACATCATCACTGAAGGTAGAGTGCGCCAATGGTGCATTAAGCTTAAAAATGGATGAACTAATGTTCATGATGAACAGCGGAGTGGACGTCCGAGCATTGTGACTGATGAACTGGTCATGAAAGTCGATGACAAGATTCGTGAAAACTGCCATTTCACAGTAACGGAACTTTCGCTTAGTTTTCCACAAATTTCACGCAGTTTGTTGCATGAATTTGTGACACAAAAGCTAGGCTACCACAAATTTTGTGCAAGATGGGTGCCAAAAATCCTGACAGAAAACTACAAGAGTCAACGTATGGCTGCATCATTGACATTTTTGTATTCTTACGACAAAGATGGAGATTCATTTCTTGATCGAATCATAACTGGAGACGAGACTTGGATCAAACATGTGAACAGCGAGACCAAATTGCAGTCTATGGAGTGGGGGCACACAAATTCCCCCCAAAAACCAAGAAAATGTTTGCAAACGTTCTCTGCAAGGAAGATTACAGTGACTGTTTTTTGGGATAGGCAAGGTGTGCTTCTTATCGATTTTCTGGAACATGGTGCAACAATAAACTCTGTGAGGTATTGTGGAACCTTGCAAAAACTAAGAAAAGCAATTCAGAACAAACGTAGAGGAAAGTTCAGCTCAAAAATTTTGTTTTTGCATGACAATGCCCGCCCACACACAGCAAATCGCACTCGAGAAGTCCTGAATGCTTTCAAGTGGGAGATTTTTCCTCATCCGCCCTACAGCCCCGATCCTGCACCAAACATCTACCACTTGTTTCCGAGGATGAAGACCTGGCTTGGAACACAGCACTTTGACGACAACGCAGTACTGCGGGCAGGCATGACTGACTGGCTCAAATCTCAGGTGGCTGAATTTTATGACAATGGAATTACAAAGCTTGTTCACCGCTATGATAAGTGCCTCAATTTGTTCGGTGAATATGTTGAAAAGTAGTATTTAAGTGTCACTTTCAAGTATATGTAATAAAAATTTTTTCCAACACTTTGTTTTTTTTCTATCGCAAAACGTAATCTATTTTATGGGTAGCCCTCATAATACAATATAGTACATTCTTGACGGTTGACTGTTTAGATATGAAGCTAATTTGCTGAAAGATGAAAAATGTTTGGGCATTAAATACAGAGACTTATGGAGATACAGTAAATCTAACATATTTGTCCATTTTTCTGATGACAGACAGAAAGCTAATTGGTTTAAAAATTGCAAAGTTATATTTATATATGTAGATAATTTGATAATTAGATAATTTATATGACTGATAACCTCACACAATTATTCTAGGTGGCTGACAACAATTCATAATCTTTGGAAAATCTTTCAGGAGCAGCTCCTTGCCAAAACTATGGTCACAAGTCACGGTCATCCCCATCTTCAAAAAGGAAGACCCCAGGCTAGTTGAAAATTAGAAACCAATCTCTTTATGCTGCATCACCTGTAAAGTCATGGAATCAATTATTAACCAATCCATTATCCCCCACTTCAAGACAAACAACCTAGTCTCTAATAAACAATTTGGTTTCAGAAAAAAACTACCCTGTAATCTGCAACTCTTACACTGCAAAAACATAGGGACTACACAACTCGATCAGGGCAAAGCAATAGACACAATCTACATAGACTTCTGTAAAACCTTTCATTCAGTGGTACATGACAAACTACTCCTAAAACTAAAATCTTATGGTATCTCTGGATAACTATATAACTGGATAGAAGCATTCCTGTCAAACAGACAACAAATAGTCAAAATTGGGAGCATCTTATTAAATTCTGTACCTGTCAACAGTGGAGTCCCCCAAGGCATTGTTCTGGAACTAACTTTCTTCATAATCTACATAAATGACCTCTGTGATCATATTAAAAGCAACTGTGTTCTCTTCACTGATGATATAAAGCTATTCAACACCACAGACAATACTGCTACCCTTCAAAAAGACCTCAACTATGTATCAGGATGGTCAATCAAATGGCAACTCCAAATCTCAACAAATAAATGCTCTGTCTTACATACTGGCAAAAAAAAACAGAAAATAAAATGCAAGTTGGGTAGTCAAGACCTTGTTGATGATCCAGACTCTGTCAAGGACCTTGGAATACTCATTTCTAATGATCTAAATGCCAGAGCCCACTGTAACTACTTAGCCAAAAAGATATTAGGAGTGGTTAACCTAATCCTACTTAGCTTTTTCTCTGGTAATATCACACAACTAGGGCATACAAAACATTTGCTAGACCAATACTCGAACACAGCTCATCAGTCTGGAACCCACATTACATATCTGATATTAACACATTTGAGAAAGTCCAGAAGTATTTCACAAGAAGAGTTCTCCACCGCGTTGTTTTCAAAGTGCTATGTTCCAAGCCAGGTCTTCATCCTCGGAAACAATTGGTAGATGCTTGATGCAGGATCGGGGCTGTAAGGCGGATGAGGAAAAATCTCCCACTTGAAAGCATTCAATCAAGAAATGAATCTCCATCTTTGTTGTAAGAATACAGAAATATCAATGATGCGGCCATACGCTGACTCTTGTGGTTTTCTGTCAGGATTTTGGCACCCATCTTGCACAAAATTTGTGGTAGCCAAGCTTTTGTGTCACAATTTCATGCAACAAACTGCGTGAAATTTGTGGAAAACTAAGCAAAAGTTCTGTTACTGTGAAATGGCAAAGATGTCCGTGCTAGCTCCGCCCCTTCTTGCTACAGATGAAAACATAATCTATTTTGTGGATAATCCTCATAAAAATATACATTGCAATGTCCTAGCAGTCAACAAATACTTCAGCTTCAACCATAACATCACGAGAGCAAACAATAGATATAAACTGAAGGTTATTTCCTGCAAAATTGATTGCAGGAAATATGACTTCAAAAGCAGAGTGGTCAATGTCTGGAATACTCTACCTGATTCTGTGGTTTCTTTCCCAAACCCCAAAAACTTTAACCTTAGACTTTCTACTACTGACCTCACCCCTTTCCTAAGAGGTCTGTAGGGGGCGTGCATCAGCACACCAAAGTTCCTACCATCCCTGTCCTATTGTTTCTTTTATTTTTCTTATATGTATAGTCATTTCTTGTGTTCATAACTATGTTTATCCTTATACCTATTATCTTATAAGCAATTGACAAATCAAATATGTTAAGCCTGGGTTCCCCAACCAGGGTTAGGTAGACAAGCTAAACAGAATGTGCAGCGTTAGTCAGATAGGCACACAGATAAATGAGTGAGCTAAGCTTGTATGTTTATTAACATACAGTAAAAATAACAGATACGCTTGTGCTATCAAGAATATAGTTTATTCCAGTATAAGGTTATGGCATAGTCAAATAACAGTCCAATATTCATTTACCATGTAGTCAGTCCATTCAGGGGTATTCAGTTAGCAAAGTCCATGTAGAATATCCTATGTCAGTTCACTTACAAATCAATCCTTTGTTGTCTCTCCCGTTCGAGCAATGCAGTCTTGATTCCAAGCAGTAATCAGGGATCATCAAAGCCAGAGAGAGAGAGCGAGCAAGCTGTAGCCTTGCTACTTTTATAGTGTTTTCATAACCACTCCTTTAATTGCTATTTCACAGTTAAAGCTGCATACACTCTAATATACACTAACTATGATTCATAGTTATTATTTCACCTAAACCAGTTAGGGTAAACAATGTTATCCCTAACATTCTCCCCTTTTAGGTTACATAATAACTATGAATCATTTACATCTTTAGAAAATATTTTTCGCAACTTTCTTTAAACTTAATTGCTCCTTGAGCTTTTGTAAATTGGTCTGCAATGTTTTCTTCTGACATGCAGTATTCCAATTTTATTAGTCCATTTTTCACTGATTCTCTTACATTCAAATATCTTAAGTCAGTATGTTTTGATCTAGTTTTTACAGCAATACTAATAGCTAACTTTATAGCTGCTTGGTTATCCTCATACACCATAATGGAATCTTTTACAGTTATAACCATGTCCAACAATAACTGTTTGTAGAAAATCAAATCAGTGCATAATAATGACAGACATGAAAATTCAGCTTCCATCGTAGATAAGCTAATATGCTGTTGTCTGATTGACCTCCATCCTATTAGTGTCTTACCAAATAATATAGCCATCCCAGATGTTGATTTTCTAGTGTTTATATCAGTTGCAAAACTTGCATCTGCATAAGCACTAAGACTCAAATCACCCTTTGGTTCTATATATAATGCATGGTTTATTGTTCCCTTAAGATATCTCAATATTCTTTTTAAGGATTTCCAATGACATTCTTTAGGATCTGAATTAAAACGTGCCAGCTGATTTACACTATAAGGTATATCTGGCCTTAACCAATTGCTTATATATGATAAGCTACCAATCAAAGATTGATATATGGACTTATCAAATTTGGGACTTTGATCATTAGTTTGGCAAACTTCCTGACTCATTGGAGTCTTTGCCAGTTTACAAAGTTTTAATTAATTGGCAAATTTTATCTTCTTGAGATATCTTAAATCCATTATTTGTTTTATTTATTGTCAATCCTAGATACCTTTTAATTTCACCTAAATGCTTTATTTTTATCTTTTTGGCTAATAATGATATAATCTCATTAGCTTCATTATTAGTCTTAGTTATCAAAGCAATATCATCAGTAAATAATAATAATAATGACACCTTTCCATTATTTTCTCTTTTAAACACACACGGATCTGCTAAACCAGATTTAAAACCTATATTGTTTAACTCTTTCACAATATATTGGTTCCACTCAAACCCAGATTGTTTCAACTCGTAAAGACTCTTTTTGAGTTTCCAACAATCATTACTATTTATTTTATTTTCTTTTATACCAAGTGGTTTTCTTAAATATATAGTGTGCTGCAATGGTGCATGTAGATAAGCAGTTTCTACATCTAAATGGTTAATGACATAGTTTTTCTTAGCTGCCCACACTAATGCTGCTCTTAAAGATGTAGCTTTAAGGCTTGGTGCAAAAACTTCATCGTAATCAGATGCAGTTTGATTAAATCCTTGAGCTACTAACCTAGCTTTATGGGTAACAGTCCCATCATTTCCAGTTTTTACTTTAAATATCCATTTGCACCCAATGGATTTTTCTCCTGGAGGTAATTTGGCATCTTCATACACTTTCATTACCTTTAATGAATTTAGTTCTTTTTCTATTGCCTTTTGCCAATTCTCCTGATCCTTAGCAGGATACATCCTAATTTCATCTACACTAGTTGGAACTTTAGTTACTTGGCAAACTATACTTGCTTGATACCTATCAGGTGGTCTAGTTACACGTGTAGTACGTCTAGGTATTATAGGACTTACAGGTGGACTTTCCTCTATTAATTGTTCTTGATCATGTAACTCTTCCTGATCAACTATTTCCTCTTGTTCTGGTCCTATTTGCTCTTCGTGGACTTCTTCTTTAATTGGACTCTTCTTATAGCTAATCTGATCTTTCTGCCTTTTGTAGGGTTCAATAAATACTTCATTATTTAAATCTTGCTCTAATCTATTCCATCCTACATGTTCTAGGAATTTTGCACTAGCACTGGTGTAAACTCTAGATGTACCTGGTTCTCAGAATCTATAAGATCTATGATTAGATGTATAACCTACAAAAATCAATCTTTTAGCTCTATGCTGTCCTTTGTATCTAAGTTGTGTAGGGATATGCACCCATGCTGGTGCTCCAAATGTGTGCATGTAACTTAAATCAGGTTTTGTACCATGTCACAGTGTGAATGGTAATTCACCTGTTGTTGAATTAACAACATTATTTAATATATGATTACCACACATTATTGCTTCTCCCCATAAATTTTCAGGTAATCCTGAATCAGACATCATAGTTCGTGCCATTGATTGTAATGTTTGGCCTCTTCTCTCTATAAAGGCATTATGTTGTGGCCTATATGGTGCAGACATTTTATGTTGAATACCTAACTGTCTAAGTCTGTTTTTAAATTTATTATTTGTAAATTCTGTACCATTATCTGTGATGAGGGTTACTAATATCTTTTTAGTTTTTCTTTCAGCGAATTTTAGCCAATTAAATAGATTTTGATATGTTTCAGTTTTGCTCTTCATTAAATAGCAAAACCCATATCTAGAATAGTGGTCCATTATACTTAGTATGAAACGAGTTCCTCCTACACTTGGTTTTTTCGGACCTATTAAATCAGCAAATACTACTTCTAAAGGCTCTTTAGTAGTAAATCCATCAACTCTATTAGCCGGTATGACCCTGCTCTTATTTTGATTACAGGCATTACATTGCAAATACTTATTACAAGATTTCAAACTTATTCCCTTAGACAATTCAACAGTTTTCTTAAGCATTTTAAAATTTAAATGCCCTAGCCTTCTATGTAACAAGTGAATACATTCGTCATGAGGTTTCTTATTTTCATAAATTGTGTTAGCCACCTTTAAGCCATCATCATTTAACACATATAATCCATCTCTTAAAGATGCAGTAATCCTTTTATCTTCTTTTTCAAGTATGCAGTTATCTCCCTTAAATGTAACTACATAACCTAGTTTAACCAACATTCTAACTGAAATTAAATTAAACTTAAGTTGTGGTACATATAACATTTTTACATTCTCTTTTATAAAAGAACAATATGCTATACCTTCACCTTTAGCTTTCAGTTTCCAGCCATTGGCTAACGATATCTGCTGTGTACTCTGGGACATTTTAATAAATTTTTTGTTATCATTTGTTATACAATGGGATGCCCCACTGTCAACCACCCATAAATTATTTTTTACAGCTCCGTTAGTATACATGGCTAACTCTAAATGTTTATTTAGCTTTTGATGATTTTTAGTATTCTGACCAGCGTTCTGGCGCTTTGCCTTTTTACAAAATCTTGCCAAATGTCCTCTTCCTCCACAATTAAAGCACTTTTTAATTGCGTATGCTGTAGGAGATTCATTATCTTCTTTTTGAGGTTGCTCCCTCCTTAATTCATCTCTTTCATGCCTTCTTCTGGCCTCTTCAATCAATCTGCCAGTTATATCAGTTAAAGTTAAATTTTCCTTTGGCAAAATTTGAAGTGAAGTTACGTAGTTATCATAACTTTCATCAAGGGAAGATAGAATTATGTAAATTTGATGTTGTTCAGAGAATATAAGCTCTTTCTCGTGTAATTCTTGGAAAATGCTTTGCATAGTTTTTAAATGACTCTGCATATCACCATTTGTTTGGAGATGTGTCCTGAAAAGCTTCCGTGTTAGATTTATGTGAGCACCAATATTATCTCGGACATAAATCCTCTTCAGCTTCTGCCAACACCCAAAAGCCGTTTTCTCTCCGTGGATATAAACAAGCTGTTGATCAGTTAAGGTTAACGCAATTATGCAAATGGCTTGTTGATTTTTATGCATAAATTCTTCTATCTTTAGTCTGTCTTCCTCATTCTCTGGATCCCATTCTTCTACGTTTGGTGGATTTTCAATTATGTTCCACAGACCTTCTCTTCGTAGAAGTAGACTACATTTTGTAGACCATGATACATAGTTTGTTCCATCCAGCTTGGATATAAGGGACAAACTTTGTATATTGACTAGTGCCATGTTTTCTTATATGGATATAAAAATATAATTAATAAAACACAGCTGTCTGTTTACTGTAATGTATAACAATACAAACTCTCACTTTTTACATAAATCTGTTTAACCT
>BLBF01000006.1:53545842-53567556 GCA_015471245.1 Laticauda colubrina | reverse complement strand
ATATTGGACTGTTATTTGACTATGCCATAACCTTATACTGGAATAAACTATATTCTTGATAGCACAAGCGTATCTGTTATTTTTACTGTATGTTAATAAACATACAAGCTTAGCTCACTCATTTATCTGTGTGCCTATCTGACTAACGCTGCACATTCTGTTTAGCTTGTCTACCTAACCCTGGTTGGGGAACCCAGGCTTAACAGAGGTGTAGGGCTTCATGAGGTAGGTTGTGAGGGAGAAGGCGTCATCCCCCACGATGAAGTAGGGCACATCTTGTGTGTCGTTGGGCAGGGGGTCTGGATCTGGGAAGCCCACGATGAGGTTGCGTTCCAGCTCCTCCTTGAGGTGACTGGCGTTGTATACCTGGGCATCTGAAGATGAGCCGTTGCCTGAAGCATCGATGTACATGAACTTGTAGTCAGCATCGACCATGGCGAAGAGGATGATGCTGAAGAAGCCCTTGTAATTGAAATAAGTGGACCCCGACTTGGCTGGAGCTTTGCAGGCCACGTGCTTGCCATCTATGGCTTCAACGGTGTGGGGAAAGTTCCACTTCTGATACCACTGCTCTACTACTTTCTTCCAGCCTTCTTCAGTGGAGGGGCACTGGAGGAGCTCCTCCTTGTATTTTTCGATGATGGCCTGCACCACTTCTCTAACCACAATGCTGATGGTGTTGTGTGGCACCCTCCAGCCGTACTGCATGCTCCTGTAGGTGGTCCCTGAGGCCAGGTGATGCAGAGTGAGTGCCACCTTGAGCCCAGGTTCCAGGCTGGGCCAGAAGTTGGTGTTTGCCTTGGTCAACCTGGGTGTCAGCCACTGTACAACTTCATCGAACATGGCTGGAGGCATCCTCATGAAGTTCTGGAATGCACGAGTTTCTTCGTTCCTGAGCTCCACCATCAGCTTTTTGTACAGTCCGTCCTCTGCTCTTCTGGCGAACCATCTTCGTACCCAGATGCTTCTTGGCCACCCCTTTTTCTTCCCGTAGTAGAGTTCACAGAGCCTGTAGATGGCTTCGCACTGTTGCAGAAGGATGGTGGCTGCCAAAAGGACTGTGTTACAATCCACTGTGGACATGACTGGATGCTGTGGAAGAGGAAGAGGCAGATGAAGGCTGCAGAGATCTGCAGTAGGGCTGCTGGTCTGAAAGTGAGATCCAGATGTGTTGCTCCCCCTTTTTATAGGCAGTATAGGTGTCCCTTTGCATCCTCTAGGCATCCTCTAGGCATCCTGTAAACATCCTTAATATCCGAGATAGGTCCCCTCTGCGAACGTTTTTTCCGTTTTACATGCTTTGTTTCCATGCTGCATCCGCTAGGCATCCATCCTGCATCCGTTCTGCATCCGTTCCGCTTCCTCCCTGAGTCCGAGCGGATGCGAGTTGCGTGGATGCGGAACGGATGCCTAGCGGATATAGTGGATGCATAACGGATGCAGAACAGATGCGTAGCGGATGCGTAGAGGATGCAGAACGGACAAATTGGATACATTTTCCGCGCAAAAGTTTTGAGCAGCTCAAAACTTTCTGAGCGGATGAAACGTCCATAAACAGATGCTGGACGGATAGAGAGGAAGCAAAACGGAGGCAGGGAGTACATCGCGTTAACCAACGGATGGCAAGCTTTTTTGTCCGTTTTACATCCTCTTTTCATCCATTGGTGCAGTTTGACAGGGGCTTAACATGTTGTTTTTTGAAGGGCAACTTTCTTCAATATACTATTTTAATATAAATTTTCCAAATAATACTCTACTATATTATTTTTATAATACTCTACTATATTTTTCCAGTATATATTTCTTTAAGAATTTAATTAACCCTCATATACTTTTTTCAGGCTTCCTTGGTGCTCTCTGAATTTGAAATATATTTCATTACCCAGCTAGGTAACTTCATCAGTATTAGTATGCATGGGATTTACTCCATGTTTAGATACAATAGCTTGCCCCGCCAGTGTTGGTGAAGACAGCACCAAGGATGGATCAATTTAAAACATTTTAAAAAATGGTTTGGTTCCTGTGAAAATGCTTTCTCTCATGTGAAATGCTCATCAACTGAAATTCCACAGTTACTTTAAGTGGATTTAAAGCTCCCTTTCAAATTACCCTAACTCATCAGCTTCTTCTAAGCATAATCTATTTTACTGGCACTGTTCCAAATAGTAAAGAGCTAATTTATCCTGATATCAACATCTGCATTTTGGACAGTGATTATTAAAAAGGAGTAATCTGACTACAGTAATCCCTTATCCATAAACAGCTGCTCACAAACAAAGATCTTTAGAGATTCACATGATAATGAATGTAATCTAACAGAGTCATGCTCCTTCTCCTATATTTTTGCATTATAGTGATTTGCCATATAATCAAGGTTCTATTTACAGTCTCAATATATATACTGTGTTATAGCATTCCTGTGTTTGAACATTTTGCTGAATTTTTATACAGCAGCATTAAGTTATTGTTGAACATTTGCAAATGTTCCTGTTTTTTAACTGCTAAAACCAAAAAAGTGGTATTTTTTTCATTGTCATTGTTTCCTGCCTTCTGTATATATATATATGTTTCTGCTATTACTCTGAATATTCAATAATGTACACACTTTGTAGTATGCACAAAATTTACATTTGCAAATTCTTAATGAACTAGTCTCCTTTCATTCAAAGCATCATTTCATTATTTTGTCATAAACCAAGACCACAAGTAGATATCTCTAATACTGGGAGAGTTGCTTTAATTTTTCTAATATTGTTTTGCTTATTGGGAAAAATTGCTGCAATTTTGAACTATTATTATTTTTATATAGAAATTGCCTATATATATTACAACTACATGGATATAATTTAAACATAAGGAAAAACATTTTTATAAAGTCTAACTATGCAAATTGAGGATTCTTTATCCACAGAGATTTTTAAGAAAGGGCTGGAAACAAACATTTCATGGATGATTTAAATAATTTTTCTGAATATTGCTGAGGATTGGACAAATTATCTTTATAACCCTTTCCAACTCTACATTTCTGTTATTCTATTCCCCTGACTTAATCAAACAACAAAAGGAATTACTAGCTAATGTTTATTAGTTGCATTCTCCAGATTTTTTTTTCTTTTTTGCTGTTGTAATGAAACAAAGGGGGAAAAGATATTCTAATTAGACAACTTTATGTCTGCCTTGAGCAGGAAATGAAGCTCTGGGTTATGGATATACTGTCATTTGAAAGAAGTGCCCTTGAAGACTATTTGAAAGGTACATCTTGTTCAAAAAGCAATAGTTTAGACAAAGGTAAAGTGTTGTACCTTTACTTGTGCCCACTGCTTGATGAGGTTCATTGGTTGTCAGTTAGCCTGATTATCTTCCCATGATTAAATTAGATTAGATTAGAAGGCACTGAAAACCTGGTTATGCTACCAGGAATAGGGGTTAAAATTTGTGAAAGGGTTTTTGATGGTTTGCAATAATTTCTACCTGTACCACCTGAACAGGAATTATGAATCCGGAAGAAATCCAATACATAGAATTGCTATGTTGGAATTAATCTTTTTGAACAGTCTAAATATACACAGACAAATACTATTAATGTCCCATTAGGGTTTTATTTAAACTTGTTTTATGTCAAAGACTCTTACAGTTTCTGGTACCAAACCAAGATTTCTATAACTATCCATCCCAATCTAGAGTATGATATACATCTAAGTATCATCAGCATACAGGTAGTATCTTACCACAAAACGACAGTATCTGGGGCACTCAACATTAAAGTTGCTGCTAGCTCAAATACTATTTTTTGTATCTTCTGGTGGGTAATTTCTGTATCACCTGAAACTACCCATGATATTTGATTAGAATCACTGCAAAATAGTGCCCTCTCCACTCCGAAGTATTCCATATTCAATAGTTCTAAATATAACTGAGAATCTACAAGGACCCAGATACATGTACATCCAAATTCTCTTGAAAGTCATCTCCAAAGCAAACAATTCTTTGTCTCCTATGTCCACATATATACCCTAACTGGAAAATATTCATTTCATCCTTTGTAGTTGATTCTTTATAATTTTTACCATAAATTTACTCCTGAAGGGTAATAATGTCTAATATATCTGGATCAAAATATACTCTTTTCAAGAGAGGTTACACCATTGACTGTTTCAGATTCAGCCTGTTTCAAATATAGCAGTCTAAAAAAAAAAACAGTTTGAACATGAGTTCAGCAAGTGGTGAAGCTTATTCTATAAAAATTCCTATCCATTAATTTGGGTTTCACAAGATTAAAGAATCTCAGATTACATTGCAAAATGTAGGGCCACTCATCTTTAATTTTGCCTAATTTGCACCCAACTCCAACTTAATATAAGTGTCTGTCCATTAGTAACATATAAAAATATCACAGTAGATAGGAATCATTCCAATCCTTCCCTAATAATGTTCAGTTTACCCAAAATAAGCTCCCCAGATACAATAGACAAAATAAAGTTACCTGCCATATCATTGAGATATTATTTCAACTTTTTCAGAAAAGCCTCAGAATCAAGTAAACATATAGGAAGGACTATGAATGTAAGTTCATTTCCCATCAAGAGATGCAGATGCCCCAAATCTCTAGCCTGAAGAAAAGTGAGTAGATTATGGAAAGGATTTATGGTAATTTCTTTCATATTCAAATCAGGTGTTGGATAGCTTGTTAGCTACTGTGCCACATGGTCTAAGGTACAAGTTCAAGCCAAGCAATACTTGGATTTTAATTTATTATTTGCCTTTAGTACTATAGTAAAATTATCTCTCATACATACACAACTAATGGTATTAATGCCAAATTATTGCATTTTTACTTTATAATGCAGTCAATGTTACTCAAAATGGAACTGACATGAAATGTATCAGTGTATTCTGTTTATATAACAGTTTAGAAGAAGACATGGCAGGGGAACAAAAAACAATATGGAATCTGATCCAACTCTTTGCTGTATCTGTTGATATATGAACCTTTTTTTAAAGGAAGTTGCCTAATAGCTAGTTGTTTTGAATAATTTTCTGTTTAGCTCTTTCAAGAAAAAAAAATCTTTATAACATTCCAATTTTACCAAAGAAACCTAGTAACTCAAGAAGCATACTTAGGTTCAACTAATATTGAATATGCCCAAATTGCAATAAGCTTATAATATTCATACAGAATAGGGTAGTCTATTTCACATTTTTTTTCCTCTTCTAAACTCGGCTATTAAAATGCATTTAAAATAACTTCCTTTTTCTCTGGAGAATATTTCTATATTAATTGCTTTTGTCCTTAGGTGCCTGTAATTATTATTGTGCATGTGTGTTTAATCACTATGTATTCTCTCAGGGTTTAGGTCAAGGACCATTAACTGTAATGGTTAATTACCACAGTTTTGTTCTTGTTTATTGTCTGGCATTTCAAGTGGAATCCAGAATATAGTCAGCAGCGATAGTTTTCTTTTGTTAGCCACACTGTCATGAATTATATGACACATGACTTTTCATAAGGTTTGTTCAAGTAAGAACTGTGATTTATTCAGAAATATTATTTCAGGAATTTTCCTTACAATTTATTACTGCAATAATTCTTATTATTTCCCTGACAATTTACAGAAATCTCATTTTGTGAGGGATTAATTGTGTATATTACTTATTACCTACCAAAAATATATCTATTGTAAGAAAAACAATTTTTTTTTTTATTCCTCAGGGTAGAGCTTTTCTAACATATTCATTGGTACACTTGTATCTAATTATGTTGGTACAATATTAAATTTTTGAATTGATTAATTCATATGCAGATTAACAGCTTTTAAAGGTCAATACCTTTATAATTGTGCTGAGTACTTGTTTGTGTCTCTGTGTGCTTTGTAAATCTGATTTTGAATTGATGTCTTACTGGAATTTTATAATTATAGTTATTGAGCATGAAATGAATGATGAGTACCAAAACTGGATTGTAAACAAGAACAGTATGATATCATTATTTTTATGCCCTCTTCCTAAAGTAATTTGAATTTAGTAGTCATGAGTTGTGGAATTATAGCAGCTTTTAACAAACATAGTATATTTAGAAATACATTATTATCTCATAAGAGTATATTCACAGAATAATCCATGTGTTCATAAACTTTATGCAGGCCTAAAACCTGAAGGCTCTTGTTGAGGTATTTCCCATTAGGAGAATGAGTGCGCTCAGGGAAACGTAGTGAGAATGGTGAGGAATAACACACAACCAGAATACAGATACACTGAATAGTAAAATGTAGGTTTTACTTCCAGTAAACAGGTAAACAAAGTCCAACAAACAGTCCAAATCATACATGGTTAAAGCAGGTAGTATTCAATACAATCAGTCTAGGAATAATCCAAAAACGAAGTCCAGTATCATAAAGTTCAGTAAATGGAGTTTGCTAAAAGGTTGCAAGACTCACAGCAATCCAAGCAGAACAATGTTCAGGCAAAAGGCAGTAGGGAAATGCAAGAAGAGAGCAAACCAGGTTTCTGGCTCCATCTTATGGCCATCGGAGGAACCTCAGCCAATCACAATTACAGCATTTTCTTAAAGATACAACAGTATTAAATGACTATCCTGATTTATATCCTGATTGCCAACTCAACTGTTAGGTGACTATCATTCCTAACATTCTCCCCTTTGGGTAGGACAATATATAAAACCTTACAGTTTAAGTCCATATTCCTCACAGCAAGTCTTACGTTTCACAGTGCCTTGAGCTTTTGTAAAATGATCTGCAATGTTATTCTCTGACATGCAATACTACAGTGTAATCATTTTACTTTGAACACATTGTCTCACATTCAGATATTGTAGATCGGTGTGTTTTGATCTTGTCTTTACAGCGAGATTGGAAGCCATCTGAATTGCTGATTGGTTGTCTTCATATACAACAATAGGTTCCTTTACATTAATTCCCATATCTATCATTAGTTGTTTATAACATACTAAGTCTGTACATAATAGAGATAAACATGAGAATTCAGCCTCCACTGTTGAGAAATTTAGATGTTTTTGTCGAATAGATCACCATCCAAGAACACCTTTCCTAATAACACTACAGTGCCTGACGTTGATTTACGTGTAGGTACATCTGTAGCGAAACTTGCATCAGCATATGCAGTTAAACTTAGTTCATCCTTAGGCTCTAAATATAATGCATAATGCATCGTTTGTTTAAGATATCTCAACACACACTTAGCAGCTTGCCAGTGTCTTTCAGTAGGTTCAGGATTAAACTTGGCTAATTGATTGACACTACATGCTATGTCTGGCCTAGACCAATTACTAAGATAGGATAAGCTACCAATCAATGATTGATAAATGTCTTTATCAAAAACAGGACTTTGCACATCACTGTGGCTAAACTTCTAGCTCATTGGCATCTGAGCCAGCTTAAAGTTTTAAGTTCTTCAGTAACTGGTTAATTTTATCTGCCTGTGAGATTTTGTAGCCTCCCTTAGTTTTATCTATTTTCAAACCAAGATACTGTTTAATCTCACCTAAATGTTTGATTTGAAATTTTTCTCTAACAGTGAAATAATCTCAGTAGCTTCTTTCTCAGTCTTAGTGATTAATGTTATGTCATCAGTGAACAATAGCAACAATGAAATTATACCATCACTTTCCTTTTTGAATAAACATGGATCAGCCATGCCAGCTACAAAACCTATCTTTGTTAATTCCTGCACTATGCACTGATTTCATTCATAGCCTGATTGCTGCAAGCCATAAGGAATCTATTTTAATCTCCAGAAATCAGTTTTGTTACAAGTTTTTATCCCCAAAGGCTTCTTTAAATATATAGTATGCTACAATGGTGCATGAAGATATGCCATCTCCACATCTAAATGGTTTATTGTGTATTTATTCTTAGCTGCCCACACTAATGCTGCTCATAATGTGGTAGCTTTCAGACTAGGTGCAAACAGTTCATCATAGTCATTGGCTGACTGATCAACCCTTGTGCTAATAACCTGGCTTTATGGGTAACAGTCCCATCCACATCTGTCTTCATTTTATAAATCCACTTACACCCTATGGCATGCTCACCTGGTGGTAACCTGACATTTTAATATACCTCCAACCATTGTAAGGATTTCAGTTCCTTATCCACTGCTTCTTGCTAAGCAGCCTGATCCTTAGCAGGATACAGTTTCAGTTCATTATAGTTAGCAGGAACTATATTTACTTGGCATACTATATTAGTCTGATATCTATCTGATGGTCGTGTTACACAGGTTGAATGTCTAGGCAACTCAGAGCTTACTGGTGAACTCTCCTGTTCCACTGCTCCTGTTCTTCTACCTCCTCCTGTGCCTGTTCTTCCTCTTTAATGGCTATTTATGGCTTAACTATCTCATCATCAGGGACTACTTTTGTGTCAATAAGAACATCATTGTTGGATTCCTGTTCTAGTTTATGCCACCCAATGTGCTCAAGAAATTTAGCACTAGTGCTACAGTAAACATTAGCTATGCCTGGAGCCCAGAGTCTAAACGATCTGTGGTTGGCCTCGTAACCTACGAAAAATAATTTCCTATCTCTATGTTGCCCTTTCAGTCTTACTTGTGAGGGAATATGCACTTATGCTGGAACTCTAAATGTGTGTAGATAACTTAAATTTGGCTTTCTGCCATGCCAATGAGTGAATGGCAATTCACCAGCTGTTTTGTTCCCCGCATTGTTTAAAACATGGTTGCTACACATTATGACTTCACCCCACAGTGTTTCAGGCAAATCTGAATTGAATAACAGTGCGAGCCATGGCTTGTAACATTTGCCCTCTTCATTCTATAAACAAGTTATGTTGTTGCCTGTAAGGTGCAGAACACTTATGCTCGATACCAGCCAATTTCAACATTGTTTGGAATCTATTGTTAATAAATTCTGTCCTGTTATCTATAACTAAAATAATTACCTTATGTCTCATTTTTCTCTCAGTAAATCTTAGCCAGTTAAAGAAATGTTGGAACATTTCTGTTTTGTTTTTCATTAGATAGCAGAAACCGTACCGTGCGTAATGGTCCATTATACTTAAAACACAGCAAGCACCTCCCAAACTGGGTTTCTTAGGACCAATTATGTCAGCAAACACAACCTCTAAAGGTTCTTTGGTCTTAAATCTATTCAGTCTGTTTGCTGGAGTAACCTTACCTTTCTACTGGTTACATGCATTACAGTTTAAGTACTTGCTACGGGGTTTTAATTTTACTCCCTCTGACAATTTAGCAGTTTGTTTCAGCATGTTGAAATTAATGTACCCCAGACGTCTGTGCAGTAAATGTATACATTCATCATGTGGCTTAACATTGTTATAAACCGAATTAGCCATCTGCAATTGGTCATCATGTATAACATATAAATGATTCTCTAAAGTAGCAGTAACAATTTTACTCTCTTTCTCTATGATATAGTTATCTCCCTTAAAGGTTACTACATAACCAATATTAACTAAAGCCCTTACTGATAATAAATTAAATTTCAGTTTAGGAACATATAACATAGATAAATGCTCATTTACACATGAACAATATGCAGTACCTTCACCAGATGCTTTCATCTTCCACCCATTTACCAATGAGGCATGTTGCTTACTTGTGGACATCTTTACAAACTTCTCTCTATTTCTAGTAATGCACTGCGATGCTCCACTATCAACTACCCACAAATCAGGGTTTGCAGTTGAATTTCTAGACAAAGCTAAATTAACATTCTTCTTGGCCTTCTGGTGATTACCAGTATTCTGTCATTTTCCCTTCTTACAGAATCTAGCTATATGTACCCTAGCCCCACAAGAAAAACATTTCCTAACAGTCTAGGCAGTTGAAAACAAATCCTCTTCTTGTGGTTGTTTCTCTCTCAGTTGGTCTCTATCCAGCCTTCTCCTTGCCTCTTCTAATTATCATCATCAGTCAGTATCAGTTCATTTCTGGTCAGGACTTCCAGTGAAGATACGTAATCATCATAACTTTCATCCAATGAGGAAAGAATGATGTAAACCTGATGCAGCTCTGAAAAAATCTATTACTTTTCATGTAGCTGTTGAAAAATTCTTTTCATGAAGTTCAAATGAGCTAGCATGTCTCCACCTTTCAGAAGACATGCTCTAAACAGTTTACATGTAAGATGTATGTGTGCACCTACACTGTCATGAACATAAATCCTCTTCAAATTCTCCCAATGCCTAGCAGCAGACTCTTCTCCACGAATATGGACTAGCTGCTGGTCACTCAGTGTTAGTCCAATTATACAAAGAGCTCATTTGTTGTTCTGTTTAAAGGCAGCTAACTTTTTGGCATCATCCTGATTATTTGGATCCCAAGCATTTACATCTGGTGGATCCTGAATTGCAGCCCATAACCCTTCCCTGCGCAGAAGTAGACTGTACTTCATAGACCAGGAAACATAGTTTGTTCCATCCAACTGGGTTATCAGGGATAGACTTGTTGATGGGTCTTGTGCCATCTTTACCAGGACAGTAACCCATAATTAAACAGTAGACAGATGTCTGTATATGGTACTGTGTATTCACACTAACTCTCAGTTATCTGAATCTGGTATGGTCTGGGCCCAAAATCTGTGTTGAGGTATTCCCCGTTAGGAGAATGAGTGCACTCAGGGAAACGTAGTGAGAGTGGTGAGGAATAACACACAACCAGAATACAAACAAACAGTCCAAATCATACACGATTAAAGCAGGTAGTATTCAATACAATCAGTCCAGGAATAATCCAAAAATGAAGTCCAGTATCATAAAGTTCAGTAAATGGAGTTTGCTAACAGGTTGCAAGATTCACAGCAATCCAAGCAGAATGATGTTCAGGCAAAAGGCAGTAGGGAAATGCAAGAAGAGAGCAAACCAGGTTTCTGGCTCCATCTTATGGCCATCGGAGGAACCTCAGCCAATCACAATTACAGCATTCTCTTAAAGATACAACAGTATTAAATGACTATCCTGATTTATATATTTCCAACCCAACTGTTAGGTGAGTATCATTCCTAACAGCTCTGGATTATCTATTTCCATAGCCTCAGGAGTTGCAGTGTCATCAATTTGTCTATAACTCTTGTTTATACTTTGTTAACAACTCTTCCTAAAAGTAAGCTTGGAAATGTAAAAAATTATTCTGCACTACTGATCCCCAAAAAAGATTTCTTGAGGAGGGCAAAACATATCTCCTTCATATAGTTTTACATTATTATAAATAATATAATAATAAAATAATATATCTCCATGAAGCTAGTTGAGTCTGATGGTTAAAAACATTAGTCTCTACTCTGGAGGACTTGTCTCACCTTAAGCATGAAACTGGCAGGATGGTTTTGAGCTAGTCACTCAGTGTCAGCCCAACCTATCTCATCTCAGAGTTGCTGTTGCATGGAAAATAAGAAGTAGTAGGAATATTAGATATTTTTGCTACCTTGGGTTATTTATAAAAAGAAAATACAGATTGGATTAAAAAATAAAAGTAAATTAGGGAAGTAAGAAGTGGGTTACCACAAGATTCCGTCTTAGGCCAAGTACTCTTCAATATCTTCATAAATGACCTAATGAGGGAATAGAAGGGGAACTCATCACATTAAATTTGCAGATGACACTAAGGTGGCAGGAAAAGTCTACACCCCAGAAGATAAGCTTAAGATCCAAAAATATCTTGACAAACTTGAACAATGAGCTTTATCCAACAAAAATTAAATTGAATGTGGAGAAAAGCAAGGTTTTATACGGAAGCAGGAAAAACCAAGTATACAAGTACAAATTAAGTGAAACCTGGCTGAAAAACAGTAACCGTAAGAGGGACCTTGGAGTCCTAGAGGATGATCATTTAAATATGAGTCAGCAGTGTGTAGCAGCAGCCAAAAAGCTAATTGGTTATATAATTATAGAATCAAAATCACATGAAGTTTTTAGTACCGCTTTATAAATCTTAGTAAGTCCACACCAGGAATACTGCATCCCACTTTTGGTCACCACATTACAAAAAAGTTGTTGAGACTTTGGAAAAAGTGCAAAGAAGAACTACTAAGATGATTAAAGATTTGGAGATTAAAACATATAAAGAATACTTGTAGGATTTGGGGTTTGGCTAAACTAGAGTAAAAAAGGACTAGGGCAATGTTGGTATTCTATTGATTCAGCCCACTTCAGCCAAATCAGTAGCCAAGATGTCCATCTGTGATGACCCGGGGCATGGCACAAAGTCAATACAGTCAGATAATCAGCAGGAGTCACTTTATTAGCTCCAACTTTGCCCCTAATGTCCTGGTTACCTTCTGGTCTGGAGAAAAACTTTCCCAAGAACAGCCTTTGGCTGCAGAGATTCAAGTCCAAACCATTATCAACAAAAACTGTAACTATAAGTCTAATCAAGGCAAGATGATGTCCAGCAGGGCAAGAAAAGGAATTCCAGATGTGAAGGGATGGCAGTAATTCAATGCAGTTGGGAAGATGCCAGGAACATAGATAAACAAAGTCAACACAAGATAAATTCATGTTTGTTCCCAGAAGCTGCTGCTCTCAGCTTGCATCTCTTAAATTCTCTTCCCAGGTGTGCCTAATGAGGGGAATCAGGGACCTTTCCTCCCCATAAGCCACGCAACCCATGTTGCTCTCTTCTCCATTCTTCCCTGGGTGCCCTAAAGATGAAGAGGAGGTAGCCTGGGTCTTCCTCTGAACTCCCTGTCCCTTGTTCTACCTCTTCCCTGCTCTGCCCAGCCGGACCTTGCCCTTCCTCAGTTTCCTCCACAGCCAATGGAACCACACTCCCACTCCTTGTCAGCTGTTCAACTTTCTCCTCGGATTCAGATTCTGACAGGGGCATGACAGGTTCACTTCCACAATCAGCTGCTGGGCCCTCCTACCTGCCCCGGCTTACCTCTCCCCAACATATTTCCCCCACTGCAAAAAGCCTGACACTGTGTGGCACTTTAAAATGACAAGGGGATTCCAAGTGCCATTGCTGCTGCTGCCTCATTTGTGAAGCATGCTAAAGCCCATGTCACACTGGCCAACGGATGCAAAAAGGACACAGTGGACGAGCAAAATGTTCCATCCGTTGTTATCCACTCTCAAAAGGGGCAAAAATTTGCATAACCGGAGCGGATAACACGGATGCGGGGAGGACACAGGGCGGATGCAAAGCGGATGTGGAATGGAAGCCCAGCGGATGGAAGCGGATGGGAGTGGATGGCGCATCCGCTAGGCTTCTGGGGGGCCTCAGCAAAGTGGACGCGGAACAGATACAGCGGATGCAGAGCGGATGCACAGCGGATGAAGCGGATGCACAGCGGATGCAGCGGATGCACAGCAGAAGCCTAACGGATGCACAGCGGAAGCGGAATGGATGCCGAGCGTTAATTGCGCATGCGGGGGGGATGCATCGCATAAGCCCCCCGGATATAAAGGGAAGCAGCTCGTATGTGGCCACCATTCCGAGGAAAGACCTGCTGCTGGACACTTCGAGTTCCTTGCCTGCCCTGCCTGCATGCCTGCCTGCCAGCCTTGCTGCCAGCCTGCCTTCCAGCCAGCCTTGGTGCCTGCCTGCCTTCCTGCCTTCCTGCCAGGCTTCCTGCCAGCCTACCTGCCAGGCTTCCTGCCAGGCTTCCTGCCAGCCTACCTGCCAGCCTTCCTGCCAGCCTTCCTGCCAGCCTACCTGCCAGCCTACCTGCCAGCCTACCTGCCTGCCTTCCTGCCAGCCTACCTGCCAGCCTACCTGCCAGGCTTCCTGCCAGGCTTGGTGCCTGCCTGCAAGCCTTCGTGCCTGGCTTCCTGCTAGCCTTCCTGCTAGCCTTCCTGCCAGCCTTGGTGCCTGCCAGCCTCCCTGCCAGCCAGCAACCCCACAACCATGGGGAGGAAGCGAAAGCCTCAGCAGCCTGCCGCCATCCCTGGCAAGAGGGACAGGGCCAACTCCCCTCTGCGAACATTTTTTCCATTTTAAACGCCGTGCTGCATCCGTTCTGCATCCGTTCTGCATCCATTCTGCTTCCTCCCTGCGTCCGAGCAGATGTGAGTTGCGCGGATGCGCAGTGGATGCCTAGCGGATATAGCGGATGCATAACGGATGCATAACGGATGCGTAACGGATGCATAGCAGATACGTAGCGGATGCAGAACGGACAAACTGGATACATTTTCCGCGCAAAAGTTTTGGGCAACCCAAAACCTTTGGAGCGGATGAAACGTCAATAAACGGATGCTGGACAGATAGAGAGGAAGCAAAATGGAGGTAGTGAGTACATCGCGTTTTCGAACGGATGGCAAGCTTTTTTGTCCATTTTACATCCTCTTTGCATTCATTGGTTCAGTGTGACATGGGCTTAAGTTCAAGGTGCTGCACAGTGCACCTCTCCTCCATATTTTTCGCTGCAAGCAGCCTCACGCTGCACAGCACCTGTAAACTTAGTGCACTTCACATGAGGTGCTGGTGGCAATGGCATCAGTGCCCCCTCCTCCCCATTTGTTAAGCATACAAAGTTTAAAGATGCTGCATGAGGAACAGGCTACATGATGAGGCCACGGCTGACCACCTTTCCCAGGCCCGCTTTCCTGAGGGGCCACCCAACTGTGCTTACCGCCTGCTGAAGTGGCTGAGACAAGCAGGAGGCAAAGGCGGATGACCGGTAGGTCAAGGTGGTTGGTCAGACAGGTGGGAGGCAGGCACTGGGCAACTTGAGACTGTGGCAATTGGATGGCAGTCAACCACACTTCCCAGCCTCACTTCCCCAAAAGGGAAGTATGGCAGGGAGAGGAAAGGCAAGCTGTTGAGCTCCGGCCCAGGGCTTGCCATGCCTAGGGGGGTGCAGCGGCAGTGAGGTGGTAATGATGATGGTAGCAATGGCACCCAAGGAAGGCAATGGCAGCGATTCTGGTGGCATTGGGGCTTCCAGGAACAACCTCCCACCCCATCGCCCATCAGCTGTTTGTGTGGGCAAGGAGGGGCAGGGGGAGGGGTAGGGCCAGTCAGTGGCGCAATTTGCCGGTTCTCTGAACTGCATAGAATCGTAAGAAATGGTTCTCCCAAACTGGTCCAAACTGATCCAAACCGGTAGAATCCCACCCCTGCATATACACATATTCCATATATGCCTTCACTGAAGATTGCGTCTATTTCAATTTAGGAAGAGCAATCTCTGATGAATAAACAGACTTACATTTGCAATTTTAAATGAATACATTGTATGTTTTACAATTTTCTTAACTTCATTTTTCGAAATGCCATATTTTCTATGTACCTTTTTATTTTGTAGTAGTATCTAAATGAAAAGCATCTTCTGGCTTCTGTCCTAACAATGTCAGATTTAACAGATAATCAGAGTTGGAAGGGACCTTGTAGGTCATCTATTCCTCTATCTCTTTCTCTAGTCCTCTATCCCTTCCCTTTGTCTCCAATGGGAGGGAAGGGAGAAGAAAAGAAATAAGTGGTGGCAGGCAAAGGAAATGAAAAGAATGTGTCATAATGAGAAAAGAGAAAAGCACCGGCTATTCACTTTGGACTGTGATTTGTGGTCAGTGATTGATTATTCCAACAGAAATCAGGCTTCTGCTTATTCACACTATTATGTTAACTTAAAAAAACGTAGATAATGGATGGAACAAAGAAAAGCAAACTCTTCTAATAATGTCAGTTCACTGGCATTAACTTTTGGAACTGAAACAATGTTAATTGCCCAGCAATGACAGATGTCATGTAAAACAAGTTAGTAAGGTTTTCACAGTTACTTTAAAAGAATTGAGAAGCTGCTGGAGGAATGAATTGGAGGTTTGCATTAGTATCTGAAAAGGCTGAACTAAAAATCACATCAGATTTTTAGCGAAAAGATGACAAAATAATGTGTAGCTCAGGGTTGAACTGTGAGGTCTTTGATGCTCTCTGAACTTGATTTTCTTTCAGACATTTTGTTACCAAACTAGGTAACATCATCAGTGCTAGAAGGGTGTGGGGTTTGTTTTCATTTTATATATTAATGGCTGCCCTGTCAGTATTGGTGAGAATAGTCTTGGTGGCTCCTTGATTGGGCTGTTGCTTACTGTCAGCCTGTTTCTCTTAATTGGTAGTTCCTTGATTGGGGTACTGTTTGCTCCTTTATTGTTGGTCTTTGTGGTAATCTCTACTCTTCTGGGTGTTGACTGCAGGTCAGGAGGTGTTTTGGTCTTTTTGTTTAGTTTTTGACTGTCTCTTTTGAATGGTATATAGATGTTGTTTATATCTATGTGCCTGTTGATTGTAGACTTTAATATGAGTGCCAGGCTTCCAGTAATTCTCTAGTGTTTTTGAACTTGGCTTGGTCTAGGATGCCCAGTTTGCTAGTTGACACTATGGTTAAATCTGTCCTTGTGTGGTGAAGTTTAGGAGTTTTCATCATGCCTTCTGACTATTAATTGATGTTTATGGATGTGTTTTGCTAATCTTCATATTTATCCTACATAGTGACTGTCCTTAACACTGTGTATTGTAGATGACTCCTGTTTTTTCTTCTATGGCTGCTGGGTTTTTTAGTTTAACTGAATAGAATAACAGACTAACAGTGTTTAAATCAACTCCTTGCCAGGCAGGAAAGCTTATACCATTTTGGACAAATCGTTGTCCAGTTTCTTAAAAATCTCCAGTGTTGGAGCACCTATGACTTTTGAAGAATTCACTGATTAATTGTAACGGTAAGAAATTCATCCTTTACTTAGGATGTTTTTTGAGGGGTTTAGTTGGTTTGTCTGCTACAGTAATGCCATATGGTGGTTGTAACCATCTGTTGGTGGTTACTGAAATTTTTTGAAGTCTGGCAGTGCTATCCTTTTCAGATGTGAAAATTTCTGAAGAGTTAAAATTCTCTCTCTGTTAAATAATGTGGTATAGATTTGAATAATATATTATTAACCTCCTTGACTAACAGATTGCAAAGACCAATAGCTCATCAAATTCACCCCTCGATGTCACAGTGTTCTTGAGTGGTAACCTCACATTAAAGTATTTCTTTGATTCAAGAATGGTCATAATTTCCAGACAAAACAACTCAGCATTTAAAAATAAAATTATCAGAAATTTCAATTCATGCTCAATAAATAAAATAAAAATATTTGCTAAGATTAGCCCTAGACACCCTGAGACTTCGAAGAAATATACAATTTTAAGTAGCTAAACAAGGTAAAAATAAAATGATGGAAAGCACATTCTTCTTAATTAATCAAAATGTCTTTCTTTGTACTTCTTTAAGAAACATTAGACAATTTATAAATAAATTTACAGATAATACCTATAAAATACCTATTTTAACTGCAAAATACTAATATTTAAAAAGTAGTCAACAAAAACTATATTTGTGCTGTGTAATCCAATCATGTGACAATATAATAATGAGCATTCTCCTGTGGCCATGTCAACATACATTCTTCTGATCCATAACTATAGAGAAGGTATAGATTGAATTATGCTTCCTAAGCTCACTATACATCAGCAACAAGGCTGGTGATTTTTGTTCTTTAGATTTAAAAGTGTTTCAAGAAAGTTAATTGTAGATTATTTAGCATTCTTTCCTCTCCCCTCTGTGTCATCTAGCAATGGAGAAAATGTGTTGGGTTCTTCATTGTGCACAGCAGAGCAATGTTGGGGAATTGAATTCATGATGCCTGGTTTAGCCACCTTTTAAGCTACATGAATGAACAAGGTCTATTTATCTTCTAGAAAGTAGATATTCCATAGTGACTTAAAATATTTCATGTTATAGGTTGGTGATATACCCTACAAAACTGTTAAGGATAGAATATGTATGACCTTGCAGACAGAGCTGCTTCCTGCAGCTGTCCTATGCCAGCAGTTAGCTGGGGTATTTTGGGGGGGAGGGTGATGAGAATTAGCCCCCCCCAAGAGTCAAATGCTTTTTTTCTTTTTTCCTACCACGAATATGTAATATTATAATCTAACCAAAATGTTCCCTCTTTCTTGGATATTTTCTTGATACTATTCCTAAAATATTCTCAAAAATATTTTCAGTTTCAGTTTGAATATAAGTTGCAGCTTTAGATTTTAAAATAGCCACTATATCAGTGGTGGAATGCAAATATTTTTACTACCGGTTCTGTGGGCATGGCTTGGTGGGCATGGCAAGGGAAGGATACTGTAAAATCTCCAGTCAGAGGTGGTATTTGCCAGTTTTCCGAACTATTCAAAATTTCCACTACCGGTTCTCCAGAACTGGTTCGAACCTGCTGAATACTACCTCTGCACTGTACATACAAGTATGCACAGGTACAAATAGCTGGAATAGAAATAGTCAACAAATGTAGAAGGGTAGTAATACTGATTCCTTCAAATCAAATAACTCAAGGTAGACTGAATACAGATATTCCATACTTTGTGGTAATTTGTCACTGTGTGCATATCCAATTGTGCCAAATGGTAAAGAGAATTTACTACACATCTGCACCTGATGAGATTTATGGAAAGCATTGTTACTTGGCCAGACATATGGATTATTATATTATGCGGCAGATATATGGAAGCTATCCTAAATAATGACTATGTAAATAATATGTAGATGCTGCACTATTGTCTTTGATTGGAAATCTGTAAGACTATTATATACAGGTTAAAATAAGAAAGTGAAATACATTCATTGATCATCTGGATTCACTCCCAGATTTTGATAATAACTGATTTGTTCAACATGAGTGTTTCTATTATTGACAATTAACTCCCTGCTTTGGCCATGTTTTGCAGACACAGCAAGCAATCCTATTACTGATGAATGATTTGTAAAAAGCAGGTTTCTGTCTGCAGCTGCATGGTATAATGTTGTGTCAGCATAATTGCAGAGAAGGATTTGAAATGCTATTGAGATTAACAGCCAAAATACCTGAAAATCTGGAAACATCAATGTTTCACCTAGACACATTCTATCACACTTCATTTCTATAACTCATTTCCCCCCTATTCTTATATTAGCATTTGGCAAGCCTGGTTAATCTCATTAGAATATAATATATTCTCTTTAACTACCTATTAATAAGAGGCATGCAAAACAAATGATAAGTTACTATTTTCAGTGCTGAAGAGATTCAGATAATTACTTTATATGCCAGTTCCCTTCCATATTAAAGGGGACATTTGAAGTTACATGTCACTGGCCACAGCATTTAGGTGTCTGTTGCTATATGCCAACTTATTCTGATCATCCAGAACACGTCTATGATTTTGAAATGAGATCATATTCTCAACAGTTTATAAATTACCATCTGGACTGCTGTCTTTGACTTTAGAAAATGTGTTTATCTTTGATGCTAGAAAAAAAAAAAGAACTTGACTCCAGCTTTAATTAACATCAAAATATCTGGGGACAGTGATTTATTAGCTAATTATTGAACGTGGATGCTCATGCACATGTTTTTTATAGCTCTTTGTTATTTCTGTTGCAGGCCATCTAGTTCAATTTTACAGCTCAGTCCTTTAGAGGTCTACTCAGAAGTAATTCCAATTTGAGCTCAGTGCTTTTACAGAAAACTAATTTTGTATAGGATTTCAGTCCTAATTTTCAGTTACAACCCCATCTATTTTAACAATTTATAATCATTTAGTGTTTGTCACATATACATGCCTGTAACTCTACTTAAACTGAGGATTATGCAGTCCAATTATTCTCAGCATTGTGATTCTTCTGTCTGGGAATTCCAGATTTATAAAAATGTAGAAAGTTGAGAGTAGGTGTTCATTCTTCAAGCCTTATGGGTTGGTTTCTGAATATTTCGTGACCATGCTAGATAACATCTTCAGTGGAATTTAGGGAATGTCAATGCTGGTATTCTGCTTATAAGGGCTTTGTGTGAGGAACTTGACATTCCTTGACATCGACATCTGAAGACTAGAAAATGGAGAACAGGAAACCCATGTCTACTGCAAACCCAGTCACATGGACCAGATCCTCAGCTTTACAAACAACCACCCTGGGGCAAATGTCTCAGAAGTGTCCTTTCCTGATATTTCGGATTATAAAGGTAAGAGAGAAAAGATACTTTCAGATTTGTAAGTTTTTTTTTTTTTTAAAGAATTTTATTAATTTTTAACAAACAAACATAGACAAACAAAACACAAAACATAAAAAACATAAAATATCTTTTTGGACGGCAGTTTGATCCCGAGTTACATCTTTTTGTACAGACATAAATTCAAGTTCATGCTTACTTTTATATAGCATTCCATTTCTTATTTACTATTTTACATTTTCTATATAGCTTCTCCCCTCTTTTCACTCTCTTAATTCTATTATATTTATTTCATCTCAATTTAAATCATTATACTTATATCCTTTGTCTGTCCTGTTTCAGCTGTCTATTATCTTTTCTCATTAACACAAAATTTCTTCTGTAATGACTGACTGGAGTATAATGCCTTGTCATACTTTTCCTTCCCCTAGTTTTAAAGCTTAACATAACACATAATTTTCATTCGGATTCTGCGTAGTACATTCTAAAGATAGACTCAATATTTTAAAACAAGAAAAAAAATTTTTTTAAAAATATATAATATAATTAAAACAACAATCCATAGCAATTGAAATTATATCATTAAAATTAATATTCATTTAATTCTTAAACATTTTACACAATCCTTTCTAAATAAGTATCATGCTTCTATGGGAACACTTATAGATTTTGCTTAGTTACTTCCCCCTATTTCACTTATATTTTAAAATATTATACAATGACAATGTTCCCATTTTTCTTTAATTCAATTCTCTCATATTTGATTTCATTTATTTTATTTAAAAAAAAAATTTCGCTAAGTTACATTAAATATTTTGTCCCATTTTATAATCATATGTTATTCCAATTTTCTAACATTATTTCAAATACAAATACAACAACACAGTCTTATGTACCTTTGCAGAATCTCTTTTTCAGTTATATGTTTACCCATTATCTCTAAATAAATTCTGTTTCTTTACATCTTGTTTCAAACCTTTGTAGTTTCTCTTCCCTTCTTTCCTCCCTTGCTTCTCCACTCTACCCTTTTTACCCCCTTGTCTCTTAATCTCCACCCTCTTATGTATTCCTCTTTTCTGTTGCTTTCTGATGTTGTGTCCACTTTTCACTTTGTTTTTCCCTTTTTTGGTTGTTTTTTTAAGTCTTAAATTCTCCATTCTCTTTCTCCCCTTTCCCTTTTCTTCCCCAAATAAAGTTGCTTGTTCATTAAGGATGGTTTCTTCTTCATCCCAATCTTCTTGTTCTTGTAGTTTCTCGTATGTAGAAATTGCCATTTCTAAAAAATGAAAAACAGAGCCAAAAGAATCCTTCCCTTCTTGTTTCTCTTATTTATATTTTATAAATTCCATTTTCAGTTCATAAGAAATGCCATTGTAAAAAAAAAAAAAAAAAAAAAATTTAAACGACCCAAATGATTTTAATCATTCAAATAAGAGTTTCCAAAAGTCCCAAAGTCACCAAACAATCCAAATACACACAGTCTGTTTCATTTAACACTTTCTTCTTTTTTTCACTTTTTTTTCACTTTAATGCTTCAAAAAACTTCAAATTCTTTTTGACCTTCAATCCATCTGATAGAGTAGCCAATTATGATCCAAAATGGAAAAATCCAATAGTAAAAAGGCCCAAAACCAAAGAAGAAAAAGAAAAAGGATAATATTACTAGAATTGAAATATACAAAAAGGCTGGTGAGTAGAGATTTCACAAGTATATATATATATATAT
>BLBF01000006.1:53436189-53545742 GCA_015471245.1 Laticauda colubrina | reverse complement strand
ATATATGGACTGCACACTGCACTTTATTTATTTATCCAAGGCTCTTATTATGACTCTCTTCTCCAGCAGCTTCAAAGCCAAGCCTCAAGTGTTGAAATATTGATAAGAGTCCAGGAAAACACCTGTAATAATATTTTTCTGTGCTCTCCCTCATCTTATCACATTAAAATGTCCTTGAGAAGGAGTGTTTATACATTTCTCCCCAATTCAAATAAAGTACTTTCAAGCCTCTAGTTGGCAGTGTTGCAAGATCTCTTAATACTTTTTTCCCCCCCAGCCAGAAAAAAGAGTAATGTATACAAAACTCAGAGAAAAAGAAAAAAAAAACAAAGGGGGCCTCTATCCTAAAGAAAATTAAAAAATCAAAAGAAGCATAAAAATATATATAAGAAAAAATTCAATCTGGTTACCTACAAAGTCACATTAAATTCCTCAGAAAAAGAAGTAGTAAGGAAAGAATCCAAGCCTCAATTTGACATCACTTTAAAAAACGCCGCTCAAACAATTCCAGTCAAACAAAAATAAAGTCACAGGTTTCTTCTTTGTTCAGGATATCCTTTCATGTCTCAACCAATTTACAATACAAAAGAGGTTTCTCACCCAACCGACACACACTCGCTCCAGCCACTTTCTTTTCGGAGCTGTCCCGACTTCAGCAGCTTTGGAGGCTGCCTTTCCACCGCCAGCAAAAGGGCTTCTCCCGGATCAAACCAGAGATTTTGCGATATCTCTGGGATCCTGGGACTGTGCCCTTCACAATCCCCGTCTCTACGGGACAGTTTAGGTCCGTTAGGACCGACCAGGGGCGAAAATATCAGCTGCGATCTCAGAGCCCCGAGATCTCAGCTGTAGCACCGAGACGAAGCTCCGCCTTCTCCCATTTGTAAGTTTTTGTTAATGTAATCTTACAATAAAGTTAGGGCTAGTATTTCCAGATGTGCTTGTTTTGGCTTTCAAAGCTGACATTCACTAAAGCTCTAGCTGAAGAACTAGGTTTTCATGGCTCTTATGAATAAAAGCAGAGTAGGCCCCATCTGAACCTTATTCCAGAGGACAGAGCATGCTTCAAGGAAAGCACACATCCTGGATCCTGATATTTGACATGTTTAATTAAAGAAACTTGGAGACCAACTCTGTAAAATTGAAGTGGTTGGACAGATATTATGGGAAAAAGATGGCTCCTCAAGTACCCAGACAATATGCCATGCATGGCTTTATGTGTAATAACCAACACTTTAAATCACACACACAAGCAAATTGACAATAGTGAAACAGAGGTTTCATCCCAAGGTATGCCCATCAATGACCACACAGCTGCATTCTAGATCAATTGAATTTTGTTTTTGTGTGCCTCTCATAGGAAGAGCCTAGGGAATATCTCCTCCCCAACCAGAAGTGGCTCTGAAGAAAGGAAGATAACACTGTAAAATGGTACTTTCAATCCCCTTCCCATGAAGTGAGAAGAATTGCATAATTGACAGTATCAAACACTTCAGAGAAATCAAGGAATTCAAGACTGGATGCACCACCTGTATCTTAGATCTAGCTCAGGTCATCAAGCAAGCATGACCAAGGCTATCTCTGTATGAAATCATAGCCTGAAACCTAACTGAAATTAATCCAAAAAGGGAAGGTTAGAAATTGGTAGTTGTTGAAACTATTAGTAGGGGTGGGATACAACAGGGTTAACTACCAGTTCAGGATTTATGAACTTCCTTGCCTGCTGTGAGCTGCACACCTGTTAATCATCATTAGCATACTGCGTGCCAAAAAGCAGCCTTTGAAACAACCCTCTTTTCTTGTTTTTTTAACTGCAGCTGTGCCTCGTTTGACAGCTGAAGTTGAAAAATCAGGAAATAAAGATCAGGTAAGAGCCCATGTGGGTGGGTGGGCAAAAACATCAACAGACATAGAACCGGTTCTATGTCTGTTGCTCTTCAGAGCTACCGGTTCTACAGAGGAGGACAGAACCAGTAGAAACCCATCCCTGCAGTAAGGGTAGAGGACACTTTGCTATCCTTATGGCCATGAGGTAATACCTAAAATGAACATTTAATTGCTGACCTATGTCTGGTTGAAGGTACAACACAGGATTGGGACACAGGGAAAGGTCCCATAGGAACAATACAATTCAAGGAACAAGAATCCACTGCCTATTAAAGACAGTGATTAGGGCTTCAGCCAAACTGCCCACTGGATTCTCAGGGAAAACCCAATATGGAACTACACAGGGTCCATCAATTGCCTGACATGGGTGAATCAAATAGGTCATGTCTTAAATAATCTTATTTATTTGATTCTCCTAGCAACATAGCTTTCCTAGCAACATAGCTGAAACAGTGAAGTACCTTAAAACACTACTTTCTTTCTCTAAATTTTATTTTGTCAGATCCTAATTTCCATTTGCAGTCACCTGTATTCACAGCTTCTTATGTTCCTATTGGCTCCAAGACATGAACATTTCATTTATCAAACCAATATTTTAAACAAACTAATTGTTCTGAATAGATAATCCTTGTCTTTAGTGACTATTCAAAGTTACAACAGCATTGAAAAAAATGATTTATGACTGTTACAGCATCCCCATGATCACATGATCAAAATTCAGATGCTTGGCAATGGTTCATATTTATGATGGTTATCGTATCTGTGCTTACTTGCCTTGAGGTTTTGCACCTAGGTCTGGTAGATTATGTTATTAACTATATTATCTTGTTTATTTTGAGAATAAGTTAATAAATTAAGATAGGATGATAAAATAATGTGTGCTTTCCATAGAGTAATCAGCATAAATGAGATCTTTGTGAAGTCTATCAGATTAATTCCACATAGTACAGTCTAGATTTCAACTAAGGTTTCAAAACAGAGGAATTCTGAATTACTAAAATATAATTGCTTTCAGAAATGTATTCCTTTTAATACTTCACTGTTAATTTTTTCCTAATCCTATTTCTCTTTGTGTTTTTCTCTTTGAAAGTATGTTGCTGCACAAACATACACACACACAAACAAATGCACGCACACACTAAAATGCTAACAACATTCCACTATTTCAGGCTTGACATATGGTGTTCCATTTTTATTCTCAGGCAGAAAAGCAATTTCCCCAAGTCTCCCGTTTTCACTCAATAAATTTCCTGAGTTTCAGAGAAGTGGTATCTTAAGACATATTACTATCATCAAGTTTACGGTATTATGAACTAATAAGAAATGTATATTTATCCAATTCATTGTTCTTTGTAAGTTTTATAAAAGACCTCTTTATAGTAAAATCATTTTCCAAACTCCGGTAAAAGCTTAGAATAAATAGATTAATTGTTTTTGTGCAAATAGAACCACTGGATATACATTGAATTATGGGTGCTAGTCATTAGGATTAAGTAATACTTCAAATATCAAAGGTAATATGATTTTCAGCAGCAGTTGCTGGAGCACATCTGTTCTGATTGTGTCCTAATGTGGGCTCAGAAACAGAATACTTGACCAAATAGGACTGTCAGAGGTGTTCCTCATATTTTTTAAAGGTATTTAAAAGGAGCCTCTGTGGCACAGTGGTTAGAGTGCAGTACTGCAAGTTACTTTTGTAGCCAGTTGCCAACAGTTTGGCAGTTTAAATCCCATCGGGCTCAAGGTTGACTCAGCCTTCCATCCTTTCAAGGTGGGTAAAATGAGGACCCAAATTGTTGGGAAGAATATGCTGACTCTGTAAACTGCTTAGAGAGGGTTGTAAAGTGGTTTATAAGTCTAAGTGCTATTGCTCTTATTTGTGACCTGAATTTTCAATACATCCACCAGTTCTTCCTTTTGTCTTGATAACATATTCTTTGTCAAGATCTTTGTTTTATCTTTATTTATTTTCAAACTAGCCACCTTCCCATATACCTCTATCTTTTCTATCAATGTTGATGCTGTTTCTAGTGGGTCTTCTAAAATGAAAACCAGATTATCTGCGAATGGTTGCAACTTAAATTCTTCCTTTTTAATTTTCATCCCTTTTATATCCTTTTCTTCTCTAACATTTCTGTTCAGCACTTCCAAGATTAACACAAACAGCAAAGGTGACAGTGGGCACCCTTGTCTTGTTCCTTTTCTTATATCAATAGAGTCTGTCAGTTCTCCCTCTATCATTACCTTTGCCATTTGGTTATGATATATAGCTTCTATTGCCTGAATAAATTTTTTACCAAAGCCCATTTGTTCCAGCTGTAATAACATGAATCGCCAATTCACATTGTCAAATGCCTTCTGTGCATCTAAGAATACCAAAGCCATTTGCTTTTCAGGGTGTGCCTCATAGTATTCCAAAGTGTCCAAAATTACTCTCATATTGTCTTTAATTTGTCTCTTTGGCAGAAATCCATTTTGGTCAGAGTGAATAAAATTATTTAGGTATTTTTTAAGTCTTTCTGCCAATATTGAAGCAAAAAATTTATAATCTGCATTTAGTAGGGAAATAGGTCTGTAATTCTTGATTTGTAATGGGTCGGCCTCCTTTTTTGGGATGAATGTAATATAAGCTTCTGACCATGATTTAGGTATCTTCTTCTTTGACATAACTTCATTTATAACTTCTGGCAATGGAAGATTCAATGATTCTTGTTTTATAAAATTCTGCTGGAAGTCCATCTGGGCCTGGTGCCTTTCCATTGTTTTGCTTCTTAAGTGCTTCAGTTAACTCCATCATCATTATATTACTTTCTAACATTGTTTCAATCTCTTTAGGTATTTGGGTAGGTTAGCATTCTGTAAGTACTGTTTAACTCTTTCATCATCAATATTCTCTTGTATGTATAGTTTCCTATAATAGTCTCGAATGATTGCCTTCTTCTCTTTACTACCATAGCAAACTTGGCTTTGATCATCTATTAATTGCAATATTTTCCTTGATTCTTTCTCCTTTCTCAATTTATATGCTAACCATCTATCTGGTTTATTTGCATCTTCAAAATAATTCAGTTTCGCACCTCTGATTTTCTGTGCTAGTTCTTCTTTTTCCATTAGTCCTATTTTATGTTTAATTATATCCATTTTTAAGTTAATGTCCTTTTTCTGTGGCATTTTCTGTAGCTCTTTTTCAAGTACTCTATACGCATCTTCTCATGCCTTTGTCTTTTCATGGAATTTTTTTCCTTGTATAGTCTATTATCAAGCCTCTGGCATATGCCTTCATTGTATCCCATACGTTCTTCATTGTGTCTTCTTTTTTGTTTTCTCTAAAGAAGAAAACCAGTTCTTTCTCCATCCACTGTGTGAAGTCTTTTTCCTTTAATATAGTATTATTTAACATCCATCTGGATCTTCTTCTTTGTCCTTTCCAATTAATAGTCATTGGATTGTGATCTGCCCAAGTACTTGTTTCAATATTTATTTCTTGCATATTGGCTAACAATTCTGTTGACATCCATACCATATCTATTCTGAACCATGATAAATGTCTGTTTGAATAGAAAGTGTATTGTTTAGTCTTAGCATTTCTTTCTCTCCATATCTTTTAAATTTATTTCATTGATCATTTTTAAAAAAGGTTTAAGGAAAGTCTTTCTGTTTTGGTTTGTTGTTTTCTGTGCTGTATAGTCCAATTTATTATCTACAATTCCATTACAACTCCATACAGTTCCATTAAAGTCTCCCAACATAACTATATTAGCATAGTTCAATTCAATTATTTTCACATGTAATTTTTTATAAAATTCTTCTTGGTTGTCATTTGGGGCATAGATTGCAATCAGGAGTGTTTTAATATTATTGTCCATTATTTCCACCATTAGTAATCTTCCATCATCATCGGTATAGATCAATTTCACTGGGATAATATCTTTAATGTATAAAACCACTCCTCTTTTCTTGCATTGTGTCAAAGAAGTAAATATTTTTCCTAATTTTGGCTGTATCAGGAATTGTTCATATTGCTTTTTAATATGTAGCTCTTGTAGGCAGATTATATCAATTTTTAATTTCTCTAATTTATGGAAAGTTTTCCTTCTTTTAACAGCTGAGTTTATGTTAATTGTTATCAGTTTTTTCTCTTCCGTGGTTATGTTTTGTAGTTATGTTTAGCAGCTCTCGTAGATCTTGGTTCATGTTGATCTTTGACTTCCACCTTTCCGCCTACCGCACCTTTTTCTTTTTCAGTCGCTATTTGGCAGTCCTCTTAGAATTCAATTAGTGATATTTCTTTTTCTGCCTCCTCCTCTTTCCCTCTAAAATATTCTGTGTAAAATAATTTAGCTTTCTCAATTGAGTCAATTCTATGTCTCTGTTCTTGCCATGTGAACATTAAACCTTCTGGAATCAGCCATATATAATTCACCTCTTTTTTAAGTAGAATTTTAATCAAAGATCGATATTCTCTTCTCATCTCTCTCACTCTTCTGGGCACTTCAGAACCACAATCTCCTTATCTTTATATTTCAATGTTTTCTCTCTTGCCACTTGCAATATTTGCATTTTAATGGCTTTCTTTGTAAATCTGATGTGAACTTCTCTTGGTAAGCTATTTCTCATTGCATATCTTGTGAAGACTTGAAAAACCTCATCTATTCCATCTATCATCTTCTCTTTAGTTATTTCCAAAGCTTTAGCCAAAATTTCTATCATTGTCTCAGCTAGGTTTTGTCCTTTTTCTTCCTCTATGTTTTGGAATCTGAGATAAAATTCTGATCTGTCCACCTCCCATCTCAACAGTCCACTTTTATCTTGTTCAACCACAGTTAATCTGCTATCAATATCTCCAATCTTCTTATCTCATTATTTGTCTTCTTCAATTTTTTGGAATCTCTCATCATATTTCATCATTTGTTGAATGTTCTCCACCTTTTCATCAGTTTTTCCTGTTCTTTGTTCAATGTTCTCTGTTCTCTTTTCAATATTCTCTGTTCTTATTTGTATATTTTGAATTCCTTGCATAATCATCTGCAGCATCATTTTTTCAAGTTCTTTTTCTTGCTGTAACGTCATCTGTATCCTCCAGATGGTGAAGAGGAAGAAGTAGAAGTTGAGGAACCAGGGGCTGTTAGTTTCGTATTCATTTCAGACAATTCAAAATCTTCAGACCTTAATCCACTTGTGAAATAACCAATTATAATTCCAAGTAAAAATAGTGGTAAAAAAGAAACCAAACAACAACAACAACAACAACAATAATAATAATATCATCTTCAGGTTCTTGTATATCTTAATCCAATCGATTGGTTAGATAGTAGCAGAAACTCAAAAATGGAAGAAAAGACCATAAACACACACACAAAAAAGAAAAAATTGTTAAATCCTGGAAAAGGCAGAAAAATAGAAAATAAAAAACTAAAGAAGAGAAAAGGAGAGTTCTTCAGGTTCTTTAATACCTTAATCCAATTAAAAAGTCTCAGGTATAAAAGGATGCGTAAGAAAAAAAAAGCCACACACACAAAAAACCCCAATATTGAACGTAAATAGAAAAAACAATACAAGGGAGGGAGAGAGAGAAAAAAAAGAGACTACTCCCTTAAAAAAAAAAAAAAGGAAGGAAATCATTAATACTAAAGCTTTTCCTTTAAAATAAAATGCAAATGTAAAAACTAGACTTCAAAAACAAAAAGAAAGACAAAAACAAGTTCCAAAAGCCCCAAAATCCAAATAGCTATTCCAAAAAGCAAGCTATTAAGGAGGGGGTTTGTTAAAGTAAGAAATAGCCCAGCTTAAAAAAAATAAAAAGAGCACACTACACCTTGTTTGGTTATCCAAGGCTTTTGTTAAAATTTATAACTCTCTTTTCCAGAGTCTTATTACCTTTTTCTTTTATAAACTTGAACACCAAACTCCAGCTATTGATAGTAACCCAGAAGAGCACCTGCAATAATACTCTCCCATGGTCTTCCCTCTATCTTAGCAAACAGGGAATATCCTTGAAAAGAAGTCTGTTGGCCAGTTTCATTCTCCAGGTTTGCTGGCATAGCTTAATTAGTATCTCTTTTCATTTTTCTTTTGTTGCTCTATTTTTTTTGGTGGCTATTTCATCAATTCCTGATTATGGTTGGAGTGCTGATCTATCTTTATCTTCTAGTACAGGGCTGTCAAACTCCTGGCTCGCAGGCCGGATATGTTGTGTGCAGGACATGTCCATGCCCAGTTTAGTGAAGGGGGGCAAAGTCCCAATATGTCATGTGATGCTGCTGTGATATTATGAGTTAGACAACCCTGTTCTAGTACAAGGATGATGATGGTGATGATTATGATGTCCATTCAGTTGTGTCTAACTCTTGGCAATTCTATGGATCAGGTCTCTTCACATCTTCCAATTTTGTACTGTGTTTTTGAATTGTTAGATTGTCTTACTTGTGTCAGCTTTGATGGTGTCCAGCCACTGAGTTCTTTGGTGGCCTCGTTTCCTTTTTCCCACTAACTCTTTCAAACATAATTGCTTTCTCCACTGGGTTCACCCGCATGATATGGCCAAAATAAACGAGACATAGTTTTGTGATTTTGCTTGATGTTTGCTGTCCAAGGAATATGCAGGAGCCTTCTCCAGCACCACAGCTCAAACAAGATGATTTTCTTCCTGTCTTAAGCCCCTGTCACACTGCACCAATGGATGGAAAGAGGATGTAAAATGGAGAAAAACACTTGCCATCCGTTGGTTAACGCGATGCTTCCGTTCTGTACTCACTGCCTCCATTTTGCTTCCTCTGTATCCGTCCAGCATCCATCTATTGACATTTCATCCGCTCAGAAGGTTTTGAGCTGCTCAAAACTTTTGAGCAGAAAATGTATCCAATGCATCCGTTCTGCATCCTCTAGGTATACGGGGGACATCCGTTCTGCATCCATTACGCATCTGCTATATCCTTTAAGCATCCGCTGTGCATCCGTGCAAATCAAATCTGTGGTAAACGGACACGTCCGTGGTAAACGGACGCAGGGAGGAAGCGGAACGGACGTGCAGCGTTAGTAGCACGGATGGAGAAAGGATGAAAGCAGATGCAGCTACGCATCCGCGTCATCCGCTACGCATCCGCTCTGCATCCGCTCTGCATCCGCTCTGCATCCTCTCTGCATCCGCTCTGCATCCGCTCTGCATCTTCTACGCATCCTCTACGCATCCGCTCTGCATCCGCTTCCATCTGCTTCTATCCGCTAGGCTTCCGTTCCACATCTGCTTTCCATCCGCTCTGCGTCCTCCCCCCGTCCGTTCCTTTCCTTTCCATCTGCTCTGCTTATGCAAATTTTTGCCCCTTTTGAGAGCGGATAACAACGGATGGAACATTTTTCTCGTCCGCTGTGTCCTTTTTACAAACGTTTTGCATCTGTTGGGCAGTGTGACAGGGTCTTAAACTTTTTAAGATCTAACTTTCACAACCATAGGTAGCTATGGGAACACAACAGAATGGACTAACCTACATTGAGTTGTCAGACTGATATCCTTGCTTTTCTAGTACTATAGATTTTGTTATGAGGGAATATTATTTGAAAGGTCTTGGATGGATTGATGTCTACTTTACAATATTCCATTATATTCCATTCTATCTTTCTTTGATCTTTTTTGAATTGGGTTTCTATCTCTTTCTGTCTGATATCTTTACAGATATCATTGTAATCCTTTGTATCTCTTCTAACAGCTCCCTGAAACTCTGTTAACTTTTTCCTGTTTGTCTTTCTCAGCTTTGCCCCCCCCCTTTGTTAATTTCTATGGTTTGTTCTGACATCCAGTTTTCTTTGTCCTTGACAGTCTCTTTTCAGCCAGCCTTAACAACTTTTTAAAGTTCACTCTATAGTTCCTCTGATCATTCATCAATGAGGTTCAGAACTTCAAAACTATTCCTATCACTTTTCTTGAAAATGGTCTGCATATGCTAAATAGATTATACTGTAGAAAGTAGTTGACTTTTTTCCTCTTTAGCTTACTTTGAAATTGGAAGGCGAGCAGTTCATGATTTGTTCCACATCAGCACATGGTCATGTCTTTGATGATATAACTGCACATCTTCTATCAAGTCCTATTGTAATACTTCATCATGAGAAGGATGAACAAAGAAATGTATACATTCCCAGCAGGGTCACCCAAGGCATGAAGATTATCCAAATGCTCAGCTAGGGCAAGCAGGCATCTATCTATATTGGACAACAATGATATACGTGGTAGCAAAGGATCAGAATACCTCATGGATAGAAAATATAAAATAATTGATTATATAGTTCTGGATAATTTTGGATTAGATGACACTCAACATGTTACAAAGAAATTGCTTATTAACTTTCATGATACTAGTGGTATTTAGGGTGTGGCTAAATTAAACCCTTCAGGATGACTAGTTACTAATACTGTCATACAGAAAACTGAATCTGAAAAAAATGTAATTATAAATATGTGCTCACATTTGAAATATGTAATTCTGAAATATGTAAAAAATAATAATTTTCTGTGAATGTATATTATGAACACTGCTGATAAATCACACCAAATGTTCAAGGACATAGCAACTTCAATAAAATAATTTTTTTTCTGAATCTTTGATTCAATAGTAATATTTTCTTCTATTCTTTTAAAAATTCCTGGTTGATGGAAAGAAAGAAAGATATAGTCTACTAGAAATATACTCTTAATATCATAGAAGAATGAGAAGAAAAAAGTCTAAGGACTTCCTGACAATATTGACTTTCTTGTTAACCATTTCTGTGAACAGTTTTCAGTTCTACAAAACAAATGAAAAGATGTATGGAACATTTGAAGTATAATTGTGAAAAGTAAATTGTGAAACCTAAGATAAAATTAGGACCTGGCACTCTGAGTTCACAGGGCAATCTGTTACTGATTTGCTAATGACTGACAGTCATTTTATGGCTTCACATCATAAAAAGAACAGATTGATTATGAGACAAAACTTGTTCAGAATGCTTGGGTCCAGCAATAGCTTCTTGAAGACTAATGAACTAATGCCTCTTTAAGGGGTGACAGTATCATCCCCTCTCTCACTACTGAAAGCCAGCCACATGTCAAACTCAGTTAAATAGTGAGATATTTATGGCAGAATAAATATTTTTTAAAATTTTGATCAGATTCAAAATCACAGTCCAGAAAAACATGTAAGAACTCTGAACTTTAAAAGCACTTTACATCATGACAACATGAAAAATCTCTAACAAGTTTCATGAAAGAAAGAAACTCTTTGATAATTAAAAAAATTTTTCATAATTAAAAACTCTTATTTATGGCAAGCATACCTTTATTATGTTTAATTATAATTTTTACAGAGAAACAGTATCCTTTTTATTGAACCACAGGAAGATAATATTTCTAGATTTGTTACAGTTAGAACTCCCAGATACATGACTATTACATAAAATATCAAATGGGTAATACTGATTTAGAGCAACCCAAAAATATTTGGTTCAGTATGAAATGACCAATAATTGACTTTGTTTATGTTTATTCATCTATTATCTATCATTTACTTTTTCTATTTACTTACATGCAATAATATAAATATCAAAGATCCATACACAGGTACATACATAAATTACTTCAGACATGGCACTACATGAACAAGTTTATAGAACATCTTCTGGAACATGCTTTGCCAAGTGCAGGACCAAGTGCAGAGTGTGCTCGGGACTCAGTAACAGCAGGAATGTTCTTACATTCTCATTTATCTCAGTTGATAATGAATAAATTGGGAGTGAAAACAAAAATGAGTGGCTAATACAGACTCATTGCCAGCCAGCTCTGAGAAGTACTCCTCATCACTGCAAGAGGCTCACAAACAATGGTGGCTTCTCTCCTCCCTGACTTAGGCATCAGCTGGTAGAGGACTTAAAACCCAGCTGGACAGATTTCCATAACAGCTACTTCCTTAATTAGTGGTTTCAGTAATATATGCAAGGTCTATGCTTTCATCCACCACCATATCATAAATGAATTATGCTTATTCCACATAGACTTGGTGAGTACAACAACAGGGTGTTTACCAAGTACCCTATAGTATTGCGAGATCAGTATACAAAAGAGAGAACTGACTTCAAAATAGAAACTAATCCTGCAACTATCCACCACCCCTCACCTTGCTAATCAGTCAGCACCTCACTGAATTAATTCCAGGAAAAATGGACCTAATCCCAATTTATCCCAATGTGATCCAGCTCACTATTTATAAATTTAATATTAGCCAGACAGTGGTGGGATTCAAAATTTTTTACTCCTGGTTCTGTGGGCATGGCAGGGGAAGGACACTGTAAAATCTCCAGTCAGAGGTGGTATTTGCCAGTTCTCCAAACTACTCAAAATTTCCATTACCAGTTCTCCAGAACTGTTCAGAACTTGCTGAATACCACCTCTGGCCAGACAACATCTATAGGTCTACTGTGATCACATAGGCATTCTTATTTGCCAACAATTTCCACTCATCTAACCATTCTAACAACTACCAGACAAGCCCAACTCATCTCCCATTATATATACCCAATTCACAGTAGCTTTTCAAGTTGACTGAAATTACAGTGTTTTGGCTTAGTGGGATATTTGCCTTGTTCTCCTAATCTGGTGGTATGGGGAATTATATTCAGCTGTCATTATTTCTTTCTTGGATGAATGCTTAAACAGTGGTTACTCATTCTGATGGACTCTATTTCTTGAACCGTGTTTTTGTAAATTGTCTTCTTCATGGCCTCTGGACAGCTAGATCCTCACAATAGACAATAGTAGCTCTTGTATCAAAAATACATGAGACATTTGACGAGGATGGTTTTCTTAGGGTTTCACCATATAATCCCTTTCCCTGACCCCTTTTCCTTTGCCTTCTGCTCTTTTCCAATCACTGCTATTAATATCTTTACCAACTATCCAGTGTTCCCTTTCCTCACTTTCAATTCCCCGAGTACCTTCTCACATTTTCTAATACTTTCTCTCATACTTTCTTCAGTAACAATTAACTTTTCTTTTCCTCACTGCCATTAAGCTGCTTTGCAACCCAAATAATAGAACTAATCCCCAAACTATTAACAACTAATTTTGCCACCATCTTAAGAAAAATGTTACAGATAAAACAAAAGTTATAGATTTGCTCTAATAGGAACTCAAAGAGGGTGTTGGTGGAATAATCAGGTGATAAAACCTTTATAGGAAGAAAAATGCATGCAAGTTAAAATTTTTGGTAAAATGAGAATAAGTATAATAAGTAGAGTAAGTAACAAAAAGTTAAATTTAAGAAGCAGAGAAAATACAAAGACATTTTGATGAATTTTTAAATTATTGAAAATATGTGAAAAAGAATGAACAATAAACCTTTATCACAAGTGAATAATCCTTATCTGGAATCAATTTAATGTTACTTTAGTTGATTAGTTTCTTGTGTGTAGGACTGAATAAATCTTCTTGGCTGCAACCTAATGGATGGTCATGATCAGGGGTGGGATTCTACCGGTTCTGTCCACCTCTGTAGAACTGGTAGTTCTGAAGAGCAGCAGACAGAGAGTATACATAGAACTGGTTCTATGTCTGCTGCTATTTTGGCCCACCTGCCCACCTGGGCCTTTATTTTCTGCTTTTTCAACCGCAGCTGCTTTCCACAACACAGCTGCGGTTGAAAAAGCAGGAAAAAAAATACGTTTTCAACAACTGTGGTCCTACGTGTAGCACTTCTCAGCTGTCCAGGCAGCTAGTTGATAATGATATACACGCGCACGGAGCCTGTGTCAGGCACACATGTACATGAACCGTGCAGCATGCACAAAACATAAAATCACTGAACCGGTAGTTACACCAAGTCAGATCCCATCCCTGGTCGTGATTCTGTGCACTTGACAATGGTCAGATATTTAACAATCCTGCTTAATCATAGGAAAGCCTACTGAAACATTTCAAACTGTTACATACTAATGGATAAAAAAGAATCTATGAAAAATAAAATTTGGCAAGTTGTATTGTGATGCAGTTGATTACAATAAATCTCTGAATTTAGTTTTCTATTCATCTTATCTTAGCAGTTTTCTTAGAATAATCTGATATCAAAATACTTATAAATATGTTACATTACCATTGATAAAAGAAACTGATAATTCT
Source organism: Laticauda colubrina (assembly GCA_015471245.1). Classification (NCBI taxonomy): domain Eukaryota; kingdom Metazoa; phylum Chordata; class Lepidosauria; order Squamata; family Elapidae; genus Laticauda; species Laticauda colubrina. The sequence continues at coordinate 53,531,716 of BLBF01000006.1, read as the reverse complement.
CACCTTATGAATAGAAATTCCAAAGTATTTTTATAATTAAATCAACAAGCATTAAATTGACATTAATTTGGACATTGCATATTTTAGTATGATTGTAATACTTTTTAATAAAACATTTTGGAAATTTTCAGTAACGTTAATAGGAAATCTTTAGTGCTTTATGTCTCATGCTTAATTAAAATAATTATAATAATGTTATAAATAGTAGAGTATCACTGGTAAAATAAGAGAACATAGTTATCAAAGTTGTTTAAATGTAGGTAATTATATATCATGCAAGTTAAAAAGGTTGCTGTTTGGAACAAAGTAGCAGAATTAGTTCAACAGAACTTATGATGAGAGATCAGTATGCTACAAATAACTTGGAGATCTATAATAATCAGCTCTTGTTAAGGCACATTGTTGTCAATCCTTCCAGGAACAATAAATAATATATAAAGCACATTAAAAAAAAATTGAATTATCCCATGATACTGCTGCAAATGGTCCTTCTTTCTATGAATTGCAAATTTACATGTTTGCAGGACAGCCATACTAAAACTGTATTTACATGGCAGGACAGCCATACTAAAACTGTATTTATTTAATTGAAATGTGGCATGCATGTAAGAGATCTGTACTATTTGTTTTAACTATTTAGAAAAAAACTTGTTTCTAACTTAGTACTTATCAAAAATTGCATTCAAATTTACTAATAACCTAAGCACAAAAAAAAATATCATATTTTGAAATAGAAAAACTTCCAAAGAGACTAACAATAAGCAAGATGAGTTGAGCTAATATTACTATTTGGAATTGTGTATTAATTTTAATTGCTATGACCCAAGAAAAAGGAAGATGGAAAAATGAAAATAGCTTTCACCTTATGTGATTTGGAAAATAAAGATTATCAGAGTTGAATAATTACACTTGAAAAGGGTTTTGCAACACAGGGAACACATTCAAAACATAACATTTTAGCTTATTCACACATAGTTTTCTTGTTTGGAGTAGGAAAAAGCTCCCAGATGAACTAATCTTTTAGACTGACTTAGAAAATAACCAAGATAAGTTATCTAGAAGGCAAAAATTTTATACGATCTGAAGAGAAACCAGAGTATATCAAGATAAGCTATCTAAACTAAACTCGAAACTATTCTTTTTTTGTTTTTATCAAAACACCCAAACTATTCCTGAAATTGATAGAAGACAATATTCATGAAATGCTATGTACTAAATACTATCAAAAATACACATATAATCAAAACATTTAGTTGTGCAAAAATGTAAAGCTATAGACAATTTCTACTTATTCTGCTTATTGAATATACTCAAAATGTTGTTATAAAATATATGATATGGTAAAGAAAAGAAAAAAAATGATCTCTTGATCAGTTGACAGTATGTTTTGAATTTCAGTGAGAGTAGCTTTCAGATTCAAAATAGTTTGTACTGTTTTATAGTACAAATAAAACGGTGCTTGTTAAAAGTATTTGACTTCTAAGAAAAATTGAAAATCCTAGTCCTAATGGTTTTTGTTGTTTAAAACTTACTAGATAACCCTAGAGTAGGCATTCTCAAACTACAGCCTGTGGGGCGGATACAGCCCATCGAAGCCATTTATCCAGCCTTCATGGGACTATCAACCCCACCCACCTACCAGCCCACATCAACCCCACCCACCTACCAGCCCCCACCCTTCGATCAAGCACAGGAGTTTCCTTTGTGAGTCCCATGGGCTAAAACTGGAAGGTAAGGCCAATATTTTTGTCGGCAGAATGCTTCTGGGGGGCAGGGGATGCCAAAAATGGGGCAGGCAGAAGCCCGGGGAGGCATCCACGCTCTCTTATTTTTGGCTGGCAGAGTGCTTCTGGGACAGGGGAGGCCAAGAAAGGGGTGGACAGAGGCATGGGGAGGTATTATTTTCCCCTGTTTTTGGCTGGCAGAGTGCTTCTAGGGACAGGAGAGGCCAAAAACGGGCTGCACCTTTTGCCAGCCGAGGAAAGGCTCAAAGATTTGTCAGGGACTTCAGTCTATTGTCACTCCACTATGGGGGAAAATTGAATAGTCCCAATGGGAGAGGCTGTGCCTGTTGCGTAATAACACATCATTTCTAAGAGTCGTGCTTAGTGCCAGGTACCTGTGTGCTTTCCATTCATCCTGGGTGAAGCAGAGCAGAAGCAGAGAGGGGTGGGAGGCCTGAAAGCATGCTGCGCCCCAGTGTGATGCTACCCCATGCTGGCAAGATTAGCCCAGAAGCATCAGATCCCCCAAGTCATGGGCTGGATGCAGGGTCCGAGGCAGGAGGGAGGGGAAGTGGGTGGTCCTCAATGGATAACACCCTGACACAAGCGCAACTCTTGGAAGTGATGCTTAAAGGCCCTGTCACACTGGCTGACAGATGCAAAACGTTAGTAAAAAGGACACAGCGGACGAGAAAAATGTTTCATCCGTTGTTATCCGCTCTCAAAAGGGGCAAAAATTTGCATAAGCAGAGCAGATAACATGGAAAGGAACGGACGGGGGGAGGACGCAGGGTGGATGGAAAGCTGATGCTCCACAGAAGCCTAGTGGATGGAAGCGGATGAGAGCGGATGGCACATCCGCAAGGCTTCTGTGGGGCTGCAGCAAAGTGGACGTGGAATGGATACAGCGGATGCAGAGCAGACGCCAAGCGCATGGAGCGGATGCACAGCGGAAGCCTAGTGGATGAAGAGGATGCAGAGCGGAAGCCTAGCAGATGCCTAGCGGAAGACTAGCGGATGCCTAGCGTTCACTGCGCATGCGGGGAGGATGCATTGCGTCAGCCCCACAGATATAAAGGGAGGCAGCTCCCAAGCAGGTCACCATTCAGAGGAAAGACCTGCTTCCAAACCCTTCGACTGCCTACCAGCCTTGCCAGACTGCCTGCCTACATGCCTGCCAGCCTTGCTGCCTGCCAGCCTCCCTGCCAGCCTTGCTGTCTGCCTGCCAGCCTGCCTTCCAGCCTCCCTGCCAGCCTTGCTGTCTGCCTGCCTGCCAGCCTTGCTGCCAGCCTACCTTCCAGCCTCCCTGCCAGCCTTGCTGCCTGCCTGCCTGCCTGCCAGCCTGCCAGCCTTGCTGCCAGCCAGCAACCCCACAACCATGGGGAAGAAGAGGAAGCCTCAGCCATCTGCTGCCAGCCCTGGCAAGAGGGACAGGGCCACCCTCCCACCCCCTGGCCCTCACTCTGCTTCTGCTGGGGCTTCTGTAGCACGGGCTCGCTCTTCTGGGGCTGGGGCTTCTGCTGCTTCTGCTTCTGGAGGAGCTGATGATGCTGCTTATGGCGGTGGTGCTTCTGCTCGTGCTTACTCTGCTGATGCTGCTTCTGGCAGTGGTGCTTCTGCTGATGCTGCTTCTGGAGGAGCTGATGCTGCTGCTTCTGGCGGTGGTGCTTCTGCTGGTGCTTACTCTGCTGTAGCTGCTCCTCGTCCTGCTGGTCCTGCTGGTCCTGCTGGTCCTGCTCGTCCTACTGGTCCTGCTCATGCTCCTGGTCCTGCTCGTTCTCCTGGTCCTGCTTGTGCTCCTGGTGCTGCTGGCGCTGCTGGTTGCTTACTCTGCTGCTGCTGATCCTGGTCCTGCTGGTGCTGCTGCTGCTGCTGCTGCTGATGATGATCCTGCTGGTGATGCTGCTGCTGCTGCTGATGATGATGATCCTGCTGGTGCTGCTGGTGGTGGTGGTGTGGAGGAGCAGCCCCTACAACCTGGAAGCCCCTCTGGTGAGGGCCCATGTGGTCCTGCCAAAGGGAGGAAGAGGCATATGCGAGAATGGGAGAGGAGGCAATAGTCCATCAAGGAGGAACATGAGGATGAGGGACACCAAAAGGAAGCAGGCTGCTTGGAGAAAGAAGGCAGAGAGCCTGGGCTACACTTTGGAGGTGCTCCTTGGCTGGTGGAAGCACATGTACACCTGGTATGGGAAGCTGCACCTCAAGAAATCTGGCCAGGCCGCGGTCAAGCTGACGGACAGAGAGACCAACGTCATGGCCAAGTGCAGCTTCCTGGAGGGTGAGGTCCGCCACTGAGGAGCAGCCCCTCTCACAACCCTCTCTCTCAGGCAGCCTGCTGAGAGCCAGTCCTCTTCCAGCCGAGAGTCAGCTCCTGTCTCCAGGCAGGTGTCTGTGGAGCGTGCCACGACAGAGAATCCGCGGACAGCTGTTCTAACCGTAGCGGAGCGTGTGGAGGACTCCCTGGCGCAGTGGGAGAAAGGAGATGGCACTTCCACCACAGTCCTACCCGCATCCACCCCCAGCTCCACCTCCACAGAAAGGCAGAGAGCCAGACAGGAGGGGCAGAGCCACACTGTCCTGCTGGAGATAAGAGACACCATCAGGAGCAGCATAGATATCCTCTCTCAGCTGGTCCACACCGACTCCTCATCCTCCAACCACAAGCCCTTCCTCACCTATGTCAACCAGACCCTCACGAACATGGTGGAACCCCAGTACCAGGTGGTGAAGGACAGGATCACCGATCTGCTTGACAACCATCCAGATCCAGATGAACCTGCTCCTACCCAGTTCAGGTTGGCTCCTCCAACCCAGGTGATGTCCCTCTCATTCCAAGGCTTTCCACAGGCCCTCACCTACCAGGGCTACGGCTACCAGGAGGTCCAGCAGCACAGGCAGCAGCCCTTCCCAGTCCAGGCACAGACTCATCGGAAGCCACCGTTGCCACCCACACCACTGCTGCCACCGATGCCACCCACGCCACTGCTGCCACCGATGCCACCGATGCCACCCACGTCATCGATGCCACCCACGCCAGTCCTCACACAGCTGCAGACCAGACAGCCTCACTACACTGCTCCTTCCTCCATCCCACAGCCAAGCCCAGCCTCAGTACATCTGTCGTCGGTACTGGGGCTGACACCCCATGGCATGGAGGAAGGAGCTCTCAACATCACGGGGCTGAGCCATCTATCTGAGAGCTTCCTCAACACACCGTCACCTGTTTTCCTCTCGGGGCCAGGCACCCCAGTGGCGCTTCAGACCAGCACTCCAGCAACACCCACCTCCACAGCACCTGGACCCTTCACCTCTGAGACTGGGCACACCTCTGAGTGACAGAGAAGAGTGCCAGAGACTGGGTGGCTACCTGTAGACTTTATTTGGACACTTGACTTGGGTCATTTTTCTTTTACAGCTTGTGATTAATAAAGTTTATCTTTGCTTCACACACTTGCTTCATTTATTTATGTCAATAAAGTCTTGGTGGAAACTTTTAGAAATGGTTTAAGCCTTTGCATGCTTGTGGGATGAGTAAGGATAGCAGTGGGATGGGCAGGGATACCTTTGGGATGGGCAGGGATACCTTTGGGATGGGTAATAGCTGTGGGATAGATAAACCTCCAGTGCAAGCATAGTTGGACTGTATGGTCCACCCTGCCAGGTGCCACACCTATGGCCCTTCATTATCAATACTAATGTAAGCATTCATCCACACATGTCACCATAAACACAACTCTTTATTAAATGCCCTGTTCATTGTAGGCCCACCCAACATACATGGCCCAATCTCATCAGTGTAATGAGACAAGCTGAAGGAAGCATCCATTAATCATCTATCATCCTGTCTTGCCACTCCACTGCTCCAGCTGGGGAGTTGCACCAGTGTTTCAGGAGGTTGCGCTGCTTCTTCCCTTCACGTGAGGCTCTGTTGGAGCCTTGCACATCCTCAGTGTCTATCAGGTTTTGCCCTTGTCTCCATTCCCCAGGCTCCATCTCCCCATTGCCTTGTTGGAGGTCCACGAGCCTGTTCTGCAAGACTGGGTAGCGGGTGCCCATGAGATTGTGCAGGATGCAGCAAGCTTCCATGATCCTCCTCACGGTCTCTGGACGATGCTGCATGGTGGTGAGAAGTACCTGGAACCTATTGGCCAGGATGCCAAAGGCGTTCTCCACCACCCGCCTTGCCCTGGACAGCCTGTAGTTGAAGATCATCTCTTCACGGGTGAGGTATTTGGAGGTGTAGGGCTTCATGAGGTAGGTTCTGAGGGAGAAGGCGTCATCCCCCATGATGAAGTAGGGCACATCTTGCGTTTCGTTGGGCAGGGGGTCTGGATCTGGGAAGTCCATGATGAGGTTGCGTTCCAGCCCCTCTTTGAGGTGATTGGTGTTGTATACCTGGGCATCTGAAGCTGACCCGTTGCCTGAAGCATCGATGTACATGAACTTGTAGTCAGCATCGACCATGGCAAAGAGGACGATGCTGAAGAAGCCCTTGTAGTTGAAATAAGTGGACCCTGATTTGGCTGGTGCTTTGCAGGCCACATGCTTCCCATCTATGGCTCTAACGGTGTGTGGGAAGTTCCACCTCTGATACCACTGCTCTGCAACTTTCTTCCATCCTTCTTCAGTGTAGGGGCACTGGAGGAGCTCCTCCAGGTATTCTTCGATAATGGCCTGCACCACTTCTCTGACCACAATGCTGATGGTGTTGGGTGGCACCCTCCAGCCGTACTGCATGCTCCTGTAGGTGGTCCCTGAGGCCAGGTGGCACAGAGTCAGTGCCACCTTGAGCCCAGGGTCCAGGCTGGGCCAGAAGTTGGTGTTTGCCTTGGTCAACCTGGGTGTCAGCCGCTGCACAACTTCATGGAACATGGCTGGAGGCATCCTCATGAAGTATTGGAATGCACGAGTTTCTTCGTTCCTCAGCTCCACCATCAGCTTGTTGTGCAGTCCGTACTCTGCTCTTCTCCCGATCCATCTTTGGACCCAGACGCTTCTTGGCCGCCTCCTTTTCTCCCGTGGTAGAGTTGAAAGAGCCTGTAGATGGATTTGCACTGTTGCAGAATGATGGTGGCTACCAAAAGGACTGTGTTACGATCCATGGTGGACATGACTGGATGCTGTGGAAGAGCAAGAGGCAGATGAAGGCTGCAGAGGTGTGCACAGCAGGGCTGCTGGTCTGAAAGTGAGATCCAGGTGAGTTGCTCCCCCTTTTTATAGGCAATATAGGTTTTTCCCTATGTGTCCTTTTGCATCCTCTAGGCATCCTCTAGACATCTTTAATATCCGAGATAGGTCCCCTCTGCGAACGTTTTTTCCATTTAAAATGCTTTCTTTGCGAGCTGCATCCGCTTTCATCCTTTCTCCGTCCGTACTACTAACGCTGTGCGTCCGTTCCACATCCGTTCTGCTTCCTCCCTGTGTCCACTTTCCACTGGAGCGGATTTGAGTTGCGCGGATGCGCAGCGTATGCCTAGCGGATGTAGCGGATGCGTAACGGATGACGACGGATGCAGAACGGACGTGTTGGATACATTTTCCGCTCAAAAAGTTTTGAGCAGCTCAAAACTTTTTGAGCAGCTCAAAACTTTTTGAGCGGATGAAATGTCAGTAGACGGATGCTGGACGGATAGAGAGGAAGAAAAACGGACGCAGTGAGTACAAAATGGAAGTATCGTGTTAACCAATGGATGGCAAGTGTTTTTCTCTGTTTTGCATCCTCTTTCCATCCATTGGTGCAGTGTGACATGGGCTTAATTAAGCAGCAGGCACAGCCTCTCCCATTGGGACCCTTCGGCTTCCCCCACCCACCCACCCAGCAGAGCAATGGTAGCAAATCTTTGAGCTCTTTCCTTGGCCAGCAAAAAGCACAGCTCTTCACTCACATTGGCAGCCCATGAAGAAGTGGAGCTGGAGAGACGTGAGTGAGCTAGGAAGTGGGTGCTGCAACAGCTGCACCGCCATCTTCTTTCCCCCCCCCCCCGTCCTTCTCCCTCTGGGCACTTGGCAGTTCCAGGGTAGTGGCCAATGAGGCTCCCTGACCCTGAAGGACAATATCTGTCTCTGTTCCTGGAGAGGAAGGCAGGAAGGACATCTAAACAGTAGGGGGGGGGGAGAAGACAGCAGGGCAGCTTTTGTGGCACCTGCTCCCTAGCTCACTTGTGTCTCAGCAGCCACTGAGCCCTTGGGGCTTCCTCGCCTGATCTGCTCGAAGCGATGCCTGCCTGGTTGGATCCTGCCTGCCAGACATGCGGAGCCCTTGATCAAGCCTACTGCATGCATTCAGCACATGCGGAGGAAGCTCCAGGACAGCCAGTGAGATTCCAAAAGCTGATTGGGACCACTGCAATGTCAATGGAATGGAATGGGAATGGGAATAGACTGAGATGGGATGGAATAGCAATAGCAATAACATGGAGTGGGAATGGGAGTGGGAATAGGGTGGAATGGAATAGAAATGGAAAGGAATGGAATTCAACAAGGTAAACCAGGGCACTGCCAGGATTGAAGAGGATCCTGGAGAAAATGCCCCGGGAGAGAGATGTGGAAAGAGATATGGAAAGAGAGAGATATGGAAAGAAAAAGAGACACAGAGAGACAGAAGATAGATAGATAGATGACAGATATATGATAGATATATGATAGATAGATAGATAGATAGATAGATAGATAGATAGATAGATAGATAGACAGACAGACAGACAGACAGACAGACAGACAGACAGACAGACAGACAGACAGACAGACAGACAGAGATGATAGGTAGGAAGGGAGGGAGAGAAAGAGAGAGTCTTGTTCATTGTAAGCTCCTTGGGGCTGAGAAAAATTTCTGCAAAACTGTGTATCCTGAAATGGACCACTAACACTTAAAAAATTATTTATTATGCAGTGGTACCTTGGTACTCATCATTAATGATCCCAGGAGGTGTGATGAGTACCAAAACTGATGGGTACCAAACATTTTTCCACATGAGCAATAATATAGAGTCACAAGGCAACCAACAGTGATAATTTCTAGTTTGTGTGTTGAATATCAAACAAACAATGAGCACTGGGGCAAAATTTTCACATCAGAATGTGTTGATTATAAAATGTAATGAATTTCAATTTGAGGTGAGGCAGGAAATACATAAACATGTGAACCATTCAAATGCCATGCAAAAGCATGTTCAAAACCATTCAAAAGCATGTTCCTAAAATAAAAATCCTCGCTTTGCAATATGTCTATTTTGAATCATAAACTCTGCATGTGATGTGATGAATAATAACTCTTGTGCTTTTTCTCTGTATTTTTGTAACACACACACACACACACACACACAATTTTGTTTAAACTAATGAGATATAGCTTTGTACTTGATTCCATCATTACCTCACTTATCACAGTTTCTGTTGTGAAAAAATATCATTTTATTTTGTTCTTCCTCCCTGCATCCCAAAAACCACATTCTCTCATGGTCATGTGGTCCATGATGTCAATCCAGAAAAAAATTATGCTGGTCCTTAGGAGACATTGTAAAGCATAGCAGCATATAGGTCAGAACTCACATGCTCTACACACAGATACATACTCTTCATATTCTCATACACTTCATATTTTCAAAAATACATTGCTTGTTTAAAAATACAGACACAAAAGTATAGATGACTAAGGTATGTGCCCACAGTTTCTGTACTTCTATCTATATAACTTAAATCTATTTTTCAGAAATGTCATGTTCTTTAGATTTTTATCAGATAGTGAAAGAAAAAAAATCTACATATATGTCTTTTTACATTTTTAAAGCTTTTTTTCATCACACATATAACTTATTGATGCCACTTGCTCTGTTAGTCAAATATTGAATAATCTCAGTCTACATGCCTGGATAATTTGAACTGTTAAACATTGCCTTATTTCCTCAAGTTGTATTCTGTTATTCATTTCCATGGTGTTGTAAAATCTTTATCTTGAACTAACATTGTGAACTGCTCACTTTCTGTGCCAGAAACATTATCAACAGTGCTACCAGGAATCACAGCAAAAATAGCATTTTATACAGAAGACTTTTATTCATAGGTAAAATTGCCAATCAATGTATTTTGTATTGTCAATGTAATTTATTTGTTTGCTCATGAACAGTCTTCACAGCTGTAACCTAAAATATTAAAATTGGGCTAAGATATAACTAGAGCATATAAAACATTTGCTAGACCAATACTTGAATACAGCTCATCAGTCTGGAACCCCACATTACGTATCTGATATTAACACAGTTGAGAAAGTCCAGAAATATTTCACAAGAAGAATTCTCCACTCCTCTACTCATTGCAGAAAACCTTATGCCACCAGACTTGAAATTATAGACCTAGTAGAACCACACTGCCTTCAGTCCAAATTAAATATAGTATATAAAATCATACATTGCAATGTCCTACCTGTCAATGAATACTTCAGCTTCAACCATAACAATACAAGATCACACAATAGATACAAATTCAAAGTTAACCATACCAAACTTGATTGCAGGAAATACGACTTCAGCAACAGAGTGGTCAATGTCTGGAATACTCTACCTGACTCTGTGGTTTCTTCCCCAAACCCCAAAAACTTTAACCTTAGACTGTCTACTATTGACCCCACCCCTTTCCTAAGAGGTCTGTAGGGGGCGTGCATAAGCGCACCAATGTGCCTACCGTCCCTGTCCTGTTGTTTCTTTTTCTTTTTCTTATATGTATCCATTTCATATATTCATAACTTTGTTTATACTTATTATCTTGTAAGCGATCGACAAATCAAATCAAATAAATAAATAAATAAATAAATAAAAACCCATCTCCCAAGAAAATTATCCTATTGAGAAAGGTTTTCTGGCTGTTTAATTAATCATATTACCCATGCTCAATAAGTAGACTAGAGTTCCAAATAATATTTTAGTCTGACTTCTACCTTTTTATGGAAAAACTATTTCATCTGCCTGTCTGCCTGTCTGTCTATCTAATTTATATAGCCACTCATTGCATAAAAATGAGTCTGGGCCACATACAACAAAATTAAAACAATGAATATCTATAACCATTACCATTATCCATTATTTTGAAAAAATAAAACTATAAAACAGTTTTAATGATCCAATGTTGAAGTAGAAACTAGAAGACTGGGTCTAATTCCTTAAATATGGAAATGTTGGTGTGTTGGTATATCTTTGGTCTCTCTCTCTCTCTCTCTCTCTCCACTAAACCTGATGATAGTTGCTGTGGAAAAAAATAGACAGGAACATTATGCATCCTGTTTTGAGTTGTTCCCTTGTGAAAAACAAATGAAAACAAAAAGATAACCATTATTTTCTGTACAAGACTTGGGGGTCAGAGTAATAAGAATAATATTACTGCAATCAATAATAAATGTCATAAAAATATAAATAAAGCTAAGCAATTGTCAAAGAATGAAAACAGTTAATCACCGAGAATCATTAGCTGAGATTAGTTGAGATAACCAATTCACCTTAGTCAGGCTCCAAATGTCAATAAAGTTGGCACTTTTTATATATCTTAGATGATGGTATTTCAAAATTAAGACATCACAACTGAGAATGTCTATGTCATCACTTCTTCTAATAGCTAAACAACAAAATGGTTCATTTATCTCCTGTTATAACATCGCAGATTGGTCAAGGTCTCCATTGAGATTTCAATGTCCTAATCATTTCCAACTTTGTAGATCAATAAAAGTCTTCTAAATTTGGTCAAGAAATAAACAGCAATCAATTTAGGTTCTCTCAGAATCAGTATGACGGGTTTCCTTTCAGCCAGGAGCATTTTCTGTGCTGCCAGATATATACAAAGGCAACTTCTAATAACAAACCTGAGGTATTTATTGTAGTCATAAATCTTTTAGTAAAAAAAGAGAAAGCATGTTGCAATCTGTAAATTTTCTGCGTTGAAAGTAGGCATGGGAGCTTAATTTTTGAAGAACAGTAAACAAACAAACAAGCAAGCAAAAATATCCCAAATCAAAAACTTTACATTTAATCAGATCCAAGCATAAGTTTTCTTCCACACACATTTACTCCTGCCTATCTCCAGATAATACAACAGTATTTTGACTTAATCACAGTTAGGAAATTAAAAAAATTATTATCATGGCAAATAACTCATAATAACCATATCCTTTACATAGCCCAGATTTTGAACTTGTTTAACTAAGTGCTTTTTTTTCAGTAGGATAATTTAATTTCCTTTTTTCTTCTTATTTGTTGCTGGGTCTGCTGAATCAGCCTGAACTTCTGTTTCCTCCCTTGTACTCTCTTCATTAATTTTCATGATGCACATTTAGACTTAGATTCAGCCTGATCCAGTTCTTCAGGTTCTGAATGTGAATACTTATATTGATCCTCAACAAATATCTGCAAAAAAATGTTACTGGCTTCAAAAATATCAGGATGACCTGGAATTCCCTCCCCTCCCCCCATTTTTTATTTATTGGCTGCAAGTGGGCCACAGTAAGGAAAGGGGGGGAAATGGAAAAATTAAATTATATCTAGTTTTCCCTTTGGTCAATTTTCTTATATGGCAATTTGGCAAAAAGGATTTCAGAAAATATATATTGTCTTGAAATATCCTGCACAGTAATCAGAAATGATTCTGGATTACATATAGCATTTAACAGATAATCTGTTGTATGTACCTATCTTTTCACAGAGGTATAATTTGAAGCATGGGTATCAGAATATTCAGTATACATATTTTATATGTATGTAAATATATATGTAAATATACATATATTTTGTATTTACATATAGAATGTATAATCATTCCCAATATATTTGCAAAATTGAGCATTGGAAGTTTAATTGCTTGCAGGTAAAGGATTAACATCCATCATTATAAATTGAGTTTCCAAAATTATGACACCTGATTAGTAATGGTTTATTATAAAGTTGATGTGAAAAGGAGCTTGATTTTTCTATTTTATGAAACAACAATTAAAGGGTAAAATGGTGACAGAACTGGGCTGATTTTGTCTACTTTATGTTCCTTATTTTTAATACTTTGAGATGATGTTGATCCATATTGTACACATCAGATAAATAAAAAAAATCAATATATTGAAAGGTCTGTAAATTGTATAATCATGGTAAAATAGGATAATCATATTCAGAGAAGACTTAGCCCTGTCTAAAAGCACCTTAAGTAAGATCTACAGTTTCTGACTGAAAGAGTTCAAATAGTACTGAGTTTATATGCTATACAACTGTAACTTCCTCAAATTGATTTATGAACATTTAAGTGTAATAATCAAAATTAGTTTACATGTAAATTGAGGTTTTATTCTTATAAACTGTGCTAGTGTACTTAGCTGAAGGGATAGCAGTAAAGTGACTATATTTTGAATTATTTTGCAAAGTTAAAACCTTCCCAAAATTGTGGAGCCTATATTTATTAAGAGCTAAAATCATAATCTTCCCAGACATATGAGTTTTGCAACTTTTAAAAAGCTTTTATGTATGAAGGCTCTGAAAATTGTGTGTATATGTCTTACATTGGATTGCATACTGAACTATTAAAGTTCAAGATATTCTCAGCTCAGGTCAGCTACGTGAATAATATATATAATAGTTTTCAGTCACCTTAGAACTGTGCTGAAAATGTGATAATTATACTTAGATTAATAGAAGCCTTTCTGTGAAACTAGGAATAGTCTTTTTATACATGTGCATATAGAATATATGTATGTATGTATGTATGTATGTATGTATGTATGTATGTATGTATGAATATATATCAGAGAAGCCATAGAAATTGATAAAAGACCTAACAGTATGAATAGAAGAGATGACTCTACCAGACTATCAATCATCTGGAAGCCTGCACTCACAAACAAAAAAATATCTATACCACAATCCAGGCAAGCACCTGGACACAAACAACCCCCCCCCCCCATAATACTTCCAGCCCAAACACAGCAACTCAAAGACCAATAAAAACAGACCTAGACTCCCAGCCAATCAAGATGAGGAAAAAACCATTCAAATAAAGCAGAAAGACAGCACCAAATTCAAACAAAAAAGGGCTGCTAAGCCTAATGCACAAGATTAAAAAGAACCCAATACACAAACCTGAGGATGGCAGATGAGATTCTGCTGAAATGTCGCTATAATAAAATCACAAATATTAAGATGTGGGAAAATACCCAAAGAAACTTAAATACGATATATATATGAACGCTATACAGAAGCCTGATGATGGCAGATGAGATTCTGCCAAAATGTTGCTACAACTTCTAAAGCATAACTATAATGAAGTACCCGCAAAAACTTAAGAAAAGAAATATATATAAGGAAAGATATATATATATATCTATAACTCTAGGGAACTTTAAGTACATTATCATTTTAAATTCACATTTCTGTACATACAAAAAATTCAGCAAGGAATGAACTTGTACAAGTTAACCCACTGACCTTAGAATAATCCTTCTTGGAGCCAGATCAATTGCAAATTTATACTGAATGTTAAAAAGCAAGTTGAAATATGAATGCATTTACTTACATCTCTCTCTCTCTCTCTCTCTCTCTCTCTCTCTCTCTCTCTCTCTCTCTCTGTGTGTGTGTGTGTGTGTTTGTGTGTGTGTGTGTGTGTGTGTGTGTGTTTGTGTGTGTATTCCAGACATTATTCTAATATTCCAGACATTCTTCTAACTAAACTAACCCAGCTAGCAATACCTGAACACTCTTGTAAGTGGATCGTAAGCTTCCTAACAGACAGGAAGTAGCAGATGAAGCTAGGCAGAATCACATCTGATACCTGTACAATTATCACAGGGACCCACCCCCCAAGACTGTGCTTTCTCCATTTCTCCCTGTATACCAATGTCTGCATGTCAAATGATCCATCTATTAAAACACTGACATTCACAGATGATACAACAGTGATTGGTCTCCTTTGAAAGAATGACAAATCCGCCGACAGACAGGAGATTGTACAACTTGCCTTGTGGTGTAACAGGAACAATCTGGAACTGAACACATTCGAAAATGTAGAAATGGTAGTAGACTTTAGGAGAAACCCTCCCATACTACCTCCTCTTACAATACAAGTCAAAAAGAGGACTGTGAAAATATTTACATCCTGGACATAAATTATTTCAACTCCTACCCTCGAAACAATGTTATGGAACACTGTAGACCAGAACAACTAGACACAAGGACACTTTTTTCCCAAATGCCATCACTCTGCTAAACAAATAATTCTCCCAACACTGTCCAACTGTTTACAAAGTCTGCATTATTATTACTATTACTCTTCTCATCACTCATCACCCATCCTCTCCCACTTGAAACTGTATGACTGTAACTTTGTTGCTTGTATCCTTATGATTTATATTGACTGTTGCCTAGTGTAATTTGATGGCTTATTGTATCCTATAACTATTATTAATTGTTGTATCTGATGATTCTTGACTCTTGATGAATGTATCTTTTCTTTTATGTACACTGAAAGCATTTGCACCAAGACAAATTCCTTGTGTTTTCAATCACACTTGGCCAATAAAGAATTCTATTCTGTTCTATTCTATTCTATTCTATTCTGTTCTGTTCTGTTCTGTTCTGTTCTGTTCTGTTCTGTTCTGTTCTATTCTATATAATGATAATGATAAGTCTTTATTAGTTAGCCCTTGGGCCATATCAAAGTGCAAAGTTCCAGCAACAATTTGTTACTAAAAATTTAATAAAAGCAATTCAAAATGAAATTTGATAAAATATTATTTAAAATGGAACTTGATAAAATATTATTTAAAATGGAACTTGATAAAATACAGTTTAAAATAGAATCTAGACAAAATATGATTTAAGATGAAATAGTAATAAAATACAATCCAAAATAAAATTGTAATAATGTACAATAATTTAAGATATAAATAAAATATAATAACATTATATTTCAGAGACGCCCTTGCAATCTATCCCAATCAATCCCACATATGCAGATCTCAACTGAATCATTTTGTTCAAATACTATGCTACTTTAAGTGTTATTTTCAAGTTCTGGCCAGACATAAGGTAAGTTATTTTGATATGGGTATTCCAATGGGTCATTTGTCTGATATATAGACCAAGATACCTGTTTCTCATCCTCTTATACAAGCAACAGTCAAATAGGATGTGAGCCAGGTCCTCTACCTCTGCCACTCTGCAAATGCAGAGACGCTCATTGTACGTATTGCATGAAATCTCCCATATCTAACCATTGTGTCAAGCTGTTCAAATCTCGCTCTTGTGAACATCTCCCTAAGATGTTTTGGGAGTTGTGACTTCAAGTAGCTATTTACTTGGAAAGTACATTTGTATTTACTCAACCATTTCAAGTTACTTACCTTACTAAGGATAGTTATATCAGTTTGTGCACCTATATCCTTGATTCTTTGGGCAACTCTTTTTTTAGATTGTTCTCCTGTTACACAAGAGATGGAAAGACCACAGATTATTACAAAATTTGTCAGTTTAGTGATCCAGGAGATTTGTGATTGAAGTTTTATTTGATCGAGTAGGCATAATTTGGGTAGTCTCTCAGTCTCCATTTCATTAACTTTGCACCAGTAGTTATAAGCTCTAATTTTAGAGAATGCCTGAATTGTATAAATTCCCAGTTCAGCTCTAACTGCTGCAGCAGAGGTTGGGTCTACACCCAAAATATATCTCAAATGCTGGGGCTGTGTTTGTTCTAGAATGGTGGTTGAGTAAAGACTCCAAATTTCTGCTCCATACAAGAGCATTGTGGTAACCTTAGCCTTATAAATCTTGATTAATGGGACCCCTGGATAAGTATGGTTTTTTAGTTTGAGCAATAAATTCAAACGGGCTTTTGCTCTAAATGTACTCCGTTGATGATGGCAGACCCAAGATCCAGTCTTGGAAAAAGTTATTAACCTGTTCAATTGGTTCACCATCCAATTGCCAGCTATGTCTCTGATGGTTTCTTCCAAACATCATTATTTTTGATTTAGATTTACTAATGATTAGAGAGTTATTCTGGCAATAAGAGCTAAATCTTCTTAATAGCCTACGTAATCCTACTTGTGTATATGATAATAAAATCATATCATCAGCATAAAGCAAGCTGTTATAGTAAGTATTTAAGATCATCGGCATGTGTACCATGGTATCCTTCATTAACCCTGGCAAGTCATTGACGTATAAGTTAAATAATAATGGGGCCAGGATACACTCTTGCCTTATCCCTTTATTTGTGCAAATCCTGTTAGTCAGGGCCCCGCTAACCCCATACCGCACTCTCAAACAAATTCTTGTGTAAAGGGCTTTAATCAAAGCCAGGAGTCTGAGTTCTATTTTAAGATATGTCAGTTTATTCCATAGTACGTCACTATTTACCATATCAAATGCTGCTGTAAGATCTATGAAAGCAGTAAACGGGGTCTTCTCTTATAGGCATATTTGGCAATTAGATGATTCAAGACAAAGCAGTTATCAATAGTAGATCTGCCTTGTCTAAAACCTGCTTGTTCTTCTGTGAGGATGTTTTCCTCTATCCAGATTTCAATTCTGTTCAAAAGGTACCTAGCATATATTTTTGCTACAATGTCAATCAGGCTGATGGGCCTATAATTACTAGGATCCTTTTTATCCCCTTTTTTATATATGGGGACAACTATTGCCATCTTCCACTCATCTGGTATATGGCAGGTGTTATTTATGTGGGAAAAGGCCTGCTAATACAGGGCCCCACCAGTTGGGAAATTTCTAAAATAGTTCTGCTGGTAGAAAATCCTCTCCTGGGGCTTATTGCTCTTTAAAATTTTAATGATGGACTGTATCTCTTTTTCTGAGACTGGTGGCCAAGGGGGAGAAGTTCTAGGGTTTATTAAATCAATGTTTAAAAATAATTTCTTTACTGGTTCAGTGGAAACAAACAAGCACTGATAATAATTCTCCCAATCCTCAGCAGAGATTGGTATGTCAAACACAAATCTCCATTCTTTCAGGACACCTGCTACAGAATGTCAAAATAATACTAAGTTATGACTTCTGGCAGCCAACTCAAGTTCTGACCAGATTGAAATGGCAATTTTTTTCTTTAATGTTATAGTTTTTTTATATTCCTTCTTGTGTGCAACATCTTAGCTTGTATATAGGCAGTAGGGTTCCTCTGGGC
Organism: Laticauda colubrina; assembly: GCA_015471245.1. NCBI lineage: Eukaryota > Metazoa > Chordata > Lepidosauria > Squamata > Elapidae > Laticauda > Laticauda colubrina. The sequence continues at coordinate 53,513,837 of BLBF01000006.1, read as the reverse complement.
AAGCCTCATGGCTGCTTTCAATTTCTTTTTCAGTCACTGGCAATCCGAATCAAGCCGGTCTACCTACTTGGGCTCTTTTTGTAGCAGGTTTAGTTGTTAGATGTTTCTTCAATATGTTACAAAGATTGGAGAATGCACTGTAGGCTGACATCTAGTCATTAATAAATGACTGGATTGTTCTAGACCACTTAATAGCATTCTCTGTTTTAAGGCATTCTAATATTGCCTTAGTATCAACCTTAGCCCAAATTAACCTTTTATTTTGAGTCACTTCTACCTTTTTAGTAAGCCATCTGTCAGCCATGTAATATGGTCTTAAATCTGAGCGGCCTCGCAATGTCACACTTATAGGCTGATGGTTGCTATTGTCGCTAAGATATACTGTGACCTCCAAGAAGAGGTCAGCCTTATCTCTAGACACACAAAAAAGATTCCAGTACACTACTTGAATTCGTTGAGTGGTGTGTATAAGGGTATCTGTAATTCTTATCCTTACCTTCCAAAATTTGGAGATTACCCTTAAAAATTAAGGAAACTAGGAGCAAACCAGTGGCATTATTTTTACAATCTCTTGAGAGCCACTGAGGATGGTTTTCAAACAACTCCCCTGGGAATCCTTTCTTCTTGGCAAGCTCATACAAAGAGGGACCCAGTCTAGCATTCAGATCTCCTAATAAAACCACTATGGACTGAGAATACAATATTGCTATATCTTCTAGGATGACTTCCAAGCACATCCAATATTTGGAATTATAGTGCTGGGATGTGCTTGGGGATATTATATATATATATCCTAACAAAACATTCATTTTCCATTTTTCTAATAGGATACTATAAACTGAAGCAAAACACCATCTCCAGTTGCCATTTTCTTGTTTCTCTTACCCTAATAATCTGATATCTTTACAGGATGTTTTAAATTTCATCTTTGTGAAAAGTTTGCTTTATTCCAGGAACCCTTTGGAAGAGAGATAGGCTTCACACCTGGAAATAGGAAACATATAATTATTCATATTAAAATAATATTTTAATCAAGTTTATTTATATACCACTTCCAAATAAGAATCTGGCAAATTCATTCAATGACCCTATAGATGTTTCATCTTGTCCTTTCCCAACAGAGGTTGTATTCAGCAGGTTCTGACCAGTTTTGGAGAACTGGTAGTGGAAATTTTGAGTAGTTCAGAGAACCAGCAAATGCCACCTTTGACTGGCACTGCCTATTCCTCTGGAGTCCCAGCTGATTGGCTGAGTCTTCTTTTGTTGCCCTGCACAGAAGAACGGAGCTGGAAAGCAGGCTAGTGGGGTGGGGAGGGAATGGGGTTTTGCAGTATCCTTCCCCTGCCATGCCTACCAAGCCACGCACACCAAGCTAACCCATGCTCACGAAGCCCCCCCCCCCCAGAACAGATATTAAAAAATTTGAATGCCACCACTGTTTCACAATATTACTGAGTTATTTTAAATAAAGTTGCCAGGTAGAAGTCTGCAGATGCAAGAAGTGTGAAGAAGAATTCACATTTTGTTTTCAACCATTACTTGGTTGTAACTACTTTGAACCAGTGTTGCTCCTGGCTCTGGCATGAAATCCAAAGAAGAGTAAAATGTGAAATCCAGGTCATGGTGAACACTTAATTTTAGGAGATAGAATTGGCTGAGGCCTTGCAGTAGATTGTGATGCATTCTCTCCTTGGGAACCTGTCCTTGGATTGAGCCATACTTGATAATTATGATAATTGAGAAAAATGCACATAAGATAAAGACTGTTGCAAAAAATTAGGATGAAAGAAAAAAGTTACAAACAATGCAATTAAAGAAAAACTGTTTTTTTTTAAAAAAAAAGGCAGAAAAAATGAATGATTTTAATGGAAATAAAACATGATGTTAAGAATATATGCATACAAAATATAGTCAAGAGTGCAAAACAAGGATTCTTCCAGCAGAGCTGTTCGAATTAAAGATGAAAGTGGTAATATTTTTTTTTACACTGAAGTGAGGGAATGTTGAAATGGAATGTTCTCTTAGAGAAGAATTTATATATTAAAGTTCACTAAAAATGATGACACAGATTGATAAATGTTAACATTTGCAAATGCTGTCAGAGTAGTAGTCACCCACTACCAGGACAGAAATATGCTGAGAATGTTTGGGCATACAGAGCAGAGGTGATATTCAGCAGGTTCTGACCAGTTCTGGAGAACCGGTAGTGGAAATTTTGAGTAGTTCAAAGAACTGGCAAATACCACCTCTGACTGGCCCCACCCCCATCTATTCTCTGCCTCCTGAGTGCCAGAGGGTCTTGTTATATTGCCCTTCACAGGAAAATGGAGCTGGAAAGCAGGTATAGTGGGGTGGGGACGGAATGGGATTTTGCAGTAACCTTCCCCCGGGAGTGGGGAGGGAATGGGGATTCTTCCCGTCACACTCACCAAACTATGTCCACCGAGCCATGCCACACTCACCAAGCCACGCCCACAGAATCAGAAGTAAAAATTTTTGAATCCACCACTGATACAGAGAGAAGGAATTAAGATTGAATTGTGAAATAAATATGTAAAAGAAAAGGTGAATGAGTTGAAACAAATGGGAAAATTGAGAAGTCTGGATGGATAAAGTTGATGATACCTGAAAATGGGTAGATAAGAAGTTTATAGAAAGAAAGGCAATGTATAAAGTAGCCTATAGATATGGAGCAAAAGAAGGATACTTTGCAAATATACTGTAGTTATAATGAAAGAGATGAAATGGTGTTTACCATTTATCTCAAATGTAAATTGTAATAAAATAGCTTTAGTTAGATTTTCTTTACCTTTTTTATTTTTATGCTTTTACTTTTTTATTCCTACTTTTTATTCTTTACTTGTGCTCTATATAATATTTCCTGCTCTAAAAGAGAATTCTATGATGTGTATATATGTATATTTCCAAAAAGCAATATGGATTTTTTGTATTTCTACTTTAAAAATTAGAATTTTGTCTTTCTTCATTTTAATTCTTTTTTTACCTTTCGAACCCATATCTAGGTCACAGTTGTACAAGTGTCACCATAGCAACATTCTTTCTGTAAAAACATACGTGTGAGTGTGTTTTAAATGGTTGATACCATATTAAATATGAGAATATAACATTTTTCTTCTTTTGTGTTATAAACATCTAAAATTATAATCAGCAGAATAATGTAAATATTTTTATGTTATGGTTCTTTAAGAAGACTTTAAGATATGCAATATATATATACTTTTTATTATAAAACATTTTAAAATATTCATTATACAATAAATAGACAACAATGTACTTCATTAAATTTAGTTTACAAGTTGATATGTATGAGTGTATGTGTGAACCTGTATTTTAAAATGATTTCCTCATTGTAGAAGACCTAGACTTTTATTCCTTTACTCGCTTACCTAGTGTACTAATACAGCTATTTACAGGTTGATTATGTCTTCTGGCAAAATACGAGACTGTGTCAACTTCCCTGCTGAGAACTAATCAGTTTTCAAAATTAGTTATTGATCCCAATCCCATTGTGGAGGACAAATACAGTAGGTATTTTACTGTGTACCAGCACTCAGGGGTATTTTTTTCTGTATGAAAAGAGAAAATAAATAATGCATTCCAGCTAGTAAAAGGGAGATGAACCAAGTTGCAGAAAGAAGTATTTTTGTTCAAATGTAATTCATGTGACTGCAACATCATTGCAGATTTTATGTTTCTTAAACAATAGAACAATTGTTAATACATAAAACAATAAACAGGTACTGCATCAAGTTTATTTAAGAAAACATATTGCATAAATTGTTCATTTTATGAAAATAATATGGTGATATTATTTAAGCAATTGATTAAATTTCTCTAACTCTGAAATTTCTGTAATTTAGTACTTTGGTATATATATTATACAATAATACCACCAACAGAGAAAAGATATAGCAATTGATCAACTTTCATTGCTCAGCAGTTATGAAACAAAAAAGCCTTTACATGGTAGTATGTGAAAATACTTTTTAATTATTCGTCCATGTGTCTCTAATAAGCCACAGATTCTTCTACTTAAATTATTTTGATTTGCTATTCTAGTTGTTGGATTATTCATCTTCCGTAAAATCCTTTTAAGACATATATATATGTATGTATGTATGTATGTATGTATGTATGTATGTATGTATATATATATATATGTTTTCTTAGGTTTTCGCGGGTACTTACATGTGTGCTGTTTAGCTTCCTTCGGGTATTATCCCACGTCATTGTAGTTCTGTTAAAGTTGTAGCAACGTTTCAGCAGAATCTCATCTGCCATCTTCAGGCTTCTGTATGGATATGGGTCTTACAGCTCCTGGTTTTAAATTTGAGGCTGGTCCATTCTGATTGGTTGGTCCATTCTGCCTGGACCTGTTTCATTGGACTTGGAGTTTGATTGATTGGTGTTCCTGGTTTCTTCTGTCTGTTTTGTGGCTTTGATTGGCTGGCAACAGTCTGTTCTTGTGTTGGAGGCTTTTAGTGCAGCTTGGCTCCGTGTGAAGGGACGGCTGCTCTTCATTAGCAAGCTGCTATTTATTAGCAAGCTGGGTTTCACCTGGGTGCCTGGTGGGGGGGTTAGGTTGGAGCTATCAAAGGGAGTCTGTTTTTGCCCAGGTGTTTGCCTGGCTTGTGGCATGGAGATCTTTCTATTTGAGAGTGCAGGCTTCCAAATGATTGACAGTCTGGTGGAATCATCTCTTCTATTCATGCTGTCAGGTCTTTTTTCAATCTCTATGGCTTCTTTGATGATTCTGTGGCTGGGGTTTTCTATAGTGGCCAGGGTTTTAGTGCCATTGAAGTTGATGCTGTGACCTGTGGTTTTCATGTGTTGGACTAGTGAGGAGGTGTGTTCCAGCTTTTTTACTGCATTTTTGTGTTCCTCTAGGCGGGTACTTATTCTTCTATTGGTCTGTCCAATGTATGTGGCCGGGCATGATGTACAGGGAATTTCGTATATGCCTTGGTTTTCCAGGTCAATTTTGTCTTTGGGGTTCCTCAGGATGGCTGCTATTTTTTTGTCTGTTTTGAAGGCAGTCTTGATGTGATGCCTGTGCAGTATCTTACTGATTTTATCTGTGGTACCTCTTATGTAGGGCAGGACAGCTGTTCCATGGATCTGTTGATCTTCTAGGTCTCTGTTATGTCTTGGTGTGTTTTTGTGGATCAAGTTGGTGATTTTGTTTTTGTGGAAGCCATTGGCTGTCAATACTTCAGTCAGGGTGCATAGTTCAGTCTTTATATGACTGAAGTATTGACAGCCAATGGTTAGTTAAGCTTAGTTATAAAGCTCCTTAGTAAGTGTCCATAGCATTTTATATATTTCAGGTGCAGCTAGATATGGGACAGAATGAGACTGTGAAAAAAACAATGAATAAATAGTAAACATGGAAAAACTAGTTTGTGTTAATCCCAGAATTTACCATGCAGTTGTATTCCAGGCAGTAATCCAAAATACAATAAATCCACCACCAAATTGGAGAACTTACAGTATTTGTATTTTCAGAACAAATACCCATAAAATCCTCAGTTAAAATGTACAAGTGTGATTTCACTGAAAAAGTTCATTTGAGGATAACATCTGAATTTTGTCCAACAAATTAACATCTGTACATTTTGCAAACTAATCCCATGAAAAATTCATAACTAAAGATACTAGGGAAGAACATACTAAAATTCAGTGAATTGCTATTTATTTCAAATTTGCCAGAAATATGCTTCATTGATTTGTCTGAATTCCTAGTCACTGATTATGGCTTCTACCAAGAATAAGAGCTTAATTTTACATTAAAAAATATTTGCATAAGAATCAACCAGTATTTCTTCCCTCCATATAATTCATCAACTTGGTTACTTTTAAACTACCTTTTCAAAATAAATTTTGAATCTTTCTTGCAAATGCCAATATTCTTATGTAATATCTGAATGGCATGGGGATATATAGTATAAACCCCTATAAATAAGCAGTACCTTTTTCAACCAACATTTTTTATTAATAGGTACAAGCTTTTGTGAGCAATCTTTTAACGATTTATCACCTGTTTCAGGATAAACCTATTTGGTACAGAATCCTATACTCTTCTTTTTTTCACCACTAAGCTATTTTACAAGACCAAATGTTATTTTTGTATGGTTGTTGTGTTACTGCCTTTTGTGAGGTAGCATTGTTATTAGGACTTTATTCCTGCTGAGATACAATTATTTCACTGTTCTTTAAAAATAACCAAGAGTAATATTCTGGCTTTTGCCATCAGTATAAGACAATAGCTCAGTAGGTAGATTAAAACCAAAATCTGTGTTTCTCCTTAGATATTGAACTTTTTTTTTTACATGAATGACTAGAACAGAACAGAACAGAAGAAAATACTTGATCTGGCCAAATGTGATTAAATAAATAAGAAATTTGTCTTCAGTGCAGAAGCTCTCAGTGTACATGCAAAGCAAGATCATCATCATCATCATCATCATCATCATCATCCCAATAAGAAGGGGTAGTAAAGAAGATAAGAAGGATAAAATAATGCTACAACCATACAACGCAGGTAAATGTGCACAGACATTAGACAGTACTGTTAGAATTTGAATTCAATAGAGTGATGGCATGAGGGACCTAAAATATTGAAAATTGTTGTGTACTGTAAAGTCATCTTGGACTATATTGCTTTAGTTTTTTACATTTCCAATACAATAGTGTTCAGAATCCAAAAATTTACTTTAGAATTTCCCAGCAAATCTGAATGCATTTCTCATTATTTTGTTTTAAAGAACAGAACATTAATTTTTATAAAATGCTTTGAACTGTTTGTTTGAAAAATACTAGAAAACCTAGGGCCTTCTTGAGTATATGAAATTATTCATACCAGTCTTTCATATTAAATAGATTTTTAATTGATTTATTTGTTTATTTTTATTTTATTTTGTCAAGCGATTATAAGATAACAGGTATAAGTATAAACATAGTTATGAATACATGAAATGGATACATATTAGAAAAATAAAAAAGAAACAATAGGACAGGGACGGTAGGCACGTTGGTGCGCTTATGCATGCCCCCTATATCTCTGTTCACCAAAGAAATATATGAGTGATTTTAGCATGCCAAACTGCTTTTACTTTAAAAGTTTAACAATAACAGTTCAGAGAGAAAAGTGAGTGTTTCTGACAGCCAGAAAGAAAAAATATGAATAATATATTACATATAATATGCTTGATATTTTCCAATTAAAAAAAATATTCTTAGAGAAAAACAACTTTCATCCTAGCTTCTAACTCATTTTAATTTTTAATAGGATTATTCCAGGTATAGATAATCTTCAGATATAAGGGAAATCAACTCTATTATTACATGCTGTGTGAGAAACACAACTAGAAAAATTGCATGACAAGGATTGCTCTTCAGGGGTAACTCTTATATGTATTTATAGATTTTGGTGACAAGTAGTTTAAATTTAATATGAAGTAATAACTATTTTTAAATATTTATCTGAGATTTCAATGCATAAATTGGATATATTTTATTTCAAATATTCAAGCTACCTCGGTCTTTGAAATTACATCGGTCTTTGACACAACATCACAATTGGTGCTGCAGTGGTGGTTAAAGCCCCTGTCCCAGTGCACCAACGGATGCAAAGAGGATGTAAAATGTTAAAAAAAGCTTGCCATCCATTGGAAAATGCGATGCATCTGTTGTGTACTCATTGCATACGTGTTTCATACGCTCTATCCATCGAGCATCCATCCACTGAGATTTCATCCACGCAAGAAGTTTTGAGCTGCACAAAACTTTTTGAAGAGATGAACTTTCTGCCGCGTACGATGTACATTCGCGACATATACGGGCAACAAATGTTCTATGTCCGTTATCATCCGTTAAACGTCCACTGTATCCTCTTGGCAACCTCTGGCCATCCTCGCAACTCACATCCACTGCAGCTGAAAATGGAAAGAGGGAGGAAACAAAAGGTACATGGAACGTCTATACAGCGTTAGTAGCACAGAAATAGAAAGGATGTAAGCGGATGCATCTTGTATATAAAGGATTAAAATGGACAAAATGTTTGTATCTGGGATGTATCTCGGATATTTAGGATGTCTGCAGTATGTCTAGAGTATGTAGAAGGACACCTAGTGGACAACCGATATTGCCTATAAAAAGGGGGAGGAAATCACCTGGATCTCAGTATGAATCCAGAAGCTGTGGTGTACAGACCTCTTCACCCTTGGTCTTGGTCTTCCACATCATCGATTGTTGTCCACCATGGATCATGACACAGTCCGTATGGAGGCTGCGATCATTCATCACCAGAATCAAACCCTGTTCAGACTGTTTCACCTTTTATACACAAGGAGAAGAAGGAGATGTCCAAGAGCTGTGTGGGTCCGAGGATGGATCGTGAGAAGAGTGAAGTTTGGACTGTATGACCAGTTGATGGTGGAGGTGAGGAATGAAAACTCTCATGCATTCCAGCACTTCATGAGGATGCCACCAGCCATGTTTGACAAAATTGTGGAGCATCTGAGACCCAGGTTGACCAAGCAGAGCACCAACTTCCGTCCCAACCTGGACACTGGACTGAAGGTGGCACTGACTCTGAACCACCTGGCCTCTGGAACCACATACAAAAACATGCAGTATGCGTGGAGGGTACCACACAACACCATCAGCAAAGTGGTCAGAGAAGTGGTGCAGGCCATCATTGAAGAATACGTGGAGGAGCTCCTTAAGTGTCCCACCACTGAACAAGGCTGGAGGAAACTTGCAGAAGAGTGCTATCAGAGGTGGAACTTTCCCCACACCGTTGGAGCCATAGATGGGAAGCACGTAGCCTGCAAAGCTCCAGCCAACTCAGGGTCCACTTATTTCAATTACAAGGGCTTCTTCAGTATCATCCTCTTTGCCATGGTTGATGCTGACTACAAGTTCATCTACATCGATGCCTCAGGCAACAGGTCAGCTTCAGATAGCCAGGTATACAATGCCAGTGACTTCAAGGATGGGCTGGAACGCACCCACATCATGGGTTTTCCAGATCCAGACCCCCTACCCAATGGCACACAAGATGTGCCCTACTTCATCATTGGTGATGACACCTTCTCCCTCAGAACCTACCTCATGAAGCCGTACACTTCAAGATACCTCACCCGTGAAGAGAGGATCTTCAACTACAGTCTGTCCAGGGCAAGACGGGTGGTGGAGAACACCTTCGTCATCCTGGCCAACAGGCTCCAGATACTTCTCACCACCATGCAGCATCACCTAGAGACTGTGAGGAGCATCGTGGAAGCTTGCTGCATCCTGCACAATCTCATGTGCACCCACTACCCAGTGTTGCAGAACAGACTAGTTGACTGTCAACAAGGCAATGGGGACATGGATCCTGGTGAATGGAGGCAAGGACGTAACCTGATAGACACTGTGGATGTACAAGGCCCCAACAGAGCTTCACATGAAGGGAAGAAGCAGCGCAACCTCCTGAGACACTGGTGCAACTCCCCAGCTGGAGCAGTGGAGTAGCAAGACAGGATGATAGATGATTAATGGATGCTTCCTTGAGGCTGTCGCATAACACTGATGAGATTGTGCCATGTATGTTGAGTGGTCCTACAATGAATAGGCCCTTAATAAAGAGCTTTGTTGATTTTGAAATGTGTTGATCCAATGAATAAATTGTTATTGATAATAAAGGTCCATATGTGTGGCAGCTGGGAGGGTGGACCAAAAGCCCCACAATGCTTGCACTGGAGGTTTATCTATCCCACCACTATCCTTATCCATCCCACAACTATCCTTATCCATCCCACAACTATCCTTATCTGTCCCACAAGCATGCAAAGGGTTAACCATTTGTTCAAGGTTTTCACCAACACTTTATTAAGTAAAAAAATGAACCAAGTGTCTCAAGCAAAGATAACCTTTATTAACTGTCTTAAGTAAACTGTATGACTTTATTAAAAAAGCAAAATGAACTAAGTAAAGTGTCTTAAGCAAATTTAAAGTGAACAAGTGAGCAGGTAACAATTCAGTCTCTGGAACTATTCTCAGTCACTCTGAGTCATGTCCATGGTCTCATCTGTTAAGCGGCCAGGGACTGTGGAGGTGGCTGTGGCTTGAGTGCTGGTCTGAGGCACCATTGGGATGCTTGGCCCCGAGAGTACAACAGGGGATGGTGTGTTCAGGAAGCTCTCAGAGAGCTGACTCAGTCCCGTGAAGTTGAGAGGCCCTACATCAAGTACCTGGGATGTCAGGCACAAGACTGATGACAGATTGTCCATTGAGGAGCTTGGCTGTGGGGTGGAGGAAGGAGGAGTGTAGTGGGGCTGTCTGGTCTGCCGCTGGGTGAGGTGTGGCGTCTGTGGCATGCGATGAACCTGGGCTTGGACTGGGAAGGTCTGCTTCTGCTGTGGGAGGTCCTGGTAGTCGTAGCCTTGGTAGGTGAGAGGCTGTTGAAATCTGTGGAAGGGCTGTGACATCGCCTGGGGTGGAGGAGCAGACCTGGAGTGGGTAGCAGCAGCTTCAGCGGGGCCTTGAGGGTTGTGCAGAAGTGCTGTTATCTTGTCCTTCATCACCTGGTACTGGGCCTCGGGCATATCCCTCAGGGTGTGGCTCACGTAGGTGATAAAGGACTTGCGGTTAGACGATGGTATGTCAAAGTGGACCAGCTGGGAGAGGAGATCTGTGCTGGTTTTTATTGTGTCCCTGATCTCCAAGAGGACAGTGTGGCTCTGTCCTTCCAGTCTGCCTCTCTACCTCGGAAATGGTGTACTGTTTCCTCTCTCCCTTCTCCTTCCCTTGCCTCTTCCTCCCTCTGGCAGGGGTTCAGCAGCAGGGCCTTCAGGGGCTTGAGCAGCAGGGCTTTGAGGGCCTTGGGGCTGGTCCACCACAGCAGTACCAGCAGCAGCAGCAGCAGCAGCTTCAGAGTCAGGTGGGATGCTGGTTTTGGCCTTCTTGCCAGGGCTGGCATGAGTAGGCACCGGCTTCCTCTTCTTCCCTGACTGACGAACCATGGTGTTCTTTGAAGATGTATGTGGCAGCACGTCTTTCCTCTGAATGCTGACTGCGTGCGAGCTGCATCCTTTTATATCCACGGTGCTGACGCAATTCATACTCCCCGCATGCGCAGTGAATGCTTTGCATCGATATACATCCGCGCGGCATCCGCTTTGCTTCCTATAGGAATCTGTGATGCATCCACGTCATCCGCTATGCATCTGCTCCTTCCGCTATGCCTCTGCTTCGCAATTCTCCCCTGGAACCCCTTCAGATGTGTCATCTGCTTCCATCCGCTGTCATCCGCTAGGCTTCCTATGAACATCCGCTTAACATCCTTGCTACATACTACCCCCATCTGTTCTTTTCCGTTCTTTTCCATTCTGTTTATGCAAATTTTCACCACTTTTTGGAGCGGATGACAACGAATGGAGCCACCCCCGAAATTTTGCTCGTCCGCTGTGTCCTTTATGCATGTGCTTTGCATCCATCGGCCAGTGGGACCTAGCCTTAAGATACTGTTTAACTTTTTTTACTCATAGTATATAACACACTCTAAACAGAAGGAAAAATAAGAACAGTATCTAAAATAGTCAATAGGCCTATTATCAGTGTCATTCTGACATTCAATTAATCACTTTAAAAGTATTATACTAATAGACATTGTGCACAAAGATTTAGTTCAATTAGATTTTTAAAAAAAGTATTGAAAGCATTTATTTTATATTTTAAAATTATCTTGACTCCTGGGATTGCGTGAACAGGTTGATGAAGTTTTCTGGGCAAGATTGTCATAAATGATTTCCAATTGCCTTCTTCCTAAGATTGAAATAAAGTGACTGGACTAAAGTTACCCATGTGAATTTTTGCATAATGCATGCTAAAAAGTACATTCTTCTGGGTTTTTAGCCCAGCATCTTTAACCAGTAAACCAAAGCTGGTCTTGGATGTTATGCTTCAGCCAATCTAACTGGACAACCTATATTTACTATAAACTGAGTAATGTGAAAAGGCAGCAATTTGTTCCATGATGCACCATGCTCTTCTCTTTTTGATGGTGTTAATTCAAGCAGAGATCTATGTCACCAATAAACCAAATAAATTGATTCAATTATGAATTACATGCTTTTATTTATTATCTTTACAAAAGATACCTTAGACATGTTGGAAACCATTCTTCTTCTTGTATTATATTATAAAATGAGCACTTGGATAAATTGATAAATATCCTTAGGATATTAAGGACCTCAAAAGAAATATAATTCGTTAGATTTGAAAAAAAAAGTGTTAAATTGACATTTTCTATAATTTGTCCATGAAAATTGATAGAACATTTTCATACTTCATATTTCATTTTTATTTTTATTTTATAGCTTTATATTTATATAGATTTGAACAGATTAAAGCAGGGGTGGGATTCAAATATTTTAACAACCGGTTCTGTGAGCATGGCTTAGTTGGGAATGTGGCTTGGGGTCATGTAACTGGGTGGACGTGGCTTGGTTGTCATGTTATTGGCTGGCCGTGGCCAACTCAAAATCACATAGAGGCATGCATCTCCTCGCCTGGCCTCTCATGACTGTGGAGATGCTGCAACAGTCGTAAGTGTGAAAAATGGTCATAAGTCACTTTTTTCAGTGCCATTGTAACTTTGAATGGTCACTCCACACAAGCAAAGTACCAGCAAAAGAAGGAAAAAAAACTCCAGAGAAGTTTCTGAGAGAGGAAGTCTAGTCCTGCCAAGAATGTAAGAAGGGTTAACGGAGAGGCAGTTTCTGTAAGCAACACCAGAATGTTTCCTTCCTGCCTTCCTTACAGGATTAGGCCAGTAATTTCTTCTAACAATCGGTTCTCCGAACTGCTTAGAATGTTAACAACCGGTTCTAGCGAATAAGTGCGAACTGGTAGAATCCCACTCCTGGATTAAAGGTTTTTGCCAATGTGCTAAAATATTTACAAATTAAACTTTATATATTTTCAGAAATGCTGATGAACGACTAATTTGCACAGTTTTGAGTCCTAGAATGTGATTCTAAGCATTTTTACTGAAAATCATTATGAACATTATAATGAAAAGCAAATTCATTTTTCTGTCATGTTAGCCATGTTTGAGATAAATAGGTAACTCTACCCTAGTTATTAAAAAAAAAATCTTAAAGTGTAGGTGCATAATGCTACATTGAAAAAATTACTGCAGAGCAATATTTTCTATTCACATTAAGAATATTGCCACCCCAACAACAGATCATGTCCTTCAAGTGTCAACAATCTAGTATTTCTTAATGTTATCCATTCCTTCACCCACACCAAATTTACAACTCCCAATTAGGCAAACCAAATCCTCCTCTTATTCCAGCATCTTGCAAAAGTTTTAATTTTATTTTCGCTTTCTTACCTTGTCATATGTATTTCAACACAATTTTATTTAAATCTCCAAAATAATCTTTTCCAAGCCTAATTGGAATTGTTTGAAACAAATATAAAATTCTGGGTAATATATTCATCTTGATTTTTGATATTCTCCCTATTAATAACAGTTTTAAATTTTCCCATTTCGCCAAATCTAGCGCGATCTGCTGCTTAAGTTTAATACAGTTATTCTCTTTTAGTGTACGACATCTCGCTATCAAAGTGTATGACATCTCGCTATCCCCAAGTACTTGATGTTATTCGTGAGTTGGATTTTTAATACATCTGCCAATTCTTCCTTTTGTCTTGATAACATATTCTTTGTCAAAATCTTTGTTTTGTCTTTGTTTATTTTCAAACCAACCACCTTCCCATATACCTCTATCTTTTCTATCAATTTTAATGTTGTTTCTAGTGGGTCTTCTGAGATGAAAACCAGATCATCTGCAAATGCTTGCAATTTAAATTCTTCTTTTTTAATTTTCATCCCTTTTATGTCCTTTTCTTCTCTGATATTTCTGTTTAGCACTTCCAAGATTAACACAAACAGCAAAGGTGACAATGGGCACCCTTGTCTTGTTCCTTTTCTTATATCAATAGAGTCTGTTAATTCTCCCTCTATCATTACCTTTGCTGTTTGCTTGTGATATATAGCTTCTATTGCTTGGATGAATTTTTTACCAAAGCCCATTTGTTCCAGCTGTAATAACATGAATCGCCAATTCACATTGTCAAATGCCTACTGTGCATCTAAGAATACGAAAGCCATTTGTTTTTCAGGGTGCACCTCATAGTATTCCAAAGTTCCAAAATTACTCTCATATTGTCTTTAATTTGTCTCTTTGGCAAAAATCCATTTTGGTCAGAGTGAATAAAATTATTTCGGTATTTTTTTAAATTTTTCTGCCAATATTGAAGCAAAAAATTTATAATCTGCATTTAGTAGGGAAATAGGTCTGTAATTCTTGATTTGTAATGGGTCAGCCTCCTTTTTTGGGATGAGTGTAATATAAGCTTCTGACCATGATTTAGGTATCTTCTTCTTTGGCATAACTTCATTTATAACTTCTGGCAATGGAAGATTCAATGATTTATAAAATTCCGCTGGAAGTCCATCTGGGCCTGGTGCCTTTCCATTGTTTTGCTTCTTAAGAGCTTCAGTTAACTCCATCATCATTATATTACTTTCTAACATTATTTCAATCTCTTTAGGTATCTGGGGTAGGTTAGCATTCTATAAGTACTGTTTAACTCTTTCATCATCAATATTCTCTTGTGTGTATAGTTTCCTATAATAGTCTCGAATGATTTCCTTCTTCTCTTTACTACCACAGCAAACTTGGCTTTGATCATCTATTAATTGCAATATTTTCCTTGATTCTTTCTCCTTTCTCAATTTATATGCTAACCATCTATCTGGTTTATTTACATCTTCAAAATAGTTCGGTTTCGCACCTCTGATTTTCTGTGCTAATTCTTCTTTTTCCATTAATCCCATTTTATGTTTAATTATATCCATTTTTAACTTAATGTCCTTTTTCTGTGGCATTTTCTGTAACTCTTTTTCGAGTTCTTTATACTCATCCTCTGATGTCTTAGAGGCTAGTCTTTTTGTGATATTTATTTTCCTTGTATAGTCAATTGTCAAGTCTCTGGCATATGCCTTCATTGTATCCCATACATTCTGCATTGATGTGTCTTCTTTTTTATTTTATTTAAAGAAAAAGGCAGTTCTTTCTCCATCCTCTGTGTGAAGTCATTTTCTTTTTATATAGTATTGTTTAATGTCCATCTGGATCTTCTTTGTCCTTTCCATTTAATTGTCATTGGATTATGATCTGCCCAAATACTTGTTTTGATATTATTTTCTTGCATATTGGCTAACAATTCTGTTGACATCCATATCATATCTATTCTGAACCATGATAAATGTCTGTTTGAATAGAAAGTGTATTGTTTAGTCTTAGCATTTCTTTCTCTCCATGCAACTTTTAGGCTTATTTCATCTGTCATTTTAAAAAAGGATTGAGGGAGAGTCTTTCTGTTTTGCTTTGTTGTTTTCTGTGCTGTATAGTCCACTTTATTGTCTACAATTCCATTAAAATCTCCCATCACAACAATATTAGTGGAGTCCAGTTTAATTATTTTCATATGTAGTTTTCTATAAAATTCTTCTTAATTGTCATTCGGGGCATAGAATGCAATCTGGAGTGTTTTCATGTTATTGTCCATGATTTCCACCATTAATACTCTTCCATCATCATCTGTATCAATCAATTTCACTGGGATAATATCTTTAATGTATAAAGCCACTCCTCTTTTCTTGCATTGTGTCAAATAAGTAAATATTTTCCCTAACTTTGGCTGTATCAACAGTTGTTCATGTTGCTTTTTAATATGTACTTCTTGTAGGCTGATTATATCAAATTTTAATTTCTCTAATTTATGGAAAGTTTTTCTTTTTTTAACATCTGAATTAAGTCTGTTTATGTTAATTGTACCCAGCTTTTTCTCTTCCATGTTTATATTTTATAAATAGGTTTAGCAGCTGTTGTAGATCTTGGTTCACATTGTTCCTTAACTTCTACCTTTCCGCTTACTGCACCTTCTTCTTTTTCAGTCACTATTTGGCAATCCTCTTGGAATTCAATTAGTGACATTTCTTTTTCTGTCTCCTCCTCTCTCCCTCCAAAGTATTCAGTATAAAACAATTCAGCTTTCTCAATTGAGTCAATTCTGTATCTCTGTTCTTGCCATGTGAACATTAAACCTTCTGGAATCAGCCATCTATAATTAACCTCTTTTTAAAGTAGGATTTTAGTCAGGAATTGGTATTCTCTTCTCATTTCTCTCACCCTTCTAGGCATTTGTTTCAGGACCACAATCTCCTTATCTTTATATTTCAATGTTTTCTCTCTTGCCACCTGTAATATTTGTGTTTTAATGGCTTTCTTTGTAAATCTGATGTGAACTTCTCTTGGTAAACTATTTCTCATTGCATATCTTGTGAAGACTCAAAAACCTCATCTATTCCATCCATCATCTTCTCTTTGGTTATTTCCAGAGCTTCAGCCAATATTTATATTATTGTCTTAGCTAGGTTTTGTCCTTTTTCTTCCTCTATGTTTTGAAATCTGAGATAAATTTCTGATCTATCCATCTTCCATCTCAGGATCCCACTTTTATCTTGCTCAACCACTGTTAATCTGTCATCAATATCTCCAATTATCTCTTTATCTTCTTCTTCAATTTTTTTGAATTTCTCATCATTCTTCATCATCTTTTGTTGAATATTCTCCACCTTTTCATCAGTTTTTTCTATTCTCCTTTCAATATTCTCTGTTCTTGCTTGTATGCCTTGAATTCCTTGCATTATCATCTGCAATGTCATATTTTCCTGTTCTTTTTCTTGCTGTAACATCGTCTGTATTGAGTATTGTCCTCCAGATGGTGAAGAGGAAGAAGTAGAAATTGAAGAACCAGCCTCTGTTAATTTCCTGCTCATTTCAGACAATTCAAAATCTTCAGGTTCTTCTAAACCTTCATCCACTTGTGAAATAGCCAGTTGTAAATCCAAGTAAAAATAGTGGGGAAAAAAGAAGCAAGATAGAAAAAAAAAAAGATTGCTTCAGGTTCTTGTATACCTTAATCCAATTGCTTAGTTAAATAGCGGTAAAAGCTCAAACCAGGAAGAAAAAAAAAACCATAAACAGAGAAAGGAAAAAAATGTTAAATCTTGTAAAAGGCAGAAAAATAAAAAGTAAAAAAAAGTAAAAAGAAAAAAGAATTTCTTCAGGTTCTTCAACACCTTTTTCCAATTAGAAAGTCTCAGGTATGAAAAAGTATACAAAAAAAGGGAAGCCACCCCCCCCCCCAAAAAAAAAGCAACATGGAGGGTAGATAAAAAGTGCAGGAGAGGGAGAGAGAGAGAAAGAAAAAGCCTAATCTCTTTTTTAAAAAAGAAGGAAAACATTGATACTAAGGCTTTTCCTTTAAAATAGAATGCAAAAGTAAAAATTAGACTCCAAAAGCAAAAAGAAAGACAAAAGCAGGTTCCAAGAGTCCAGAGATCCAAATAACTATTACAAATAATAAGCTGATAAGGAGGGGGTATAAGGAATATCCCAACTTAAAAAAGAGAAAAAGAACACATTGAACCTATTTAGTTATCCAAGGCTTTTGTTAATTTTTATAGCTCTCTTCTCTTGAATCTTATCATCTTTTTTCTGTATATTTCAACAGCAGACTCCAGCCAGCTACTGATAGAAACCCAGAAGAGCACCTATAATAACACTCTCCCATGCTCTTCCCTCTATCTTATCAGACAAGCTCAAAGTCCTTGAAAAGAAGCCTGAATTCTTTCTCAACTTTGTCTGGTCAAAAGAGAAAAAAAGAGAAACAATATTTCTATTTTATTATTAAAATAATAAAAAAAAGGTCAGTGTCTGCAGCTCACTGTTTTTTTTTTTGTTTTTCTTCAGAAAATTAGCTAAGCTAATCATGAGTATTATCTTGTGCTGGAATCCCTTTTCAGTTAAATTAGATGCCTTCAACATGTACAGCTTCTTGTTCTACAACAATGTGCCCTGGTCAAATTAATTGAAGTTTCACAACTTCAAATCTATTCTCCTTATACTGATAGAAAACATAAGGATGTCATTCAAAGGCAGGAGATTCTTCTATACATTTTTAATCTTGTTTTAATATGTTTTTTTTTTCTACAGGAAATTTGAGGTTTAGTGGAACTCAGTATACATGATTACTAACCTAACTGTATTAGACATCTCTTTAGGCAGGCCCAAAGGGGTTTAGTAAAAATAACCTCAGTAGCTCTGCAGGAAGAGATTATCTTCCTATTACGTTATGACTATGGGTAGATATTTATACACAGGCACAAACTTTTCATGTTAAGTGGAATGAAGCCTGATATGCTTTCTTTTCCATAATCTAAAATGTTCCTGAGATGAAGAGGAATCATAAAAAGATGATAAATACCAGGAGAAGCCTCAGTTACTTGAAAGTTGTACTTTTTCATTTAGAGTCTCCAGAAACGTATTGCCAAAGAGATGAGGTTTAAGACAAGTTTTAAATAGAGACCAAAAAGACGATAGAATAGAATTGAATACTTTATTGGCCAAGTGTGATTGGACACACAAGGAATTTGTCTTGATGAAAATACTCTCAGTACACAGAAAGAAAAGATACATTCATTAAGAATCAAGAATCATAATGTACAACACTTAATGATAGTCATAGGGTACAATCAACAATCAAATCATACTAGGAAACAGTCAATATAAATCATAAGGATACAAGCAACAAAGTCATACAATCACAAGTGGGAAGGGATGGTGATAAGGAGCGATGAGAAGATTAACAGTAATTGTAGCACAGACTTTGTTATAGTTGAACAGTGTTGAGGAAATTATTTGTTTAGCAGAGTGATGGTTTTCGGGAAAAAACTGTTCTTGTGTCCAGTTGTTCTGCAGTGCTCTATAGCATCATTTTGAGGGAAGAAGTTGAAACAGTTTATGTCCTGGATGTGAGGGGTCTGTAAATATTTTCATAGCCCTCTTTTTGACTCGTGCAGTATACAGGTCTTCGATTGAAGACAGGTTCGTAGCAACTGTTTTTTCTGCAGTCCTAATTATCCTCTGAAGTCTGTTGTCTGTCCTGTTGGGTTGCAGAACCAAACCAGACAGTTATAGAAGTGCAGATGATAGACTCAGTAATTCTTCTGTAGAACTGTATTAGCAGCTCCTTGGGTAGTTTGAGCTTTCTGATTTGGCACAGGAAGAACATTCTTTGTTTTTTGTTTTAACCAACAATTGAGGCTGCTAAAAGTGTTCTAATTAATTCTCACAAATCATACCCACAAGGCCTCGCAAAAATACTGATATAATTCACTGGAACTAAAATGAAAATCACTTTTGGAAATTTAGAGAAGCCTCAATGAAAAAATAATTTTATCTTTTCTATCCACATGGTTTCTAATATTTAAGAAAAAGGTAGAAGAAAAGGACAAGCAGCAACAAGGTCAGTTACGGTGTCTATGAGTGCACTGTTGAAAAACCTAAACAGCAAGTTTAGGAACAGACCATTCATTAAATGATGAAATTCTTCCAGATTGGCCTCCCAGTTTTGATGTCTGAAATAATAAAAAAAAAATATTGGCAACTCTAAGCCAGCTAAGAGCCTGTGATCATATCTTGCCTAAAAAGCTGAAAACTCATATTAATTGGTGGGTTCTTATTTTGGCCACATTTTTCTCATATATTGTTCAATCTGAAAATATCTTCCCAGGTTGTGAAATGGCAATAATTATTCCAATTTTTAGGGAAAGGGGATAAGGGGATAATCATTGCCGATAGTATTACCAGCAACCTTTACACATACCATTAGGACTGGCAATTCCAAGAATAACTGACAAATAAAGTTTAGATCTGGTCATTCCTTATCAGATACTGAAGATATGCATTTGAAGAAAATATTCTTTCTATGGGAAAACATAAAAGATTTGGTTACTGTTCCTAATCCAGAAATTACATAAAGGTTCTAGGGAAAAATGATATATAATTCACCCCCCATTACCTTACTCTTTGCTTCAGGTTATTAATGTTGTTTTAACATAATACAATGCTTCATTCTTTCATTTATTTTTATATATTACTTTCCTATGATGCTTTTTCCTTCTGTTTTGTTTCATTAATTGGTACTTCACTTAAATAAGAGTTGCCTTGTGGCAAGATGAGCGAGAAACATATTTAATAAATAAATAATAAAAAACTTATTTATCTTTCTATCGCTAAGTGATAAAGAACATATGGATTGGGAAGAGTTAGATAAGGAATAACATCATCAGATTGCCTTATGAAAATACTTTGTAATTTGTTATGCTCACCACAGTAACCTACAAAATGTTTTAAATATCTTTAAATAGTTAACAAGTGTAAAATGCTTGCCTATCTGGTAGGGAACTTCTTTTTCCAAAGTTTTCTGTAGGTAATGTCATATATTTGAATAGGCCAGGTCAGGAAACAGAATCCAGAAAAAGTATCAAACCATTCTTAAACTGATAAAAGCTTCCTTTTGAATTAAAAGAATAGACAAAGTGGGGAAAGCAATAGGAACTTGTTCTATATGTAAAATGGATGACTCCAAATCTACAAACCTGATTGGTTAATAAAATGAACACTGGATTGGTTCACTAGGAACCAATCCAAAGAGCTGCCAAAAAGGCGGCAAATCTAAACAACTGCCATTGGCTGCAAGCAGGCAAGCCAGCCTGTATAAAAGGCTGGCCCCGGCTTCAGCCAAGTGTTCCTATTTACTGACTAGTTTACAATAAAGTATTTGTTGTTGGAACCCGGTCTACCTCGTGTGTTTTCCAAATAAAACACTGGTGACGAAGGTGGGATCGTCCTGAACGGGAAAACCTGCACGCGGTGATAAGAAGTCCAGATTACAACGAAGATGTCTGGAAACAACGCACCGCCCGCACCCTTCAATCCCAACGAAGAGGATTGGGATTCCTATGCTGATCGCTTCCAAATGTGTTTGGAGAGCAATGAAATGGAAGGCATTTCAGAGCAACGCAAGAGAGCTGTGTTCCTGACGCACTGCGGGCCAACAGTTTTTAAGATGGCAAAGGCCCTTGTGAAGCCCCGGGACGTTAAACAACTAACGTGGACGGAATTGCAAAGACTCCTCAAAGCACACTACGCTCCAATGGTGTCTAACTTAATAAAGCGACACGAATTTTACTGCAGAGACCAGAGAGAGGGAGAGACCGTCGCCGATTTCATCGCTGCCCTCAGACAAATAGGGGGTGAGTATGAATTTTTGAACATAGACGAGGCAATGAGGGATCGCGTGGTGCTGGGCCTGAGAGACTCGACTGCACAGAGTAAATTGCTCAACAAGCCCAACATCACAGTTACCGAAGCCATCGCGGAAGCTACAGCCGCTGAAGCCGCGAAAAAATCTGCGGTAGCCATTAAAAAGATGAACACACACAGCGAAGAAACACCAACCAAAGACAGAAAGCACCCTGCCACCACAACCCACTACGAAGAGTCGGGCGAAACAAATGAATCGAGCGAAGAGGACGACGAGGTCCACCGTTTGCTCACGAACAAAAAAGAGCGTGAAAGGAGAAATTGGCGGGAATGCGCTGGCTGCGGAGGAAACCATCCCCGAGCCGAATGCAGATTTCTCAATGCCATCTGCCGACATTGCAAAAAACGAGGGCACATCGAGAAGGTCTGCAGAAACAAAAAATTCTACAGCCCGACGAGACACAGAAATTCCCCAACACGAGCCGAGCCTAAACGAGCCGAAAGAAAATGGCAACAAGAGAAGCGAGCCAATACACACCAAACTGTCATTATACAGAGCGCTCAGACGGAAAGTGGGAGAAAAATTAAAGTCATTGTGAAAATCGAGGGAAAACATTGCAAGATGGAAGTGGACTAGGGGTCCTTCCTCTCCATGGTATCGTGGGACACAATAAAACAGCTAGTCCCAGGTATCAAACCCAAAGAATTGAAGAAGCAGCACCTAACCCTCAAGGACTATCAGGGAAACCAAATCCCTGTGGTTGGCATGGGACAATTCCGAGTCGCCTACAAAAATCACGTCAAGGTGCTCCCGCTGACCATAGTCAACTAAGACAGACCAAGCCTCCTGGGCATCGAATGGTTCGCGCCATTGGGCATCGGGATGACCGGGGTCGATCGAGTGACTACAACCGGCTGGGAAGACGACCTCATCCGAGAATTCCAGGACGTTTTTGACGGCTCACTTGGCAAGTATCGGGGAAACCCCATTTCCTTCAATCTAAACCCCCAAATAGCCCCACGAAGAATAAAAGCCAGGCGAGTTCCTTTTGCACTAAAGGCAAAAATAGAGGAACAGCTGGACAAATTAGTAGCCCAAGGGGTGTTAGAACCTGTGGACCATGCCAAGTGGGAAACGCCTATTGTCACACCCATTAAACCTGACGGGTCCATCAGAATCTGTGGTGACTATAAGGCTACCCTGAACCACGCATTACAACCAAGCGCATACCCGGTGCCAGTAGTCCAGCATTTGCTGCATTCCCTGGGAAAAGGCAAAGTTTTCGCCAAACTCGACTTGGCACAAGCCTATCAACAACTCCCAGTGGACCCAGAAACAGCAGAAGCACAGACTATAGTCACCCATAAGGGCGCATTCAAATGTCACCGGCTCCAATTTGGAGTAAGCGTGGCCCCTGGCGTCTTCCAGAGTCTGATGGAATGCCTTCTAAATGGCATACAAGGAGTCGTTCCCTATTTTGACGACGTCCTAATCTCGGCCAGAGATGAAACTCAATTAAGGAACAGACTGAAACAAGTACTAACTAAGTTTAGGGAATCTGGCCTCAAGGTAAAAAGAGAAAAGTGCTGTTTAGTTAAGAACAGCGTCGAATTCCTGGGCTACTCAATAGACGGAGAGGGTATCCACCCCACAGACAAAAAAGTTAAAGCGATCAAAGACGCTCCTGAACCAAGAAATAAAACCGAACTACAAGCGTTCTTAGGATTAATTAATTTTTATAACGTGTTCCTGCCAAACAAAGCCACTATAGCAGAACCGTTACACCGTCTGCTAGACAAAAAGGCAACTTGGACTTGGGGTTACAAAGAAAAAAAAGCCTTCCAAAATATTAAAAGCTTGCTAACATCAACAAACGTTCTCATCTAATTTAGCGACACTCTGCCATTAACAGTGACCTGCGACGCCTCACCATATGGAGTAGGTGCCATCCTGAGCCACCAACTACCTGATGGCAGAGAAGCACCCGTCGCATATTACTCTAGGACTCTATCAAAAACCGAGCGGAATTATAGCCAATTGGACAGGGAAGCTCTAGCAATTGTCGCTGGAGTAAAACGATTCCACGAATACTTATATGGGCGGACTTTTCAAATCATAACGGATCACAAACCGCTAATGGGGATTTTGGCGGGAAACAAGCCAACACCTAATATACTGTCCCCAAGAATGACGAGATGGTCAGAGTTCCTAGCAGCTTATTCCTACACTCTGACACATCGGCCAGGGAAACAAATTTCCCATGCGGACGCTTTGAGCAGAGCACCCTTACCAGCAACCGACGTAGACCCGGCACCAGCGATGACAACGCTACAAATCGAGACTTGCCCCGATCTACCCATATCGGCGTATGATGTCGCCAGAGCCACCGCGAAAGACTCATTGACTGCCCGCGTTCTTAGCTGGGTAGGTAAAGGCTGGCCGGAGAATCAAAAAACTGAAAACTTTAAACCTTTCCGGTCCAGACAGACTGAACTTTCTATCCAAAAGGGGTGTTTGTTGTGGGGTGATCGGGTAGTAATCCCTGCCAAATTACAGCCCAGGGTACTTAAGTTGTTACATGAAGGGCACCCGGGAATGGTTAAGATGAAAAGCCTTGCCAGAAGTTATGTTTGGTCGCCGGGTATTGATAAGGACATAGAGTATTGGGTAAGCTCATGCCACAAATGCCAGGAAATTAGACCATCCCCACCAAAAGCACCCGTTAAGGACTGGGAAACCCCTCGGGGACCGTGGTCAAGAATACACATTGACTTCGCGGGTCCTACCAAGGGGCATACCTTTCTGATTGTCGTTGATGCCTATTCAAATTGGCTTGAAGTAAAAGTTATGCCATAAACGACAACAGAAGCTGTAATAAAAAAACTGGACAACCTTTTTGCCACCCATGGCATACCGGACGTTCTTGTCTCAGATAACGGGCCACAGCTAACCAGCATACCATTTGAGCAATACCTAGCCTCCCTAGCTATAAGACATGCCCTAACCGCGCCGGCTCACCCGGCTGTGAATGGCAGGGCTGAGAGAATGGTCCGCTTTACCAAAGAAGGGTTGGAACGAATGGACGCTGGAGATGTCCAACAGAAAGTAAACCGTTTGCTCACACTCCAGCACATAACGCCCAGTACTATAACAAATAAGTCCCCAGCAGAATTACTCATGGGACGAAAATTAAGATCTCACCTTGATAGGTTACACCCAAATTTTACCCCAGAAAACCCCCCTGACTCCTCTACATGGTTCAGACAATTCGAAATAGACGATTTGGTATACGCCAAAAACTTCACCGGGGACCCGGTATGGCTACCAGGACAAATTATCCAAATTACAGGCCCCAAATCCTACCGATTAAAATTAGACGATGGCAGGGAATGGAAGCGGCACATAGACCAGCTTCGATCTCGAATTGTAGAAAGAACCACAGACTTACAAACATTCACTGAAAAAACCGGCGAAGTGCAAACCAAGGTGGGGGGGGAAAGGCGAGAAACAAATAAAGAACTGTTTAAAACCAAACCTAACAAACAATACGAACAAAAAGAGCAAATAAAAGACTCACTGTTTGAAGAGACTTGCGGAAAGAGCCCATCGGAAGGGGCCAGCCAAGCCAGCTCGACCTGCCCAGAGGAAACGGGAGGGAGCGGCAAAACCGCCGGCCTAAGAAACTCAGGTGGCGGTAAAATGGCTGACTCACCCTTCCAGACGGTTCCAGGGAGAAGGACGGACGACACAGCAGCCCCATCCGAACCGGTCGAAGTCTTCACTGAGAATGAACCGCGCAAGTCAAGTCGAGTCCGGAAAAGCCCCGCCTACCTGCGAGACTACGTCACCACGTAGGACTGAACTAAGGGGGGGAGGGGTGTTCTATATGTAAAGTAGATGACTCCAAATCTACAAACCTGATTGGTTAATAAAATGAACACTGGATTGGTTCACTAGGAACCAATCCAAAGAGCTGCCAAAAAGGCGGCAAATCTAAACAACTGCCATTGGCTGCAAGCAGGCAAGCCAGCCTGTATAAAAGGCTGGCCCCGGCTTCAGCCAAGTGTTCCTACTTACTGACTAGTTTACAATAAAGTATTTGTTGTTGGAACCCGGTCTACCTCGTGTGTTTTCCAAACAAAACAGAACTTTCCAGGAATTTTTTTCTCTTTGACTAGCTGGACCAGTAAGGTCAGTTCTATCATTTTCTTGGAGAATTTATTTGCGGAATTAGAATGATTATTCTCATTGAAGTTGGCTAATATGACCCGATATAAATAATTTCAATCTTCCTATTCAAAATATATGGAAATATAAGTAGAAAAGTTGTGTCTATGTATTCAGTGAACATTTTCATGGCAATATCTTAATTTTCCAAGTATTAATTAGAGCAGCAGCCCCCAAACTTTTGGGCACTGGGTACTAGTTCCATGGAGAGAGGTTTTTCCATGGACTGAAGTGGGCATGGTTTTGTGAATGGGGCTTTGCTTGTTTGTGCAGCCCACTTTCTGGCATGACAGGAGTTGGGGATCCCTAAATGGGGCTTTACTTGTTTGTGCATCAGACCAGGAATTGGGACCCGATATTAGAGGAATTGATATTTTAATAGACTTCTTTAGAGTGCTTATAGGAACTCATAGGATCCTCCCTTTGTAGTTCTAAGAAAGAGCAAAAAGAATACATTAAAAAAATCATGGCAATGCTATCTTCATCATGTCTTTTTTTTTTTTTTTTTGCAAAGATAAATATTGAGACTGTGCATAACTTTATTGTGTTTCATGTTACCTATCTTAAGATTTCTTGCTTTTCATAGAACAGAATATTTAATATTCTTTTCAGATAAGATAGATTTGTTTGGAGATAAGAGGCTAGGAAAACATAGGCTATGAAAATTTTATTGAATACAGCTTTTTATCATTAGAAATAGGTTAGTGAAGCAAGAGTATATATACTTAAGTAAATCTTACAAAAATGCTAAAACTAATGTTTGAAATTTATTCAGTTAGAAATCGTAGTTATACCTTTGGTGAATATGTTGTAGTTTAAGTAGATAAGGGTTTGAATTAAGTAAGTCCACAAAAGGACAAAGGATTCAATGGATAATCATCAAGTATCATGACAGATTTGATTGCTTACAAGGGTACAATATGTAAATTAGATTATTAATAGCATGCATTATTTTCATTATAGATAATAGGAGAAAAAAAGTCCCAATAACTGCATTGCTTTTTTAGTTTCTTTACTGGATAGCATTACAGTAACATTTGTAGTTTTTGTTTGTAATGCCACATTTGTTAAGTGAATCACTGCAGTTGTTCAATTAGTAACACTATTGTTAAGTGAACCTAGCATCTCCATTGGCTTTGCTTGTCAGAAGGTTGCAAAAGGTGATCACATGACCCCTGGACTGCCGTTGTTATAAATGTGAGTCAATTGTTAAGTATTTGAATGTAAATCACGTGACCATGGACATGCTGCAACAGTCCTAAGTGTGAAAAATGATCATAAGTCATTTTTTTCAGCGTCATTATAACTAAGTCACTAAATGAATTGCTGAAAGTCATGGACTACCCAAATTCATATACATTTTCAAAGTATTCAACAGTGCTTTATCCTAAACAGTTCTCATTTAATCAATAGAAACTGGAAGTTAAGATTTGTGCTTTGAAAATATATGTTTGCCAAATTAAAAACACCAATTTATATACCTAGATTTTACTATTGAAAATGCTGACATTTCTATTAGGGATAAAAGTACAAAAATAAATGTTTACATTGTTTTAAAGGATAAATACAATGCTAGCTGGTTCTTTGCCTTGCAGCATACCAACTTCTGTCTTGCTTACATTATCAGTTTAGTATGCCAGAATATATAAGAAGAGAAATTGTTTACAAATTAATCAAATCTATGGCATTTCAAGATATTATGATCCAAAATCAAGGTGTATTTTGAGATTTTTTTAAAAAAATATATGATTACTTTACTTTGGTGTCCAGACTCATAGCACAATAATTGTGATTAATCATGCCTGGATCTTTGCAATTTATAAATGTGTAACAAAAGTTACCTAGGGTATTATGAAAAAAAAACAAAACCTACAGCTTACTTTTTACAGTTTTAGCTATTTTTGAATGTTGTGAAGATTAGAAAACAAGTAATGAGTCATAAGCAAAACATAAAATGCTTCCTAATAAAATTAATAAATACATCAATACAGAATGTTAAGTATCTTTTTAAATCCCTGTTTCCTTTAGAAAACAAAACAAAACAAACAAGAAACTGAATAAGAAACAAAAGGAGGTATTTTAGATTTCAGATGTAACTGGATATTTTTATTCTATTAAAAGGAAACACTATTACTACTACTCTGTGGCAGATAATCTTTCTCAAAGAACAGATATCACAAATCTATTCCTTTCATTGAATACTTGGAAGAGCAATTGATATTAAGACAATTTTATCATATAGTGATTCTTCAATGACTTTTACAGAGCTCCACGCTTTTTCCTTTTGATTTGTCTGAACATATCATGTAGGAAAAACAGAAGGTAATATTAAAGTATATCAATTTTCATCCATAAAAAAAATGAAGTAACTCATTCCTACAGTTACTACATAGTGTTCCATCCGGAAAAACGCGAGGTAGACCGGGTTCCAACAAACAAAGACTTTATTGAAGTAATCAGCAGTAACGGAACGGTTTGGCTCAAGCTGCGGCTTGCCTGCTGGCTTGTAGCCAATGGCAGTTACTTGATTTTGCCGCCTTTCGGTGGTTCTCCTGGATTGGTTCTTAGTGAACCAATCCCATGCAGGCCTTTCTGGCCAATCACATTTGAGACATTTAGAGTATACCATTTTATACAGAACACCCCTCCCCCTTTAGTTTAGTCCTACGTGGGTGACGTAGTCACGCAGGTAGGTGGGACTTCTTCTGACTCTACTGGACTTGCGTGGTTCATTTTCGCTGGAGACTTCAACCAGTTCGGATGGGGTTGCTGTCTCTCTGGCTTTTCTCCATGGAACCGCCTGGAAGGGTGAGTCAGCCATTTTGCTACCGCTTGAGTTGCTCAGGCCAGTGGGTTTGCTGATCCCTCCTGGCTTTCCCAGGCAGGTCGAGCTGGCTCGGCTGGCCCCTTCCAGGATGGGTTTCTCTTCGTCTAGATTTTTTCTGCAAGTCTCATCTAACCGTAAGTGTTCTTTTTGCTCTTTTTGATTGGTTAGATGTTCTGGATTTATTTTAAAAAGTTCTTTATTATTATTTTGTTGTATTTTCCCCCCCTCTTTGGTTTTGTGTTTGTCAATTTTTATTATTTGGGGTTGTGTGTTTGTATTTCGTTCAATATTTCGGGAACAAAGCTGGTCTATGTGCTGCTTCCATTCCCTGCCATCGTCTATGGTTAGGCGGTAGGACCGGGGGCCTATTATTTGTGTGATTGTGGCTGGAAGCCATAGAGGGTCCCCAGTGAAATTTTTTGCATAGACTAGGTCGCCGATTTCAAATGTGCAGAAACGGCTGGAGGAATCGGGGGGTCTTTCCAAAATGTAGTTTGGATGTAACCTATCTAAATGTGACCTAAGTTTTCTCCCCATTAACAATTTCGCTGGGCTCTTGTTAGTTACAGTGCTGGGGGTGATATGTTGGAGGGTGAGTAGATGGTTAATTTTATCCTGGACATCCCCGAGGTCCATTTTTTCTAGACCCTCTTTAGTAAACCTGACCATTCTCTCAGCCCTACCATTTGCTGCCGGGTGGGCTGGCGCGGTTAGTGCATGGCGTATACCTAGGGAGGCTAGGTACTGCTCAAATTGTATAGCGGTTAGTTGAGGCCCGTTGTCGGACACTAGGACGTCCGGCAATCCATGGGTTGTGAATAGTTTGTTGAGTTGTTTAATAACCGCATCGGTTGTCATAGATGACATTACTACAACTTCCAACCAATTTGAGTATGCATCTACGACAATCAAAAAAGTATGCCCCCTAGTAGGACCCGCAAAATCAAGATGGATCTGAGACCAGGGGCCTCGTGGGGTCTCCCAGTCCCTTATGGGTGCTTGTGGTGGGGAAGGTCTGGTTTTCTGGCATTTAGTGCAAGTAGCAACCCAGTATTCAATATCCTTATCTAAACCAGGCCACCAGACATAGCTCCTAGCTAGGCTTTTCATTTTTACAATACCAGGGTGGCCCTCATGAAGCATGTCCAACACTTTAGTTTGTAATCTAGCAGGAATTACCACCCGATCACCCCACAATAAACAGCCTTTTTGAATTGAAAGTTCAGTCTGTCTGGTCCGGAAAGGTTTAAAGTTTTCAGTTTTTTGGTTTTCTGGCCAGCCTTTACCTACTCAATTTAAAATGCGAGCAGTCATTGGGTCCTTGGCGGTGGCTCTGGCGACATCGTTTGCAGATATTGGCAGTTTGGGGCATGTTTCTATTTGCAGGGTAGTCATTGTTGGCGCTGGGTCTTCCTCTGTCGTCGGCAGCGGTGTTCAACTTAATGCCTCTGTATGGGAGATTTGTTTCCTGGGTCGATGTGTCAATGTGTAAGAGTATGCTGCTAGAATTTCTGACCATCTAGTCATTCGCGGGGACAAAATGTTCGGTGTTGGCTTGTTTCCCACCAGAATTCCTAGTTGCGGTTTATGGTCAGTTACAATGGAAAATGTTCTTCCATAGAGGTACTCATTAAAACGTTTCACTCCGGCGACAATTGCCAGGGCTTCTCTGTCTAGTTGACTATACTTGCGTTCTGCTTTAGAAAGAGTTTTTGAGTAATAGGCAACGGGTGCCTCTCTCCCATCAGGCAATTGGTGGCTCAGGATGGCACTGACTACAAACAGTGAGGCGTCGCAGGTGACCGTCAATGGAAGTGTGTTACTAAACTGGATAAGAACGGTGTCTGAGGTTAATACATTTTTTATTCTCTGGAATGCCTTTTGTTCTCTATGACCCCAAGTCCAATTAGTTTTCTTTTCCAGCAAACGGTGTAATGGTTCTTCTATCATTGCTTTGTGGGGGAGGAATACGTTATAGAAGTTTATTAGACCCAAAAATGCCTGCAATTCCGTTTTGTTTTTTGGTTGTGGTGCGTCTCTAATAGCCTTGACCTTTTTTTCTTTAGGGTGTATACCCTCTCCATCAATTAAGTAGCCCAGAAATTCGATGCGATCAGTCATTAAGCAGCATTTTTCCTTTTTAACTTTCAGGCCGGATTCTCTAAATATTGTTAGCACTTCTCTTAGTCTTTTTTCTAGTTGGGTCGTATCTTTAGCCGAAATTAGGACGACGTCAACATATGGAACGACCCCTTTTATTCCATTTAATAGGCGTTCCATGAGGCTTTGGAAAACACCTGGGGCAACGCTTACTCCAAATTGAAGTCTGTTACATTTGAATGCCCCTCTGTGCATTACTATTGTCTGTGCCTTGGCCGTCAATGGGTCTACTGGAAGCTGTTGGTATGCTTGTGCTAAATCAAGCTTGGCAAAAAAATTTCTTCCCCCGAGTGAGTGTAATAAATGTTGTACAACTGGCACAGGGTATGCGCTTTGTTGTAATGCATGGTTCAGAGAAGCCTTGTAGTCTCCACAGATGCATACTGACCTGTCAGGTTTAACCGGTGTTCCTATTGGCATCTCCCACCTAGCATGATCAATAGGTTCTAAGACCCCTTGGTCAATTAATTTATTCAATTGTTCATCTATTTTTGCTTTTAGCGCAAAGGGAACTCGTCTGGCTTTTAACCTTCTAGGGGCCACCTGAGGGTCTAAACTAAAGGAAATTGGGGTCCCCGGTATCTGCCTAGGATTCCATCAAAAACGTCCTGGAACTCGTGAATCAGGCTTTCTTCCCAGTTGGTTGCAGCTACTCGGCTCACTCCGGTCATTCCGATGCCCAATGGTGCGAACCATTCGATGCCCAGGAGGCTGGGTCAGTCTCTGTCGACTATTGTTAGAGGCAGGACTTCAACGTGCTGCTTGTAGGCGACTCGGAAATGTCCTAGACCTCCCACAGGGATTCGATTCCCTTGGTAGTCCTTTAGAATTAATTTTTGTTTCTGGAGTTCTTTTAATTTGATATTTGGGACCATTCGTCTGATTGTGTCCCAAGACACCATTGACAGGAAAGATCCTGAATCGACTTTCATCTCACAGGGGCTTCCTTCAATTTTTATGATGATTTTGACTTTTCTCCCGCTTTCCATCTGAGCGCTTCTAATAGTGACAGTTTGATGGGTCTTTTCTCAGTTACTGGCTCGTTTGTTGCACTCCCACTTTTTCTCGGCTTTCTTCGATTCAGTTTGTGGTGGAGAGTTACTGCGTCTGTTAGGGCTGTTATTTTTGCGATTCCTACAGACTTTCTCGATGTGTCCCCTCTTTTTGCAAGCTCGGCAGATGGCATCAAGGAATCTGCAATCGGCTCGAGGGTGGTTTCCTCCACAGCCGGCGCATTCCCGACAGTTTCTTTTTTTGCGCCTTTTTTTGTTGGCATATAGGCGGTGGACCTAATTGTCATCATCTTCTGATGATTCGTCAAAATCTTCGTGATGTGTGGTGGCAGGAACTTGCTTCTTTCCTCTGGCTAGGATCGTTTCATTGTTATTCACATTCATTTGCTTCTTCGTGGCTGCTGACTTTTTCGTGGCTTCTGTGGCTGTGGCTTCTGCGATTGCTTCAGCCACTGTTATATTGGGTTTATTTAGCAATTTACTTTGTAAATTAGAGTCTTTTAGGCCTACGACCACTCGATCTCGCATGGCTTCATCTAAGTTCAGGAACTCGCACGCTCCCCCCAGTTGTCAGAGGGCTGCCACAAAGTCAGCGATGGTCTCGCCTTCTTTTTAGTCCCTTCGGTAGAACTCATGCTGTTTGATGAGATTTGACACTACTGGTGCGTAGTGGGCCTTTAGCATTCGCTGGAGTTCAGGCCAGGTCATTTGTTTTACGTCTCTGGGTTTCGCCAATGCTTTGGCCATCTTGAACACAGTTGGTCCACAATGCATTAGGAAAACAGCCCTGTTACACTGGTCTGAGATCTCTTCCATCTCATTGCTTTCTAAATAAGTTTGAAAACGTTCTACGTAGGATTCCCAATCCTCTTCATTGGGATTGAAGGGTGCGGGCAGTGCATTATTTCCAGCCATCACTTCTAGCCTGGATTTCAATTCGCCGCTTGCACGGTGTCATGTTTTAGGACGATTCCATCCTCGTTTCCAGTGTTCCGTCTGGAAAAACGTGAGGTAGACTGGGTTCCAACAAACAAAGACTTTATTGAAGTAATCAGCAGTAACACAACGGTTTGGCTTAAGCCGCGGCAGCCTTTATATATGGCTTGCCTGCCGACTTGTAGCCAATGGCAGTTACTTGATTTTGCTGCCTTTCGGCGGTTCTCCTGGATTAATTCTTAGTGAACCAATCCCATACAGGCCTTTCTGGCCAATCACATTTGAGACATTTAGAGTATACCATTTTATACAGAACAGAAGCCTCTTGAAATATTATTTGACCAGCCATTCTGAGTTATAACCATAAATGTAAGAATTGTTCATTATATAAATTGCTTTTATTGCACTGACAACCACTTGCTCATTGGTACTGTCAGTAGAAATATAAAGTGAGGTCTCATTCGAGTAGTTTTCAATCTTGATAAATTTATGGATATATCCATAAATGGCAACAATATGGAAGTATTTTCTATCAGGTTCTGTTATAAGTATATTTTTATACTCTGGTAATTAGGTAGCCATAGAACAGTATTCTGTGTACCACAGCGAATAGTCATGCCAGCCATATGACCATAAAGTGTTTTCGGACAACATTGTTTCCCTTGGCTAGGAAATGGAGATAAGCACTGCTCCCTAGATTTGAACACAACTGGATGTGTTCAACTGAAAGCCTTTATCTATTTCAAATCTTTGTAAGCCACCCAGAGTCACTTTGAGTAAGTTGGGCTTAATAAATAAATATCAGCCCTAATTTTCTATACTGCATAGAAGTACTGCATAAAAGTAATGACATATGTGAACCTGGGTTTTGGTTGCTTTATTTGTCAGTTACAATAATTTCAGTCCTGTATCTTCAGGAGATTGTTGAACAAGAAAAACTAAGGACCCTAGCTTTCACTTTGATGAAACTAGATCAAGAGTTCTCTAAAATCTTATTTATAAGATTTTTTTGCAAAAACTTCGTTTCTTTTTGTTATGGCTTATATATAAAATATAGTTAATAATAGTTAATTATAGTTAATGCGAGTGCCTTAGAAATCAACATATTCTTACACTTTTCAAAATATTACAAATGTCTTATTTCTGAAAAACATAAAAATATGCAACAATTTATACAACAGAATTGATGATGATTGAAGTGTCCCAGGGTCATGTAATCATGTTTTGCAATTTTCTGACAAGCAAAATCAATGGGGAAGTCAGATTCACTCAACAATCATATTACTAGCCTAACAACTGCAGTGGTTCATTTAACAACTGTGGCAAGAAAAATCATAAATGCAGTAAAATTCACTTAAGAACTGTCTTGCTTAACAATTGTGGTTGTAAATTGTGTATTACCTGTATTATAGAAAATGTATAACAGTTTACTTTACCCTTAAAAGTTCAGTGCTGAATTAGGAATTGTTTTGAATGCTCCTTCTCTCCATCTGATTTGAAAATAAGACCAATGTTGCTAGTATGGAGACAAGATAGCAATATTTTGCTTCTCACTATATGTAATTCATTTATTTAAATGAATATTTTTAATAAGATTTTTTTGAGTACATGAGGGTTGGGACTTAAAAATTAAATCCATATGGTGGCCACCTGATTTTGATTCACATTTCAGAGTGCATTCTGGAATAATCAGTAGAAAAATGTTTCATTACCATTGTATTTAGAGGACGATTGTCCTCAGAATCAAGAACACACTTTTGGTATTGAAATATACTTGAAAGAAGAGGTAAAGTAATTGAATCCTGCATCTGCATATGTGAATAAAACAGAATAAACAGAACTAAACCCCATTTTGTTTTGAATTACTATCCGAAGAATGACACATACACAAGTTTGTTTTTTCTTTTTTAATTTCTATAAAATTACTCAAAATAGATTAAACATAAAAAGTGGTCTGTCATTTAGAAATACAAAATCATATTTTTACAATGCAAATTTAGTTTCCCAGTACTTATTAAAATGGCTATAAGTGTCTGGATTATTTCTAGAGTTAATTTCTTTAATTTCAGTATGAATCTGTAACGTGTTGTGCTATCATATCAGAGATTTTTCTGAATTAAACAGAGAAACATAAAGATTAAGGCTAGGCAAAAAATCAGTGGGAGTGGGAGTGACTTTTTTTTTTTAAATAAAGTTTTATTTGGGTTTTCACACATATAAAAGTAAAACATCTTTTTTGAAAATAGCATGGTCCTGGGTTGAACTTCTTTATATAGACACAAAACTCAATTTCATGCTCCTTTTTGTATTCTATTCCATATATTATACTATTTTACATTTTGTATATAGTTTTTTCCCTCTTTTGATTTTCTTGATTTTAATTTGATTAACTCATCTCAATTCAAAACATTATATTTATACTTTTGTCTGTTCTGTTTCAATTTCATATTATCTTTCCTCATTAAGCAAATTTTCTCCTGTAGTTACTAATTGGAGTATGATATCTTCATATCTTTTAATTACATCCATTCAACTCTTATTTAAACTTCAATATATACCTTAAGGTTATGACCTTCAATATAATACATAATACATAACTTCCAATCAAATTCTGCTGGTACATTCTTATAATACACCCTATATTCTTTTTTAAAAAAAAAGATTTTAAATATATGTAATTATAAACCCTCATTCTGTTCCAGTTCAGTTCTACCATTAATAATCATTAAAATCTTAACATCTTCAACACTTCTTTTCAATTAAATATCACACTTCCTTAAAAACACATATAATCTCCATAATTAATTTTTCCCTTATTTCTCTTCACATGTTTTATAAATCATTAAATATACCTTTTGTTACATTTATTTATTGACAAGCATTCCACTAAATTACAACAGCTATTTTATCAGACATTTTAATCATACATTGTTTCATATTTTCTAAAATTATTTCTGTTTATAATATAACTATACTATCTTATGTACCTTTGCAGAATTCCTTTTACCATAAAATTTTCACCCATTATCTCTAAATAGGCTATTTCTCTGTATTTTGTTTCTGTCCTTTATGACTTCTTTTCCTTTCTTTCTTCCTTCTCATATTCTCCCTCCCCTTTTTACCCCATTGTCTCTCTATTTCTAATTCTCTCTTCTGTATTTCCCTCTTCTGTTGCTTTCTGATTTTATACTTATTTTTCACTCTATTTTTTTAGTTGTTTTTTTCAATCTTAAACTTTCGGTTCTCTTTCCCCCCTTTTCTTTTTTTCCCCCATCTAAGATTACTTGTTCATTAAAAATGGCTTCTTCTTTGTTGCAATCTTCTTCTTCTGCAGGCATTTCTTGTTGTTTCTCATAATTCCAAATCTCCATTTCTAAAAATTGAAATACAAAGCCAAAAGAACCTCTCCCTTCTTGTGCATCTTCTCTGTACTTTTAACTTCCATTTTCAGTTCTTCTAAAAGTGAAGCCATTTTAAAGTTTTAAACAGCCACCCAATTGATTTTAGTCATTCAAAACAATAACCAAGAATCCAGAGATCATCAAGCAATCCAGATAGTCCCAAGTTAAGCCCCGTCACACTGCAGCAACGGATGAAAAGAGGAAGTAAAACAGAGAGAAACACTTGCCATCCGTTGGAAAACGCTATGTACTCACTGCCTCCGTTTTGCTTCCTCTCTATCCGTCCAGCATCCGTTTATTGATGTTTCATCTGCTCAAAAAGTTTTAGGCTGCTTAAAACTTTTGCGCGGAAAATGTATCCAGTTCGTCCGTTCTGCATCCGCTACTCATCCGTTACGCATCCGTTACGCATCCGCTATATCCGCTAGGCATCCGCTGCGCATCCACGCAACTTGCATCCGCCCGGACACAGGGAGGAAGCGGAACGGACGCAGAACGGATGCAGAACGGATGCCTAGCAGATGCAGAACGGATGCAGAACGGAAACAAAGTGTTTAAAGCTGAAAAAACGTTCGCGGAGGGGACCTATCTCGGATATCAAGGATGCCTAGAGGATGCCTAGAGGATGCAAAGGGACACCTATACTGCCCATAAAAAGGGGGAGCAACTCACCTGCATCGCACTTTCAGAACAGCAGCCAAGCTGTGCAGACCTCTGTAGCCTTCATCTGACTCTTCCTCTTCCACACCATCCAGTCATGTCCACCGTGGATTGCGACTAAATTCTTTCGGCAGCCACCATCCTTCTGCAACACTGCAAAACCATCTACAGTCTCTGTGAACAGTACTACGGGAAGAAAAGGAGGCACCCAAAAAAAATCTGGATCCAAAGATGGTTCGCCAGAAGAGCACAGTATGTACTTTACGACAAGCTGATGGTGGAGCTCAGGAGCGAAGACCCTCGGGCATTCCAGAACTTCATGAGGATGCCTCCAGCCATGTTTGACGAAGTTGTGCAGCGCCTGACACCCAGGTTGACCAAGGCAAACACCAGCTTCCCTCCCAGCCTGGAACCTGGGCTCAAGGTGGCACTCACTCTGCACCACCTGGCCTCAGGGACCACCTACAGGATCATGCAGCACGGCTGGAGGGTGCCACCCAGCACCTTCAGCTTTGTGGTCAGAGAAGTGGTGCAGGCCATCATTGAAGAATGCAAGGAGGAGTTCCTCCAGTGCCCCTCCACTGAAGAAGGCTGGAAGAAAGTTGCAGAGCAGTGGTATCAGAAGTGGAACTTCCCCCACACCGTTGGAGCCATCGATGGCAGGCACGTGGCCTGCAAAGCTCCAGCCAACTCAGGGTCCTCTTATCACAACTACAAGGGCTTCTTCAGCATCATCCTCTTCGCCATGATCGATGCTGACTACAAGTTCATGTACATCGATGCTTCAGGCAGCGGCTCATCTTCAGATGCCCAGGTATACAATGACAGTCACCTCAAGGAAGGGCTGGAAAGCAACCTCATGGTGGGCTTCCCAGATCCAGACCCTCTGCCCAACGACACACAAGATGTGCCCTACTTCATCGTGGGGGATGACGCCTTCTCCCTCACAACCTACCTCATGAAGCCCTACACCTCCAAATACCTCACTTGTGAAGAGAGGATCTTCAACTACAGGCTGTCCAGGGCAAGGCGGGTGGTGGAGAACGCCTTTGGCATCCTGACCAACAGGTTCCAGGTACTTCTCACCAACATGCAGCATCACCCAGAGACCATGAGGAGGATCGTGGAAGCTTGCTGCATCCTGCACAATCTCATGCGCACCTGCTACCCAGTCTGGAGGGTTGTGAAGCAGCTCTGTGATCCTCTCCTTCACCACCTGGTACTGAGGATCCGGAATCTCCTTGAGAGTCTGGTTCACATAATTGAGGAAGGGCTTGCAGTTGGAGTAGGAGGATTTGATGGGGACCAGCTGAGAGAGGAGACCGATGCTGGTGCGGATGGTGTCCCTGATTTCCACCAGGACCTTGTGGCTCTGCCCCTCCTGCGGTCCGGCTCTCTGCCTTGCTGTGGAGGCGGAGGTGTGGGTGGATGTGGCTTCGGCATCAGTGGACTCGATGTCTCCTTTCTCCCACTGCACCAGGGACTCCTCCTCGCTCTCCACCATGCTTTCAACACCTGCCGGGGGGGTTCTCCACCATGGCACGCCCCACAGATACCTGCATGGAGACAGGGACTGACTCTCGGCCGCCAGAGGACTGGCTCCCAGCAGGCTGCCAGAGAGAGATGGTAGAGATTTGGGCTCCTGGTGCTCCTCGGTGGCGGACCTCCCCCTCCAGGAACCTGCACTTGGCCATGACATAGCTCTCTCTATCTGTCAGCTTAACCCTGGCCTGGCCAGATTTTTTGCGGTGCAGCTTCCCGTACCAGGTGTGCATGTGCTTCCACCAGCCGAGGAGCACATACGATTTGTAGCCCAGACTCTCCGCCCTCTCTCTCCAAGCAGCATGCTTCCGCATGGTGTCCCTGTACAGCCGGTGTCCCTTCCGCCACAGATATTCGTTCTCTCTCAGCCAGTCCAGCACCTCATCCTCGTGCACTTCCTCGATGTAATACTGCATCCTCTCCCGTTGTTGAATACGCCTCTTCCTCCCTTTGGCAGGACCAGATGGGCCCTCATCAGAGGGGTTCCCAAGTGGTAGGGGCTGCTCCTCCGCACCAGCAGCAGCAGCAGCAGGATCATCATCATCGGCATCATCACCAGCAGGATCAAAATCAGCCTCATCATCATCAGCATCTGCATACTCACCAGCAGGATCATAATCAACAGCAGCAGCAGCAGCAGCAGCAGCAGCAGCAGCAGCAGCAAGACCAGGATGAGCAGCAGCAGAGTAAGCACCAGCAGCAGGGTCAGCAAGACCAGGAGCACGAGCAGAACGAGCAGGACCAGCAGGACCAGCAGGACCAGGAGCAGCTTCAGCAGAGTATGCAGCAGCAGAAGCACCACCACCAGGAGCAGCTCCAGCAGAAGCTCCAGCAACAGAAGAGCGAGCCCAAGCAGCAGAAGCCCCAGCAGAAGCAGAGTCAGGGACATGGGGCGGGAGGGTGGCCCTGTCCCTCTTGCCAGGGATGGCGGCAGGTTGCTGAGCCTTTCGCTTCTTCCCCATGGTTGTGGGTTTCCTGGCTGGCAGGAAGGCTGGCAGGAAGGCTGGCAGGCACCAAGGCTGGCAGGAAGGCTGGCACCAAGGCTGGCAGGAAAGCAGGCACCAAGGCTGGCAGGCAGACTGGCTGGCAGGGAGGCTGGAAGGCAGGCTGGCAGCAAGGCTGGCAGGGAGGCTGGAAGGCAGGCTGGCAGCAATGCTGGCAGAGAGGCTGGAAGGCAGGCTGCCAGCAAGGCTGGCAGGGAGGCTGGAAGGCAGGCTGGCAGGGAGGCTGGAAGGGAGGCTGCCCAGGAGGCTGGGAGGCAGGCTGGGAGGCAGGCTTGGAGGCAGGCTGGCAGCAAGGCTTGCAGGCAGACATGCAGGAAAGGAACTCGAAGTGTCCAGCAGCAGGTCTTTCCTCGGAATGCTGGCCACGTGCGAGCTGCTTCCCTTTATATCCGGGGGGCTTGCGCAATGCATCCCCCCCGCATGCGCAATTAACGCGCGACATCCGTTCCGCTTCTGCTGTGCATCCGCTTCATCCGCTGTGCATCCGTTCTGCATCCGTTTTTTCCGTTCCGCATCCGCTTCGCTGAGGCCCCACGGAAGCCTAGCGGATGCGCCATCCGCTGTGCTTCCATTCCGCATCCGCTTTGTATCCGCCCTGCGTCCTCCCCGCGTCCGTTTCATCTGCTCCAATTATGCAAATTTTCACCCCTTTTGAGCACGGATACAACGGATGTAAGATTTTTCTCTTCCGTTGTGTCCTTTTTGCATCCATTGGGCAGTGTGACAGGGCCTTTATATCTTCTTATTTCTTTTTTGACTTTCTTTTCCTGGGGTTTTTGTTTCAATATTTCAGTTAGAATGTATCTTTTGGAAGTCTTGTTGAGATTTTGCTGTAAGTTCTTTTTTAATTCTCGGCAGTCTCCTCCCTTCCAGATCCTGCCCTTTTATTCTTCCTCTCTCCTTTCCTATTTTCAAAAGCTTTTAATTATCCAGAAATCTTTAATATCCCTTTGACTTTTTATTTTCAGCATTAAATGCCTATTGATGTCAAAGTGGATTTTTTTTTCCAATTTCTTACTTAAGACTCTTAGCTGTCAGTATAGGAATAGGAGAAAAAAAACAAATCTTGTCCCTTTTCTCTCTCCTTTGCAGCTTAAAAATCTTCTTAGGGAACAATGTTATTGTTTTTTAATAGTTTCAATTCCAGGGTACCTTATTTGTTGCTTTTGCTATTTGACCCGGTCAACCAAAACTTTCTCCTCTTCTCTTCCTCCTGCACATTCTTTTCTGGTCGAGCTCTTCTTTGTGGTGGCCTTTTTTAACCACCGCTCCAACTGCCTTTGGGAAAGGGAGTAATGGCCAGCTGGGGAGGAGAGATGTGGCTCTCCTCAACCCTGCAGGCAGTCTCCCCCCTCTTTACCACCTCTACGGGGTGCTTAGCCCTGAAACCAGCTGGCTCAGGGTGCTCCAGCGGCGAGCATGGATCAAAGCCTCGCAGAGATGAGGTTTCGGTCTGTCACTGAAGAAGCTCAAACCAGAAGCTCCGGGAGTGACTTTTGACTTCCTGCCAGCTTCCTCATTAAATTTCCTTTTGGGAAGCTAGCAGGAAGCATCAGAAATCTTCCTTCCTTCTTTCCTCCCTCTCTCCCTCCCTCTCCCCCTTCCTTGTACAATGCAAAGTCAACAGACATTAAGGCTCTTCCTCAATAACTCAGTGGGATTGTGGAAGACCTGGAAGTCAATTCAAAAAATTGACTTTCACACAAGTTGCTTCAAGTAAGTAATATACAGTATCAAGGTGATGCACTGTCTCCACTGCTGTTTTGCTCAAGGTTGAATCCTGCAGCCATCTAATCAAAAGAAATGGATTAAAACTGGAAGATTATACAGACTGGAGATATATGGCCAAATAGTAGTTAAGAAAGATAAAGTAATTAAGAGTGATGGGGTGGATTTACCAATAGGCCTCATAGCAGAGATACAGACTAATTACAAGTACCTTGGTAACTCAGTAACACAAGAATCACATTGAAGAAGCAAGGAAGACAGCAATATCCAATTACCATCAAAGTATAAAACTGAAGAGACAATTCATTTGGAAGAACAAGCTCCACACCATCAAAATTTATGTCCCGCCAGTCATCAAATTCCCTTCCAGAACAAGGAGCTGATGAAAGGAAAACATGGATGCTGCTGATACGTGAAGGTCTGGAAGCTCTTTATAATGTGGGAGATTTCCACCCTAAGTCCAAAATCCAGAGCCTGAACAATAGCCAGAAAGAAGGTAGGTGGATTCTGGGGAGCACCAAAACCCAAAACAAGAATACATCAGTAAGATTGCACTCAGAGATGAGCTGCTGAGAGAATGCCTGAAGCAGCAGCAAACATGGGATGAAGATGAAGCAGAGGAAGACAAGTCCCTGAATGGGATGAACCATAAATATAGATAAGTGAAATGTTTTTGGTTTTTTTTTAGTATTTGATTTGTCAATCACTGACAAAATACAGGTATAAGAATAAACATAGTTTTGAATACATTAGATACTTATAAGAAAAATAAAAAGAAACAATAGGACAGGGACGGTAGGCATGATTGGTACGGTTATTCACGCCCCCTACAGGCCTCTTAGGAAGGGGATGAGGTCAATAGTAAACAGTCTAAGGTTAAAGTTTTTGGGGTTTGGGGAAGAAACCACAGAGTCAGGTAGAGTATTCCAAACATTGACCACTCTGTTGCTGAAGTTGTATTTTTTGCAGTCAAGTTTGGTTCAGTTAACCTTGATCTATTGTATCTATTGTGTGCTCTTGTATTGTTATGGTTGAAGCTGAAGTATTCATTTGCAGGTAGGACATTGCAATGTATAATTTTATATACTGTATTTAGATCGGACTGGAGGCGGCATAATTCTACGTTTTCTACAGTTTCAAGTCTGGTGGCATAAGGTATTCTGAAATGAGTAGAGGAGCAGAGAACTCTTCTTGTGAAATATTTCTGGACTTTTTCAATTGTTAATATCAGATACATGATATGGGTTCCAGACTGATGAGCTGTATTCTAGTATAGGTCGAGCAAAAGTTTTGTATGCTCTAGTTAGTAGTGTGATATTACCAGAGAAGAAGCTATGTAGGATTAGATTAACAACTCTTAATGCCTTTTTGGCTATGTAGTTACAGTGGGCTCTAGCACTTAGATCATTAGAGATGAGTACTCCAAGATCCTTGACAAAGTTTGGATCCTCAACAAGGTCTTGATTATTTGGCTTGTATTTTATTTTCTGATTTTTTTTTATTTGTTGGGACTTGAAGTTGCCATTTGATTGGGCATTCTGATACATAGTCAAGGTCTTTTTGGAGGGTAGTAGTATTGTCTGTGGTGTTGAATAGCTTTACATCATCAGCGAAGATGATCTTAATATGGTCAGAGAGGTCATTTATGTAGAGTATGAAGAGAGTTGGTCCTAAAACACTGCCTTGGGGGACACCACTGTTGACAGGTACAGAATTTGATTGTATGCTCCCAATTTTGACCATTTATTGTCTGTTTGACAGGAATGTTTCTATCTAGTTATGCAGAGGTCCAGAGATACCATAAGATGGTAAAATGGTAGACATTGGGAAATCCTACCAGAACAGGTATGAAACAGCAAATCTACAGAAGCAGGGGTCTACCAGACTGGACTGTACTGAGACTGAAGAGAGTCCTCAGAGACAATTCAACACATAGTATCTAAGTGTAGAATAGCCTACATTGAAAGCATCCCCAAGTAGCTGTAATTATGTAGAAGAACACTGCTACATTTATACCCTGCATTACATTTACACTTTTATCTACCATGCACAATTTTTCGTTATATAAAATACTGCACAATCGATTCATAGTATTGAAAAATCTTGTGATTTTACTCTTTGGTTGCAAAAGTCTTTAATATACATACTTATAACAATATGATTCTTCATTTTCAGCATTTTCTGTAAATGTAAATAGTAATATTTACATTTTTCTATTTACAATATTCTATTACTTCAATTGTTTTAGTATCACAATTTTAATAGGATAAGTCATGCATTGATATGAAAAATTGAGAGGAAAAATGAATTATATTGACTGTTCTGTATGGAGCTTGGTAGGCTCCAAGTTCCCTATTCTGATTGGCCGAAAAGGCCATTCACGGATTGGCTATTAGAGAACCAATCCAGTTAACCCGCCAAACAGCGGGAACAGTTAAAGCGGTGTCATTGGCCACAAGCTGTGGACAAGCTGCTACAAAAAGGGCTGCCGCAGCTTGGGCTGTTGTTCCGTTACTGTTGCATAGCGAGTTTAATAAAAGAGTTTATTGTTGGAACCCGGTCTCACACGCTTCTTTCTGGATGGAACACTGGTGATGAAGGTGGGATCGTTGTAGAAGAGTGAGACCGAAGCACGTGGTGATCTGAACTGAGCAAGAGAGATGGCCGGTAACAACGCGCCGCCCACACCATTCAATCCTGATGAGGAGGATTGAGAGTCGTATATC
Source organism: Laticauda colubrina (assembly GCA_015471245.1). NCBI lineage: Eukaryota > Metazoa > Chordata > Lepidosauria > Squamata > Elapidae > Laticauda > Laticauda colubrina. Next base: position 53,470,355 of record BLBF01000006.1, on the reverse strand, counting down.
GATCACTTTCTTATGTTTTTGGAAAGCAACAAACTGCAGGAAATCTCTGACCAGAGAAAGAGGGCTGCCTTCCTTACACACTGCGGACCAGCCATCTTTAAAATGGCAAAGGCGCTGGCTAAACCAGAGATGTCAAACAGATGACTTGGCCCGAGCTGAACAGAATGCTCCGAGCAGACTACGCACCTGTGGTATCCAACTTGATAAAAAGACATGAGTTCTACAAGAGGGACCAGAAGGAAGATGAAACTGTCTGAGATTTTGTAGCAGCCCTGAGACACATTGGAGGAGTCTGCGAGTTCCAGAACATGGGTGAGGCCATGAGGGACCGCGTGGTCCTCAGTTTGAAGGACACTATCCTTCAGAGCAAGCTCCTGAATAGACCAAACATAACCATGGCCGAGGCCATGGCAGAGGAAACCGCCGCCGAAGCAGCAAAGAAGTCAGCAGCCACCATGCGCCAGATGAATGCGATCCCTGAAGTGCCAAACCAAGCCAGAGAGAAGAAGGCAGAGGGAGGAAAGAAAAAGGCCATAGCAACAGCCCACTATGAAGATCTTGAATCCCAGAGCGATAGTGAGGACGAAAATGAAGATGTCCATAGACTTCAGTCAGACAAGAAATGGCGCGAAAGAAGGAGAAACCGGCAGGAGTTTAAAAGTGCGGGATGCGGGGCCAACCACCCGCAAGCTGAATGCCGGTTCCTCGACACAATCTGTAGGGCTTGTAACAAACGGGGGCACATCGAAAGGGTCTGCTGCAACAAAAAGAGCCATAGTCCAAAAAGACGCGGCAGCACCCCCCCCAGACATGAAGAAAGACAAGCCGGAAGCAGATGGAACAGAAGCAAAAGAACCAGTGACAGAGAGGAAATGCATCAGACAGTCACCTTCGGAAATGCCAGGGCAGAAAAATGGGAAGAAGGTTCGGATAGAGGTGAGCATCAAAGGGAAGCTCTGTGAGATGGAAATTGACTCAGGGTCTTTCCTATCTATGGTATCCTGGAATACCATCCGGTGCCTGATACCGGACATTAAACAAAAAGAATTACAGAAACAAAGACTAATTTGAAAAGACTACCAGGGAAATCGAATTCCGGTAGTAGGCTTAGGACATTTCCTCGTCGAATTCAAGAACCATGCCAAAATCTTGTCTCTGACCATCATCGACCGTGATCGCCCTAGTCTGCTAGGGATCGAATGGTTCATGCCCCTGGGAATCGGGATGACCGGGATCAACTGCATTGCCGCAGCCAACTGGGAGGAGAGCCTGCTACAAGAATTCCAAGATGTTTTCAACGGGACCCTAGGCAAGTACAAGGGGACCCCAATTTCATTCAGCATAGACCCAAAAATAACCCCCATCCGCTTAAAGGCCAGACGCATCCCGTTTGCTTTAAAACCAAAAATTGATGAACAATTGAACAAATTAATAGCTCAAGGGGTTTTAGAGCCAATTGACATGCCAGGTGGAAAACACCCATCGTTACTCCAGTGAAACCAGATGGGTCAGTGCGCATCTGCGGAGACTATAAGGCAACCCTGAACCATGCGCTCCAACAAAGCGCATACCTAGTACCGATAGTGCAAACATTTACTGCACTCACTAGGGGGAGGAAGAATTTTTGCGAAGCTTGATCTCGCACAGGTGTATCAACAACTACCGTTGACCCCATTACCGCAGAGGCACAGACTATTGTGACACACAGGGTCATTCAAGTGTAACCGTCTCCAGTTTGGTGTTAGCGTTGCCCTAGGCGTGTTCCAAAGCCTCATGGAATGCCTGTTAAATGGAATCAAGGGAGTCATCCCTTATTTTGACGACGTTCTGGTCTCAGCAAAAAACACCAACCAGCTAGAGAACAGATTAAGAGCAGTTTCAACTAGATTTAGAGACGCAGGCCTCAAAGTAAAATGAGAAAAATGTGATCTAGCCACCAACCAGGTCGAGTTTTTGGGCTATTTAATTGATGAACAAGGCATACACCCCACCGAAAAAAAAATAAAGGCAATCAAAGATGCTCCTAGACCTAGGAACAAAACTGACCTTCAAGCATTCTTAGGTCTCATAAATTTTTACAATGTGTTCCTGCCCCATAAGGCAACCATAGCAGAACCCCTACATCTTCTGCTCGATAAAAAAACTACTTGGACATGGGGCCACCGGGAACAAGCAGCATTTCAGGGTATCAAAGACCTATTAACATCTAACACCATTTTAATCCAGTATAGCAATACCCTGCCCTTGACGGTCACCTATGATGCCTCACCTTTTGGAATCGGTGCCATCCTGAGCCACAAGCTACCAGATGGCAGAGAGGCACCAGTCGCTTTTTATTCAAAGACTCTTTCCAAGTCAGAACACAATTACAGCCAACTCGACAGAGAAGCCCTCGCAATCATCGCTGGAGTCAAAAAATTCCATGACTACCTTTACGGTAGAACTTTTTTGATCATCACTGATCACAAGCCCCTTTTAGGAATCCTAGCAGGCAACAAGCCAACCCCGAACATTCTGTCACCTAGAATGACGAGGTGGTCTGAATTCCTCACTGCCTACTCCTACATGCTGATTCATCGCCCCGGAGAAGCCATCACACATGCCGACGCCCTAAGCCGTTCCCTGCTGCCCATCACGGAAGAGGACCCAGCTCCAACCATCTCCACACAACAACTGGAGACCTGCCCGGACCTGCCGCTAACTGCAGCAGATGTCACGAGAGCCACTGTTAAAGACCCTTTGACAGCGCGCATATTGAATTGGGTAAGTAAGGGCTGGCTGGAGGAGAACAAGACTGAGACATTAAGCCATTTCGCACCTGACAGACCGAACTGTCTACAGAAAAAGGTTGCATTTTATGGGGTGACAGGGTGGTTATACCAAACAGTCTCCAGGAAGATGTTCTGTGCATGTTGTATGAGGGACACCCAGGCATAGGCAAAATGAAAGCCCTGGCCAGGAGCTACGTCTGGTGGCCAGGGCTGGACAAAGACATTGAACGATGGGTGGCAACATGCTATGACTGTCAAAAATCGAGGCTTACCCCCCACAGGCACCAGTAAGAGAATGGGAAACTCCCCGGGGTCCATGGTCTAGACTACATATTGACTTTGCTGGACCGACAAAAGGAAACAGCTTCCTATAGTTGTGGATGCCTACTCGAACTGGTTAGAAGTCATCCTTATGGCTTCCACAACCACCGAGGTAGTAATGAAACAACTAGACAAACTTTTCGCTACACATGGGCTACCTGATGTACCGGTGTCAGATAATGCCCCCAGTTTACAGCGTTAGCATTCGAACAGTATCTGGCTGCCCAGGGTATCCGACATGCTTTAACAGTGCTGGCCCATCCAGCTGCAAACGGCAGGGCTGAATGCATGGTTCGGTACACTAAGGAGGGCCTAGAAAGAATGGACAAGGGGGACGTGCAAGACAAACTAAACCGACTACTAACTCTACAGCATATTACCCCTAGCAGCACAACCAACAAAAGCCCAGCAGAACTCCTAATGGGTAGGAAATTACATTCCTGCCAAGACAGACTGCACCCCACTTACACTGGGACAAACCCCCGACTCTTCCAGCAAATATCGAACATTGGAAATTGGCAACCTGGTCTATGCGAGAAACCTCATTGGGGAACCGTTGTGGCTTCCAGCCACAATCACCTAAATTACATGCCCCCGGTCTTACCGACTACTCCTAGATGATGGTAGAGAATGGAAGAGGCACATAGACTAGCTTTGTTTTCGCAATCTCGAACACAAAAACACCAAAGAACCAATAAAAATAAATATCGACCAAAAGACAACCAAGGAGGGGAAGGAAATACAAAATAATAAAAAAGGGAGAGACGAACCTCCCATAACAAGACAACAAACACTACAAAAAGACTATTTTACAAATCAAAAAGAGCACTCACAGTTAGATGAACCCCAAATGAGAAGTCCGGGAGCAGGAGAACGAAGCGAGGCCTTCCTGGAAGGAAACAGCCAGGCCAGCTCAACCAACCAGATCAAGCAAAGAGGGAGTGGCAGAGCCATCTCAACCGACCCAAGAGACTAGGGCGGGAGCAGCAAGGCTGACTCACCCTTCCAGGAAGTTCCAATGGAGAAGGACCAGAGAGACAGCGATCCCATCTGAACCACTCGAAGACCACGCCGAGACTGAACTGCGCAGGTCAACCAGGACTAGAAAAAGCCCCACCTACCTGCGTGACTACATAATGCACGTTGGACTAAACCAAGGGGGGAGGGGTGTTCTGTATGGAGCTTGGTAAGCTCCAAGTTCCCTATTCTGATTGGCCGAAAAGGACATTCACGGATTGGCTATTAGAGAACCAATCCAGTTAACCCACCAAACGGCGGGAACAGTTAAAGCGGTGTCATTGGCCACAAGCCGCGGACAAGCCGTTATAAAAAGGGCTGTTGTGGCTTGGGCTATTGTTCTGTTACTGTTGCTTAGCGAGTTTAATAAAAGAGTTTATTGTTGGAACCCGGTCTCATGCACTTCTTTCCGGATGGAACATTGACAATGAAAAATTATATGGGAAACACATCAGTTCTAATCTGAAAACAAGAAACAATGCAAAATATAATCTGTTTGTTGAAAGCAGACAAGACTGTCTTCAATCAAAGCTAATATATGAATTCTACAAATAATATTTCTTATAATACACTGATATGTAACAACTGATGACAACATACTGGCTGAAAGTACCATTCAGTTACAGAAATCTAAGTCCACTGGTAGATCTAGAAAATAAATCTAATGCTGTTAAATTTGCTGTTGTGCTGCAAGAACAAATATCTATAGATCAGGAACCTCTCCATAGAGGTTCCATAGATCAGGAACCTCTCCATAGATCAGGAACCTCTTGAAACAAGACTATAGCATTATATTATTACCATGGAAAAGTGTCCAAATTATTAAAATGGCCACAATATATACAGTAGATATGACTGTTTATTACTAAATAACACATTATATTAGGCAAAGTATACAGTTTCACAATGACAGACTTTCTGGTTATTTTCATGTTTGTTTTTGCTTTTAGGAAGGATTTTATTTACTTCAGATCTTAGCAGTCATGAAATTTCCATCCAAAACCAAAACACTTGTTGTTTTGGCACTTTTATAAAATAAGCTAACCGTGCCACTTGTATAAAATAAGCTAATCGTATCCCAGCCATGAAACTTAGTATCTGCATGATGGTACTTTTTAGCCTAGTAAGAGAAAACGTACTGTAGCTTGAGTTTCTTGAAGAATAGAATATTAAATAAAAAGAAGCCTTTTGAATATATGTAAAAATAATATACCATGTGCCTGGCCTCTTACAAAATGGTTTTCATTCACAGAATTTAAATTGGTGCAACTGGAATTTTTCTCATATGGATTGTTTTTAGATGTTAATAGTCATAGTCTGAGATAAAAACAGTATTCAAAACAAATATTCATTTCAAAGTAAATATGAAAAAAAAACTGGAGTTGACTGTGATAAATAAAAGCCAGTAAGACATCAAACTTTATTTTATATTGTAGATTTAGGTAGAAATATTTTGCCTCTGCTTTGATTCTTATACTTTCAAATGTTTTATAATTCATCTCACAAGAACTCATTTCTCACTATTGCACTAACTTACGAATTAAAGCCCCTGTCACACAGCACCAACGGATGGAAAGAGGATGTAAAATGGAGAGAAACACTTGCCATCCATTGGTTAACGCGATGAATCCGTTCTGTACTCACTGCGTCCGTTTTTCATACTCTCTATCCGTCCAGCATCTGTCTACTGACATTTCATCCACTCAAAAAGTTTTAAGCTGCACAAAACTTTTTGACCGGAAAATGTATCCAACACGTCCATTATACATCCGCTACACATACGGGGAACATCCATTAGACATCCGTTGTCATCTGTAACGCATCCGCTATATCCGCTAGGCATCCACTGAGCATCCGTGCAACTTGCATCTGCTCCAGTGGAAAATGGACACAGGGAGGAAGCGAAATGGACGCGGAACGGACACGCAGCGTTAGTAGCATGGATGTAGAAAGGATGAAAATGGATGCAGCTTGCATACAAAGCATTAAAACGGAAAAAATGTTCGTATAGGGGACGTATCTCGGATATTTAGGATGTCTGCAGGATGCCTAGAGGATGCAGAAGGACACCTAGCGGAAAACCTATATTTCCTATAAAAAGGGGGAGGAAATCACCTGGATCTCACTTTCAGTTGAGCAGCCCTGCTGTGCAGACCTCTTCAGCCTTCATCTTGCTTTTGCTTTTTGACAGCATCCAGTCATCTCCACCATGGATTGTCACACATTCCTTTTGGTAGCCACCATCGTTCTACAACAGTTCAAAGCCATCTACAGGATCTTTCATCTGTTCTACGCAAAGAAAAGGAGGCGTCCAAGAAGTGTCTGGGTCCGAAGATGGATCGCGAGAAGAGCAGAGTACGGACTGTATAACAAGCTGATGGTGGAGCTGAGGAACGAAGACCCTCGTGCATTCCAGAACTTCATGAGGATGCCGCCAGCCATGTTTGACGAAGTTGTGGAGCAGCTGAGACTCAGGTTGACCAAGCAGAGCACCAACTTCCAGCCCAGCCTGGACCCTGGACTCAAAGTGGCACTGACTCTGTGCCACTTGGCCTCCGGGACCACGTACAGGAGCATGCAGTACGCCTGGAGGGTGCCACCCAACACCATCGGCATTGTGGTCAGAGAAGTGGTGCAGGCCATCATCGAAGAATACCTGGAGGAGCTCCTCCAGTGCCCCTCCACTGAAGAAGGATGGAAGAAAGTTGCAGAGCAGTGGTATCAGAGGTGGAACTTCCACCAAACTGTTGGAGCCATAGATGGGAAGCACGTGGCCTGCAAAGCTCCAGCCAAGTCAGGGTCCACTTATCACAACTACAAGGGCTTCTTCAGCATCATCCTCTTTGCCATGGTCGATGCTGACTAAAAGTTCATGTACATCGATGCTTCAGGCAACAGCTCATCTTCAGATGCCCAGGAATACAACGCCAGTCACCTCAAGGAGGGGATGGAATGCAACCTCATCATGGGTTTCCCAGATCCAGACCCCCTGCCCAATGACACACAAGATGTGCCCTACTTCATCGTGGGGTGATGACGCCTTCTCCCTCAGAACCTACCCAATGAAGCCCTACACTTCCAGATGCCTCACCCGTGAAGAGAGGATGTTCAACTACAGGCTGTCCAGGGCAAGGTGGGTGGTCAGTCAGCTTGACTGTCAGTCAGCTTGACTGTGGCCTGGACAGATTTCTTGAGGTGCAGCTTCCCGTACCATGTGTGCATGTGCTTCCACCAGCCAAGGAGGACCTCTGAAGTGTAGCCCAGGCTCTCCGCCTTCTCTCTCCAAGCAGCCTGCTTCCTTTTGGTGTCTTGATAGAGCCTGTGTCCCTTTTGCCATAGATACTCGTTCTCCCTCAGCCATTCGAGCACCTCATCCTCATGTTCCTCTTCGATGGAGTATTGCCTCCTCTCCCATTCACGCGTATGCCTCTTCCTCCCTCTGGCAGGGCCATCTGGGCCCCCATCAGAGGGGCTTCGAGGTTCTAGGGGCTGCTCCTCCACACCACCACCACCAGCAACAACAACAGTAGCAGCAAAAGCAGGACCATCAGGACCATCAGCACCATCAGGACCATCAGGACCAGGAGCACCATCAGGACCATCAGGACCAGCAGCACCAGCAGCACCATCAGGGACCAGGAGCACCAGGAGCACCAGCAGGACCAGCAGGACCAGGAACAGCGCCAGCAGAGTAAGCACCATCAGAAGCCCAGCACCAGGAGCAGCGCCAGCAGAGTAAGCCCCAGCAGAAGCCCCAGTACCAGAAGAGTCAGCCTGCACAGCAGAAGCTCCAGCACAAGCAGAGTCAGGGCCAGGGGGTGGGATGGTGGCCCTGTCCTTCTTGCCAGGGCTGGCAGCAGATGGCATAGGCTTCCTCTTCTTCCCCATGGTTGTTGGCTGGCTGGAGCTGTGTCTGGCAGCAGGTCTTTCCTCTGAATGGTAACCTACTTGCGAGCTGCTTCCCTTTATATCCACGGGGCTGACACAATGCATCCTCCCCGCATGCGCAGTGAACGCTTTGCATCTGCTAGGCATCCGCTAGGCATCCGCTAGGCTTCCGTGATGCATCCGCTTCATCCGCTAGGCATCCGCTCTGCATCCATTCCTTCCGTTGCGTGTCCACTTCGCTGTGCTCCCCTGGAAGCCCTGCAGATGTGCCATCCGCTTCCATCTGCTTCTTTCCGCTAGGCTTCCGTGGAGCATGCGCTTAACATCCTCGCTACATCCTCCCCCTGTCCGTTCCTTTCCGTTGTTGTCTGCTCTGCTTATGCAAATTCGGGGCACTTTTGAGAGCGGATAACAACGGATGGAATATTTTCTCGTCCGCTGTGTCCTTTTTACATACGTTTTGCATCCATCGGCCTATGTGACAGGCCCTTAATTTCCACTATACAATGATGTTTCATATGCAGATAATAGCTTTTATATTCTTTATAATAAAATAGCAGAAAGTTTAAGCATATTGAAAAGAACACAACTGTTATTTAACTGCACTTCACTTTTATAAATAAGCAGCAATTTAAAATATCTAATAAGTGTTTAGAATATATAAAAATGTAAAAAAAATACTGCTTAATATTTTACATTATGTATCTACGTACACTGTCAACTCTATGGTTCTCCTTTAAAACAGAAACAAAAGAAGGCAGTTGTGATCACTGTATTTTCAATATCTCTAATTGCAGCTGTCTATATTCTTCAAAATAATTTTATTTTGAAGATAATTTATAGACTACAGTGTCTTCTGAAATTATAATTTTATATTAAAAATACAGCTACAATGTGCTCTATACATACAGATATTTAGTATTTTTGAGTCAATGTCAATTTGAAATGACTGTTATAGGAAGACTATGGAAAATATTTTTAAAACCTCACAAAGAAAACTGAAAGGACTACTTGAAGCAGTTGCCAAGAATTGACACCCTGTATATGTGTGGCTGTCATAACTTTGAAATCAAGTTGTAGGTAGATTTGGTTGGCTAAGGAAGGACTGGAGCTCATTGACATGATATATAGTATTGCTATATATATGTTATATACTAGTAAAGTGTAGTGTAGGGTAGTGTAGGGTAGGGTAAAGTAGGGTAGGGTAGGATAGGATAGGGTAGAAGCATGCAGTCTTTTGAATGTCTATAGAAGGGGTGATATGACAGCAGTCTTTGAATATTTGAAGGGCTGTCATAGAGAAGAGAGCAACAATCTATTCTCCAAAGCACCTGAGGGTAGGACAAGAAGTAATGGATGGAAGCTTATCAAAGAGAGTGACAACCTAGAATTAAGGATAAATTTCCTGAGAGTGAGAATGATTAGTCCATGGAATGGCTTGCTTCCAGAATTTGTGGCTGCTACATCACTTGAAATTTTTAAGATGAGATTGGACAGCCAAAAAAGGTATGGGTTGGACTAGAAGACCCTGTGGGAAATGAAAATTTAGTCTATTTATTTATTGGATTTAATAAGGCTTAAGTGGATCGTAGCAGGCCCCGGAAGAAAGAGACATGAACCAAAGTTTTAGATAGGATGATTTCAAAACGTACCAGAATTATTTGTAATCTTGCTGAGCTGTTGCTAATTATGAAACATGATTTTGCAAAGTATGTAGCTTTATAGATATATTTGGACATAGTAGGATGAAACTGAAAGAGGAAACTGAAAGTATAAGATAGATAGAGGTTTTAGATGTACAAGGGTACTGTCAGAAAGAAAGAATAAGGAAGTAAGTTGTGAAATGCATGCAGAAGAGTATAAAAAGTATGCCTTGGAATGTGTTTGGAGCCACTGGCCCATAGCTGCTTTTTCTGGACAAGCTATGTCAGTGGACCTCATTGCAATGGGTTATTACTGCAAGTTGTATTATGATGGCTGTTTATGTTCCAAATTATTAGCAAAATAAACCTCTGAATCTCAAAGTAAGAATCGTTGTTTTGTGTTGCTTTCTTGTGTTTCTTTCATTGGATTTTTCCATGACATGGTCTTATGTTATTATGTATTTTGTATCTGTATTTCAATATTTTATCATTCTTATTTTATAAAGTTCTTGTATTTCAAAGTAAGCTATATATTTCTTGCCCAACTCAACCCTCAATGAAATCATTAATTTCATTCATGGAATATAGAATGATTTCACTTTTATTTGATAAGGCTGCCCAATCACAAACCATGAGAAAACTTGTCACAAAATCCTTTTTTTACTAGTTGCAGAACAAAGAATGTGTTTATGTAGAAAACGTAAGAAAAATTGTCTTATAATTTTAGATATATACATTTACCAAGCCAAAATTAACTAAGTTAATTTATTTGTATGAACATATATCTGTTTTGCTGAACAAATTATTAACAGTACTTCAGTATGTACATAATAATTTCACATAACCATGGGCATGATTTACAATAGGCTAAAAGCTAAGCAAAACTTCATTTTATTGTTGTATCTTTTAGTAATGTTTTTGTAGCTAAGTGCATCTTTGAAAGCTGAGAAAAAAATGGACAGTTAACAATTCAAATTTAAAAATAAAGGTCTCATCTTAACATGAGAATGAGATATATAACCATTCATTGCTCATTATATTCCAGTAGGGGGAACTAAAGATTCACCACCAAATATGGTTTTTTGGCTCACAAACCTATATGCATTATAACCCACTGTTTAATCATCAGTGTTAATAACATATACCACTAGTCATCATATATAGTCTCAATTACATTTTATGTTTTGAAGCTGCCAGAAATATGCAAATGTATACCTTTGTCATTACCTCAAAACCTTTGATCCTTTACTGAAGTAGATTATTTCCAATTAAATACTCATGTTTTGGTAGTTTTATTTGCCTTTGCTGATTATACTTTTCTTCCTTTTTTTGTAATTTACCTTTTTGTCTCCATGTTGTTCTTTCAAAAAAACTGAAGAGAAAACTTTTTTCCTCCTTATTGTTGCACTATTTTTTCATCCATGTGAAGCCTTTAAACTTTTTGTTCTCTCCGGTCCAGGAAGTTTGAACTGGATATAAAGATGACTAAATAGCCTTAAAAAAAGAAATTGGTAGGTTTAAAATGAAGCCTTTTGAGCAATTAGTTCAGAAATTGTTTTTATGATGTATTATTATATATGTCATTTTGTGTTAATTTGGTATATTATAAAATTTTTTAAAGTAAGAAAATGAGGAAACAGATAAGCAAAATGGCTAGACTATTTTACTACAATTGTATGTAGCTTTACTTTTAAAGTTACTATCAGCTTATTATTGTATATGAAACTTTGCAATTGCTATTACTTTGTGAATATTTTTAAAAACCTGGTCTTCTGCTTTTTCTAGAATATGGAATAAGGCATATGTACCACAATTTGTTACATTTGTACGGTTATACTCCAAAATGAGAAGATTCATTATGATATATGCTAATTATACCAATTATATGTCCAGATTTCTTAATTTGCATTAACCTCATTTGATTTGTACCTCACCCCCAGCAAATCCTTCCCCAAATATTTAGGATTAACATTGTAATTAGAGGAAATGTGCAATGTTCAGAAACAAATGATAATAACTACCTCAGGTAAAAAATATTGGTCCTACTGGTGCATAAATAAAAACAAGACATAAAATAATAAGAACCACGATCCATGGTTTTGTCAGTGATGATTCTTTAAATATATAAAACTTAAATTGAAACAACATGGGCCTAGCTTGCAGAAAAGTGTGATTTCATGACACATATTGATATACTGACATAAATCTATGATTCTATACTGCATAGAGGTAGTGATTTCAAAAAATTGCTTTTGGTTTTTGTGGCATAGCCTATGATTTTAAGACAGAAACATCTTTTAAGTGCAAGTCTTAGGATTTAAAGCTTGAAACACTTGTTTAAATGGAGAAATTCTAAGAAGCATAGCTTCGTGACTGTAACAGTGTCAGATCCACTTAGCTTTGTTAGCAGTGACCAATGAGTAATAACCAATTTAATTAATTACTTCCAGTTTCAATAAACTAGCACAGCAAAAATTAATATTAGAAAAATCACACATAGTACTGTGCCTGGCACATTACATATTCATGATCTCCTCACCACATTTTTTTTTTGAAAATTAAAATGTTTACATTTAAAATTGTATTTAACATTTTTATTAGGTAAGAAGGGGAATCATTTATATGAAACATTTTCATTTCTAAATGAAATGAAAATACTTATATATTCATATATATAGCCTAATTTTAAATTTTAACTCACTTTGTAAATTTGCTATATACTGGAAAAAAATGAATAAGCATTGAGCAAAACACATTTGGCAAAAGTTAGAAATGCAATATAACTTTTAAAAAGCTATCTTAACATGCTCAACATGCCTTATTTCCTCATAAATGACCAAAGAATTATGATTTTTTGTATAACGTGCACATACACTCTGCAATGCATGATAGAAACACAAGAATTTTTGTGAACAATCCTTATTTTATCTATCTCATGTAAAATCAGCCTAAAGTTGAATTCACTACCAAAACATTAACAGTGCATTATGCAAACTTTAAAACCGGTCTCTTGGCTTTATTAGTTGTTAATTGGTTTGCCATCTACTTTCAAAATATCTTTCAAGCAGAAGTTGTTTTTGCCTCATAAGTTTCCAAAGCCCCAGGCCATATGTCAATTATGAATTATAATTCTGCAATATCTAGAACAGTATCCCTAGCCTTTAGAAGCTAGTGAGAAATGTTGGAATTTTGTAGTAATGTTATTGTTATTCTCACAAATGGTTACAATAGTGAGTGTGACAAATAATTCTAAATCCATACATCAGACAACAAAAAAAAAGGCTGTGTCATGGCTATCCACTATTTAACAGATAACAGATAACAGATAATCAGAGTTGGAAGGGACCTTATAGGCCATCTAGTCCAACCCCCCAATGGCAAATGACAATCCAATCTCTTCTTGATGGTCTCAAGTGATGTCTCAAGTGATTTAAAAGGCCTGAAGGTTTCTGATGCCAGATATATTGTATTTGAGGTGAATACTTTGTTTTAGCCAATTTTGTTATTTATTGGATTTTTATTTTGCCTTTATCTTGGTAGTTCTAAATGGTGTATACAGTACTCTGTTCTTCCATTTTCCCCATGATAACAAACTTGCAAAGCAGCTTTAGTTAAGATAAATCATCTAGTACAGACAATTAAAAAAAAGATCTTAATGGAAATATATAGGAACCATTATCGAGGCAAAAAGGGTGTAAACATTCCTTCAGTGCAGAAGGAGGTAATATCTGAAAGCAACTCAGGCTGATTCAGGGAAGAATAAGGACAGCACAATCAAAGTTGCAAAAATTATGTATTTTTTTTGTCAATCCCAATAAAAGTAATTTTAACCTTTCCCAATCTGGTCTATCTTGTGGTACCAACACTCAGGTTGAACTTCTGTGCCTGAAGACTTGAATCTTGGCCTCTCTGGTGGCAGTCCAGCACTTCAAATTGTATACAACAGTGGACCATTTGTCAAAATATATTTACCAATTCTTTCAAACTGATTCTGCAATTGCTACCTACCATTTAAAAAATTAAAGTAACAAAATTGGTAGGACCAAGCTCTTGGCAAATGTCAAAATAGATATTTTCAAGTACAATGTCAGCACTGGGACCCTGGATTTTGAGATGAGAGATTACCTTTCATTGTCTATACAATTTGGAAAAGGCAAACTGAAGGATGTTAAGTGTTTAATTGAACATTTTACTGGTATAAACATTTTGAAAGTTGCATCTTTTCATTTTATTCTGTTTTTATAGTTCCTTTGGGGAAAACTAAAGTTTGAAAAATGGTAAAATTGATGAAATGAATACAAATAAATATATTTACAATTAAAATGTCGGTATTATTTTAGCAAATACTTAAAAGCTTTGGAAGAAGGATCTATGTGCAATATGCCTTTATCTTTTTAAATTGCAGATTTAAAATTAACCAGTGAAATGAACTAGGGAGCCCTGGCCCATTTTTTTTTTTTTTCTACCTCGACCACATGAAATTGTGAGGGGAAGCCATCAAAAGATTACCTTTCTTTCAAAGGGACGCTGTGTGAGAGAAAAGAGGCAAGTCAAAATGAATAATTAGACAAGCAACTTGCATGAAATCACTCAGTGAGAAAATTACCTGCCCATTAAACGGGAAGCAGCAGGAGCAATCATGGTAATGGTACCTATAGCCACCGGTAAAGAGGGAAAGGGAGAAAAGGAGGAGAGAAAAGGAGGCTTGTAGCCTTCGCCTTAGTCTGTCAGCTATCTCACTTGTCTTTTTCTCTCCCTCCCACCGTGGTCCCAGAGCGAACCCGGGAGTGGGTGTGGTGTTTCGCGGTCGTGTAGTGCACACAGCCCAACCTAGAAGGGGAAAAAGCCGTTTTCCCTTTTCTTTTTTCCCTCGTTTTCGGGTCTTGCTGAGCGACCACAGGAGAGGAGGAAGACGGGCTGGGGAAAAGCCGCCCGGGCAAGCTCCAACTGGAGTGCTGCTCACAGACAAGCGCCTGGCGCTTGCCGCCTTCCGCTCGATTCTTTCCCAGCGGGGAACCTTCTCCCTTTGCCAACGGCAGCAGCGGCGACGGCGTCCCTATCAGCGGCAAGAGCAACCGCCTCCCCAATACTCTTCTCTTCTTCCAGCCCAGCCACTCGTTGGGAGTTCCGAAGCAGTTTTGTTGCCTCTGGGAAGGTGGGCGTCGCAGGGTTTTGTTTTACATTGCGAGTTCTAGGGGGAGATGTTGTACAGCCCCTTCCTCTTGTGGGAAGTTAAAGGAAGCCAGGCTGCAGCTTGAAATGATTTCGGAGAGGAAAAAATGAGAAGCAGCAGACTTAAACTAAGCCCATGATTTTTGACCTCCTTCCCCGCCTTCTCTTCGGAGTGCCAGGAACTTTGAGGGAGGGGGGGAGGCTTTCTAAGAAAAGAAACCTCTCTTTGCTCGAGAAAGCCTTTGCCTTTTGGCTGCAGCGGAGAGTCTTAACCACGCTTGAACAATTTATTTGCCTCGGCTGGATTGGTGGGAATTTCGGAAAGGAAAACCAGGGCGGTGGAGATTGCCACCCCTCGCATTTTCCCCCCTCTTCACGGGGGTGGAACTGTCCCATTCAAGCCTTTTCCTCTTGGCTGCCTTTGAGCATATCTATAGCTCCCGGGGGGCTGGGGTGAGGTGGTGGTGGTGGGGACACACACCAAGTTTTTGCACTTTGGGGACGGCTACTTTTTCTCTGGTTCTTCCGGAATTGGATTACCTTTGAATAAATATGCTAAAATGGAGCTGCTGACGGCTGTCCTGCTTTTCGGATTTGTCCATTTTCAAGTTGATGGTAAGTTTCGCTGTCATTTCTCTGGATTCCTTTCCAGCCTGATTTTGAAGGAGACCACGGAAAAGAAAACAGTAGGGTTTTAGGCTGCAAATCCACTGCGGTGTTGATAGTCTTGTAAAGACCATTGGAAGGAAATAATAGATAAGGATGCAGTTGTAATGCAATACATAAATATATATAAATGTTCTTATGGTGTGCTCATGAAATCATCGTTCAAACTTTATGAATGTTAACTATAAAAAGCAGGGAGAAGGAGCAGCCTGGCTAATACATTTGTAGATGTCATCAATGGAAATTGATTGTTGCTATTTTTGTCTCATGGTGAACTTTCAGTGTGGAAAGATGACTGATTTAGAGTATTGTGCTTTCAGTTCTAGAGAAGGACTAAAAAAATTTGGAAGGATGACATTGTGAATTTTGGTGCCTGTAGCCCATGCATGCATAGAAATTCAGAAACCATGAGGAATGTGCTGAAAGGTATGAAATAAATATGTCTCAAGCTGAGTAAAAAGTATATAAACTTGGAGGGAAGGATGAAAGTGATATATCTGTAAAACCTGGAACTACAGAAGAATATTATAGCCACTTCCCATAGAAAGTAGCTCAGCTTTCACTCTTCAAAAGACAATGGGGATTTTTGAACAGGTGCTGTAGGTGTCTCCTCTGCTGTAAAGCCAGTTCTCATTGCATGGGTTTTGTCCTTTGTTCAACTTGCCTAGCATCCTTAAAGTAAACCTAAAATGTTCTAATTACTAAATCTATAAGATGTTTTGTGTAAATTTAAACAGTTTGTATTTACAGTGTTGGAAAGGAGAGAAGTGAGTGAAAAGATTGTCTTAAATTATAATTATACATATAGATGACAAGTGGGTATCATGGATTTTTTTTTCTTTTTTACAAAAATGGGGATTGGAATGGATTCACATCGACACATACACCCACTCCCACTGTAGTTTGCAAATTTCAGAATTTATGCATATAGTCATATGATAAGCAATAATACTGAGTATTAATTTGAATAGTCTTGATAAGAAGGCATGTAATGCTGCCAGGTTTAGTGTTGTTGCCCTATTTGGCACTAGGTTATATTTTTTTATATAGATTTGAGTTATTTTTTGTTTTAATTCACAAATCTGAGATGTTTAGTATTAGGGACAGATTGTGGCAATAAACTTGGTTCTAGCAGGAAACTAGTGTTAAAACATTGAAGATATCTATGTCAATAATAAGGTTCTCTTGTAAACAAAGGAGTATATTATATTACCTACAATTATAACATGCAGTTATTGACAGTATAAGTACCTATGCCTCTTTTCCACCACACCCCATCAATACTGAAGGCAGCAAAAAACTCTTCTAAGCATGGATGATATGCAACTATTTATTATGGTTATATAATGCATACATTTTCAAAAGAAGCATTCCACCGCATAAGGGACACACTGAAAATATACATAAAATGTGAAGGTATCAAGCCACAAGAAATGTAGTTATTAGTTTGTGCTTAAAATTGTAGGTAGCTAAGAAGAATACAATTAAAGTGCTCAGTGGAAGTGACAGAATGAATCACAGGAGCCTGATGTTACAGAATGTAATTAATGTACCAGGCTGTTTAGAGATATAGGAAACAAATGCAATTAACCAGCTTGCTGGAAGGACATCAGCAGAGCATAATTTATTCAAGTTTTCTTCCATGGAGATTATAACTTAAAGTTCTTTAATTTTTTTAAACAGAAGAGACTAGCATACTCATTGGTCCATGTGGAGAGAAATAATCAGAATACAAAAATACATGTATGTTGAGAAACAGTGATGTTAAGCTCTGTGGATATGCATCTTGACTTGCTGGGTTACAGGTAAAATGAATTTGGTTTGAAAGGCAGACAAGCCCTTGTTGAATGAGAAATGTAGACATAGCATTAAAAATGTGGATCAATCTCTTTGGTATAATGAAGTATTTTATATTTGGCATAAGTTTATTGGTGCAATTTCCTCAATCAAAAATTGCTTGCTTTTCTTGTAAGCATGTACATTAGAGAGAGAGTGCCAGTAGTATACCAAGTTGAAATATTGAACAAGTGTCTTGGGCATTGTTACAATATAACTGATTATGGTATAGATGTATAGACCTACAACAAATCTTCCCAAGAACCTGATAAAAAATATGCTGGAAAAAAAAATCACGTGAACTCTTTTTATTCCTAACTCATTTTAAAAATGTACTTTTTTGTATCTCAGCTATCAGCCAATCAGTTTTCATCTCTCTCCTTGGAAATAAACTTATATGCATGTAGAAAAAGAGGAAGGAAAATATAGGCCTAATGGAATGGAAAGTACACAAATAGCACAGAAATGGTAAAGAAGTATAGATTATAATCAATTCCATTTTTTTCTGTCTTGCTGTTTCCTTTCCCTTCCAAGGGCGTATCTCTTCCCTTTCTATGTCCCAGAATTCACCTGACTCTTCTGATTTCTTCATCTTTCTGATAACAACATTTATTCCTTCGAGTGCTGATAGATGACTCTGCTCAGACAAATCTTAGCCACCAGGGGTCTTTTCTCCAACTAATTTGGAGGTCTCCTATTGTCCATTTGAATGAATATAAACATGCATTGCAAAGTCCCAAAGAATGGCAAGCAAGCAAGGAGAAGTACAGGCTTGGAGAAAAACAAAACAAAAAAGGGAAAGTTAATGGAGAAATGATCTTCATGGAAGAGTGTAGATTATCTTGTGGGCATCATTGTAGATCTCTTGAAAGACTCAGTGTTCCAGAGCCATATATCAATCTAGTTTTGTGACTGAGTACCTGAAATCATTTTAATCTACCTCAAAGAGCTTTTTGATCTTTTATTTAGATCATGTAAACATCTGGCTGACTGACCAACCATAATACTTTTGACACCATCAAACAACATCTGCCTATCCCAAGTGTTTGGGAAAGACTGGATAGTTGGATAAAACTGCCAAATAAATTTAAATATTTGGCTGACTGTGCAATCAATCATAATAACAATAATAGAATAAAATAATGGGGGGAAAGTCATTAAACCAAAGCCATTGGTATCCTTCACTGTGTCTTTTCCACACCGAAAAATATACCATCTCTCACTTAGAAGATAAACTGTTAGTTTTCTGTATCACAGTTGAGAAAATACTATAATATAGTTTGGTATAAATTTTGGATACAAAAGTAATACCTATTTTTTTTACTTGCTCTCTGTAGGTGAATATTTAAGAATAGCAGTTTTGAAATATTTTTAGAGTGCATTGTGACACAAATTCAAATAATAAAGTTTATGTTTGCTTCTGAATAGTCTGAGTTCTTAGAAATTATATTCCTGCAAAACTGGGCAATATACATATTTTTTTTTCAGCAGGTGTGGAGTTCTGGTGGTATAGCTCAGACTGCTTGAATTCCATTTGTTGTTAACTGGAACTCCAATCTTGCACTTTCCCACATTGCTAACAGTATAATGCTAAAAACTAAAAAGAGCATGTGCCACGCCATAGAGCATGTAACAGTTAATATCATGTTTGGAACATTATTTTGACTACAACATGAGTGCGCTGAAGAAAATCATATTTGTGCTCTACAAATAAGTGTATTTAGTTTTGTAAAATAGAACTTTTTATTTCAATCTAAAAGATTATGTCCCATATAGAAGATGATACTTTGTACTTGTGCATTTTGATAGATCTATACAGTATATTCGAAAGAGGAAGAAAACAAATATGTAAACAGCATTTTAACTTTTTGGAAAGATGAATGAAACAAAATTTCTAAGCAATTAAAATATTTAGAAAATTTATAAGATCCCTCCACAAAATATTTAAATATGGTCCTCCAAAATATACTATTTTCTCCAATTTAAGTTAATTGGATTAATTTTTCTTTAGCAAAAAAAATCATCTTCCTGTTTACAAATTAATTCTTTTTAGTATACCTGGATCAGCATCTTGGTACTATATGTTAATTGAATTCTGAAATTTCATCTGTATGTACCTAGTAGTATAGTGCTGAGTAGTTTGTGAACAGTTTGAATTTTCAATATTTATGCAGAGATTTGAATATATCTGTATGGCAAAGTTAAATGAACTTTTGTTTTCAATAACTGATGTGCTCTCCCTTGGGTAGCAACTAAATATTTCCCTGATTTATGTATTTATTGAATTTATATTACCGCCTAGTCGCCCATGGTGACTTGAGGTGGCTTACAGAATGTAAAATCATAAATTTCAAATACAATAAAAACTAACAAAAAGAATAAAATTAATAAAGTACAATGGAACAAAATCTGGAAAAAATAAATAAAAAATCACCCTCAACTCCCACCCACCCCCACCCCAATGGCAGCAAATCACACAAGCCATTTGATGGGCTTCATCCTGCTCTGGGTCCCCCAGGTCTACTGGCAGAACCAGGTCTTCAGTGCCTTCTGAAAGAGTATTAGAGAGTGGGACAGTCTAATCTCTGGAGGAATGCTGTTTCAGAGAGAGGGAGCTACCATGGAGAAGGCCCTTCTGGGTTCCACCAAGTGTTTCTCCCTCAGGGATGGGAACCACAGCATTCTCTGCTTCCCTGCTCTAATGGGTCAGGTAATGTGACTGGCAAAAAACATTCTCTCAGATAACCTGGTCCCAAGCCATGAAGGGCTTTAAAGGTGACAACCAGCACCTTGAATTGCACCCAGAAGCAAATTGGCAACCAATGCAGCTCCCGCAGGAGAGGTGAAACGTGCACAGTGGGATCTGCACAAAACCACGCACCACTGCATTTTGCACCGACTGGGCCTTCTGGGTGTTCTTCAAGGGCAGCCCCAGGTAGAACATGTTACAATAATCAAGACGGGAAGTGACTAGGGCATGAGTGACTGTGAGTAGTGACTGTAGGTCCAGGAAAGGGCGTAACTGTACAACTTGCAGTTGCGCAAAGGCCTCTTCGAGCAGGAGTCATGAGTCCAAGAAAACCAAAATCTGCATATTTTATTGGAGGAATTTCAGCCCATTACTTTTTGGATAACTTCAATTCAGGGATGTAGATGAGCTTTATCTCCACTTCAGGTTCTTCGATAACATTTCTAAAGATCATGACTTTGACTTGGCCATTCCAAATATTAACTTCCTTCTACTTTAACCATTCTTTGGTCATACATTTTGCTTGTTTTAGATTGTTTGTTACATGACCTACTTACTCTTGAGCTTCAGCTCATGGACAGTAAACCTGACATTTTCCTGTAGAATTCATTGGTAGAATTCAGAAGGATGCTGTTTTCATTCAGAAGCCATAAAGAAGGCTCAAACTTCCTATTGCTACCATGTTTTATAGATGGGATAAGGTTCTTACCTTATAAGGCATATTTGTCTTTCACCAAACAGCACTTTTCATTCAAGCCCAGATGGTCTACTTCAGTCTTACCTGTGCGCAGTACAATTCTTCTAATATTTTGAGAACACCATGTGGTGTTCTATCTGTAGACAGGCAGCAATGTTCTTTTTGGAGACTTTCTCGTTGCATTTTTCCATGCACACCATTATTTTTCAGTATTCTCTAGATCAGTGGTTCCCAACCTTTTTTTCACCCCGCACCCCTAAAGAAATTTCACTCGAACCTCGCACCCCCTGAAATATATGGTAGGATTGAATTATTTAATTATTAAATATATGGTAGGATTGAATCTTTTCAACTATGTATGTGATGGCCACTAAATAATGATACTTAACTCTAAAATGAAAACAAAGTCCATTGCAAAAGAAAATAAAAATGCCAACATATAGCCAATATCCTATTATTTACCTGGACTTTTCTCGCACCCCCTGGAATATCGTCTCGCACCCCAGGTTGGGAACCCCTATTCTAGATAGTAATCTGAGGAAAACTGAAATTTGCCAATGCAAGAAAAGTCGTTAGTTCCTTAACTAATTATACTGGGATTCTTTGAAACTTCCCAGAATATTATATACCTTGCTCATGATTGGTGAGCTATTCCTGCGAAAAGTAGAAATGGTATTGAATTGCCTCCCCCCCTTTGTACACAATCTGTCCGACAGTAGACTAATGGAGTCCAGATTCTTTGAAATCATTTTCCAATCTTTTTTAACCTGGTAAGTATCTGTTTTCTGGAGGTCCTCAGAAATATCCTTTTTTTTTTTTTTTTGAGGCATGACACACTTCAGTATTCTTGTGTTGTGAAAATCAAACTTTGATCATGAATACCTAGAATTTTGATCTTTAAATAAGGCAGGATCTCCCATACTCACATCTGATTATCATCCCATTGACTGGAAAAAACAGCTATAACTTTCCCTTCAAATTAGCTGGTAATCCAAGTAGTTCACATACTTTTGCTAAACACAAATATGTAGCTTTGGATAATTTTCCTCAATAAATGAATAAAGAAGTATGTTTTTGACTCATTTGATTAATGGGTTCTCCTTATCTAATTTTAGGATGTGTGTGGAGAACAGATCACATGGGTGGAAAACTAAAAAATAATTTTAAGTATCATTTTTTGTTATTGAAAATACTGTTCTTAAAATTCTGTACAATTAGTTCAGGACTAATTAATTTGAAGGATGTGACATGTTTAACCTTTTAACCTTTAAAAATTATGTATTTTCTGTACACAACTGCCTGTCCCCCACATTTTTATTTTGTCATATTGATTGTTATGATAGTTTTATAAGTTCTTGTCACTTCAGACCTCAGTAGAACATTCTGCATTGAAAAATGATAGCATAGTGCTGAAAATCTTGTTTCATGGCCAGCAGCTTCTTGTTAGAGATGTAATTGTGTATATATTAGAAGGAGCTATCTTTATTACAGGAGAATTTTCCTTCAACTCTGCAGGGGATTGTAAAAATGCAGAAAGGGAGGGGAGAACTGAGAAGTGTCAAAGCCTTGGAATGCCATTTAAATAAACTTTTTTTTGTAAGGCAAGTGAAGAGTATGAGTTGCACATCGAAATTAGGAATAAATTTACTGTAAATGTATTTATTTATTTACTGGCAGAGTCCAGAAGATACCCTATGTCTTTTAAAGTGCAGGGGATATCCATGACAGATTGATTTGAGTTGAACTAGATCTATCTGAATTACTTTTGAAATACCTTTTGATACAGTATCTGAAATAGCCAACATGGACATATTTTTCTCATTTACAGTTGAGGCTATAATCTGTACAAATCATGAAATACTGTTTCATTCATAAATTATATAAGGGCTGGACAAATGACATCAGTCTGAAGGGTATATTTGCATATTCAAATTCTCAATGATGGGAATCAAAGATAATTAAATATTCATAACCTCTTTGTGTGCAAATAAACCTCCTCTTCCCCTAATCAAAGTCCAACTTGGTAAAAAGCCTACAGCTATCTAAGAGTCCAGAAAAGAAGAAAAAAATGATAATGCTCTCTAATGGCAACATCACTGAGGAACTGGTAATTATGGAATATATTTTGGTAGATAAATAGGATAACTGATGAGGAAGGCCTTTTCCTAAGTGCTTATTTATAAATTCCTTTATCAGGAAGGCCTGATGTGGAAGCCTTTTCCTAAGTGCTTATTTATAAATTCCTTCAGAGAAGTTCTGTATTTGACATTGTACTGTGTGATGTTTGGGAGTCAGCGCTTATAAAATTGATTGATTGTGCAGTTGAGTACTAATGAAGGAAGTGTTTGTGCTTTACCATTTTCACACATCAACACCGTGAACATTCTTGGCAGGCAAGGTAGGAAGTTGTACTTACTGAGGAGTTGATGAATACATGAGTCCTGCATTCTGAACTAATACTTTTTAGGTCCAACAAATATGTGATTTGAAAATCTTAACCAATTCATTCCATAAAGAATCAGAAAATGTGATATGAAAGCTGAATAAATAACTGCCAATGGTGAGTGGTGGAGGTTTAGTATGCTTTATGATAGATTCTGACCATAAAAGCTAACCATAATTTTGTCACATGTAATCAGTAGTAGGGGACAGATTTAGAACTTTTAAGTCATATATTTGAACAGTGCCCTTTTCTTACAAAATAGCATTGTTGTAGCTTCAGAGAGAGGGTTCTAGCAGAACACTCACGATTGAAATGGCTAGTTTCTTTATAATATATTATAAAGAAACTTTTTACATCAATGCAACTTTTCCTGAGTAGTTAATAGAATTCTGCTAGCTTTCAGTTATTTCATTTGAATTTCAAACATTCTGATCTTTGCTGGAAGGTGGAACCAATTAGAATAGTGGCTATTTTCCATCTTAAATTTACTCCACTACAACTTCACGTGTAAGTTATTCTATTACTCCTTCTATTGCCCAAACAATGCAGAGATTGAGCTTTTCTGGCATTTCTACCATTACCTCCTAAAACTAAGCTTCTTTCATTCCTTCCTATATCTTGAACTAGCCTCTGAAAGTTTAAAAATACTATTGCATTGTCAGTCTTCCCAAGTAAACCAGACAGGAAACATGATTTGCCATTTATGTTATATAAAACATTTTATTAATCCTTAAAACAAAATGTAATTAAAGATAGCAGTAAATAACTAGAACTTTGGATAGGATATTTGAATCTGGTTTTAAATCTTGTTTATAATTTAAGATTATTAGTTGCTACATCTTTGAAGCAGTGACAAACATGTTAGCACTTGTATGTTTCCCTTTGATTAGGTGCTTCAAAACAAAGGATTCCCAAAGGAATAGTATTATGTTTCAAAGTGATTCAGCTACTTCAGTGTTAGATATTTTTTTCTTTACTTTGTGATAGTATTGCTAATAAAGGCAGCATGTTTCTGGTTTTGTAGGCATTTGTAGGTCAAATATATTTTTGTTAACTTGGAAAACTAGGATAAGAATTGAATATTGAATGTTTGCTCAAGTCATTTTGTTGCTGTAACTAAAATTAATGTTGGCTAAAATTTTTGGCTGTTTAATTTTTTTTTATCAATCATTGTCTGGAATTAAATGCAGGAAAACATGTATCTGTCTTTGTATGACTGTAAATTCTTCTGTTCCCTTTTTAGTAAGTGACGTGTCTTTTTCTCTGTGTGATATTGGTTGCTAAGAGAAGTGCAGTGGTCTGGCTTCATAATCAGTAGTAAAATCAAAGAGTATATTGGGGTGAAAAGGGAAACAGCACAGTATGAGTCATGAATCACAAGTTGTCTGCACTATGTCTACTTTGTTCTAACTTTTTCTTTCCAAAACTTTTGTTTAATTGAAGTGCTCCTTTTCATATCTTCTCCAAGCCATTCAACAGAATAAAGGTAAAACTAAGCTGTTAGTCCACTCAGAGAAACAACAACAAAAGTGTTGAGAGTTATTCATTGGCCACATTAGTGACAATGTGTAATATAAAGAATAGCTTTAGTCAAGTGCCTTTAAAACAGAATGATTAATACTTTGCTTTTACCAAAGAGATAGGGAGAGTCGAAAGGTCTGAGTTTGTCACTATATTGTTTTGGTTCTGGCCCCAAACGATACCATAGCAATTGTGAATTTAAAATATTCTTTAAACTGTTTTTTTTTCTGGTGGGTTTGGCAAAGTTTATCTTTTTATTCATAGTTTCTAAAATAAAAATCTTCATAAAAATGGTAAAATTGACTAACATAGTTTTTTCCCCACTCAGTAACATAAACAAAATGGTGAAAAATTGTGCAGTGTTTTTCATATTCCATCATAGTGAAGTACCAACTTTTTACCACTTGCTTCCTTGTGTTTTTATACTGAGACCACAAAAGTTATGGAATCAAAGATATTTTGGAGAAAAAAATCTACATGATTTAGATTAGTATATTGCAAGTCCTTTTTCCTCCTACAGTAACCTGCTGGAGTCCATAGACCATTTGTAGAGCTATTATAAGTAAAAAAAATAATCAAGCACAAAATTAAATTTGGAGAGATGAGATCCTGCTTTGATTAAAAAAAGGGCCATTGAGCTAAATAGTGTTTTAAAAAGTGCAAACCTCTCTCACTCCTTTGTAATTGAGATATCTGCACATCTACCTTGTGTGACTGCTTTACTATGCAACATCTTAATTAAGCAGAGTAACCTCCAATGTATGAATGAGTAAAACAACTTCCTCCGGAGTCATTCTTTTGTACTTGGCATGTGTTATTAATATATGGAAACGGAGGCCAGAAGGGAAGACCTCCAATTGATGCTGCTTTTTAGCAGTTTGACAGTATATCATTTCACTTCTGGCAAATTTCCTGTTTTTTAATGGATTGATTAACAATTTTCATATGAGAGACTGGTGGCTAGAGGGAATGCTGTTTGGAAGAAAAGCTTCAGACAAAAAGCGGATAAAAGGTATCTAGCTTCCAGAAAAACTACCGACTTCTTGGGTAGAATCTTTACTTCTAGACAGACTGTCTTGTTCAGGAGTTGAGATATTTTCTCAGAAAAGTGCCATATTTATTCTTCATAGCTTGGAAAAGTTGTTATTAAATGGTATGTATTTATTTTTTCTTTTTTATTCCATTTTTATATCTTTTTTTGAGAATTAATAGTCAATTCCCAATGCTGTAATGGATGTTGTATTTGTAACATTTGAAAGCTGTCATTAAATCTACTTTCACTTGTTTGCAATCTGGTGCAATCCTTGCATTTCTCCTAAGATTCCAGGGTTTGCTCATAGATCTATGGTGTACATCCTGTGATTTTTATATCACATTCTATCTAACATAATCCTCTAAAGATTTTGAACTGTGAATGAAGACCCTGTATAATTTGAAGACTGGACTGGGCAAAAAAATGATTGGGGTATTCTTGCAGACCATCTAATTCTATAAGTGACTTTATCTGTATCATTATCCATAATCTCTAGAAGTGACTTTATCTGTATCATTATCCATGATCTGGGTGAAATTCAGGCAAGAACTAAGCCCCTGGTGAAATAATAGCAGTGAGTGGTCACTATTTGGCCAGAGTTCAACCTTAAATGAAAATACTAGATGGGAAAGGTTGTGTGAGGTTAGGACATAATTGATTTTACTAGATTCTTGGGTCCCACAGTAAGCTCAGCATTAAGGTCACCATCTGCTATTGCATTTAGTAAACAATGCCTTAGTTCTTTGGCAATACATAATAGATATCAGCCTGCTGTGTGATACCCTGATCCTTGGAGAGGTGCAGTTGACCTCTAGGATGGCCCCTGTGAGGAAAAATATGCCTATTAAAATAAGAGAGCCTTAGTGTTATTGCCAAGTTTGGTATCAAAATTATCTATTAGTATAAGACCCAGCTTCCCAAGTGAGTTGAGAAAGATAATTTTCCAGTAATGTGAACTAATATTTGTTAAAGAAAACAACCTATTGTTCTGAAACAAACCTTGTTCCAAGGAAACAAACATGAAACAGAGGTAACAGCAAAACCTCTTAATGATTCTTTATGAATTCCGTTCCTTCACAGTTAAAAGTCTATTTCAAACTAATTGTCTCTGATAAGAACGAGCTTTGCCAAGGTTGTGCAAGACTGCCAATAACTCTAGATAAAGTTATTAAGAAATATTTCAAACACAAAGAGTATTCAAACATCAACCAAGATACTCCAAATGTCCACCGGGCTTGAGTGCAAAAATTTATTTGCTTCCTGCAAAGAATTCTGGCTTCTCAACTGGTTTTTATCTCTTAAGGGAGGGACCATTACCTTGCAGCCTTACCACTGAGTTGCCCATGATGCTGCGGCTGCTCTTTCAAGCAGCCCTGTGCACACGTGCACTTGGTACAGGCTCCTCAGGGACCTCTTCATCATTACTACCAGCATCCACAATCTCCAAAGGCAGCATCCCACTCCCTGATAGTCCTGGCCCCATCCCTGCATGACACACAGATCCCACATCTGAGTCCTCACTCTCTGAGACCTCAGTCATCCGCACCTGCTGGCGAACCACAACACCTATAAAGGAAAATATTAGACATTTATAATTCATTGTTGCATTTGGATAAATTCAGCCTAGAAGTTGATGCCATGTGCTGTCTTGTAAGAAGAGAAAAGGATTCTAGCTGGTAGGAGTTGAATATTTTTCCAAATAGGTAGTATAATGCACTTTATGTGGATTTCAAGGCTGCTGAGATGTCTTTGTTGGTGATAGGACATAAACTTGAAGGGCTTTTAAGAACTGTTTGGAGAACAGAAAAAATGGTAAGTGTCACATCCCCACGGCATGCTGGAGCCATGACACTGAGCATTCTACTGTGTCCAAATGTGCTACCATGTTAGGAATTACCTGCCAGCCAACTGACATGGGGTTTGCATTGCCGATGAAGACTGACAATGAGCCCTGATGACATCTGACACTGAACTATCACAAGTTGTGGGTGGCTATGGGCAGAGCGATGAACATGCTGACCGTTAAAATAATGACCTCGGGGATGGATATTCACTAGGCGAGCACAAGTTCGATGGTGGGATATGGAGAGTATAACGTAGTGAGGGTATGGTAAAGGAGGATGGATAATTAATAGATAAATGCACGATATCTGGGGGTTACATAGTGACTGGAAATTAAGCGGTAGCATCCACCGGATTGTGCATAAACTCATTATGTTATTATCTGGTGTATAAATACAGGTCTGGCTGCGAGGTGCGCCAGAGCTGACTTTAATATCATCTTGATGCTTGGTGTTACCCAAATCTGGAGCAGTATATGGATGAATAAAGACTTATTTCTTAGTTACTTTGAGAGCTTTATTTCCCTCTCTTTCTGGAATTTGGCTGAACGTCTGAGAGTAAGTCCCAGTTTGTAAGGTATCCAACGATAATCCATTAGCAGTGAAAGTGAAGTAATTGGAAGATATCAGGTAGTGAATATTTATCATGGACTTCTCAGTAAACTCAGATTAAAAGCTGTTACTGGTATCAGTTTTTATGGAGCTGAATGTCATGGCCAGAGAGAATGCATCACCTTAAGGCTAGGTCACACTGGCCGACGGATGCAAAATGTATGTAAAAAGGACAGAGCGGATGAGCAAATTTCCCATCCGTTGTTATCCGCTCTCAAAAGTACCCCAAATTTGCATAAACAGAGCGGACAACAATGGAAAGGAATGGACGTGGGGAGGATGTAGCGGGGATGTAAAGCGGATGTTTGTAGGAAGCCTAGTGGATGGAAGCGGATGGAAGCGGATGACACATCCGCAGGGCTTCCGGGGGAGAACAACGAAGTGGACGCATAGCGGAAGGACGGATGTGTAGCGGATGATGCGGATGCATCACGGACGCCTATAGGATGCATAGTGGATGCGTAGCAGATGCAAAGCGTTCACTGCGCATGCGGGGAGGATGAATTGCATAAGCTCTGTGGATATAAAAGGATGCAGCTCGCAAGCAGGTCACCATTCAGAGGAAAGACCTGCTGCCAGAGACATCTTGAGAGAACACCATGGGGAAGAAGAGGAAGCCTGTGCCTACTCCTGCCAACCCTGGCAAGAAGGACAGAACCACCATCCTACCCCCTGGCGCTGACTCTGAAGCTGCTGGTGCTGCTGGTGGTGCTCCTGATGTTGCTGGTGCTGGTGCTTCTCCTGCTGGTGGTGGTGGTGCTGCTGCTGGTGCTGCTGCTGGTGCTTCTCTTGCTGCTGGTGCTGCTGCTGCTGCTGCTGCTGCTGCTTCTCCTGCTGCTGCTGCTGCTGTTGCTTCTCCTGCTGCTTCTCCTGCTGCTGCTGCTGTGGTGGACCAGCCCCAAGGTCCTCAAAGCCCTGCTGCTGAAGGCCCTGAAGGCCTTGCCAAAGGGAGGAAGAGGCAAGGTAAGGAGAAGGGGGAGAGGAAACAGTACTCCATTTCCAAGGACCATGAGGAGGAGGTGCTGGAATGGCTGAGGGAGAGCGAGTACCTGTGGAGGAAGGGCCACAGGCTCTATCGCGACACCAAGCGGAAGCAGGCAGCATGGAGAGAGAAGGCGGAGAGCCTGGGCGACACTTCAGATGTCCTCCTGGGGTGGTGGAAGCATATGCACACCTGGTATGGCAAGCTGCACCTGAAGAGATCCAGGCAGGCCACTGTCAAGCTCACTGACCGGGAGACCTATGTCATGGCCAGGTGCAGCTTCCTGGAGGGTGAGATCCACCACCAAGGAGCAGCCCCTCTGTCAACCCTCTCCCACAGACAGCCCACAGAGAGCCACTCCTCTTCCAGCCAGGAGACAGCTATAGTGTCCAGGCAGGTATCTTTGGAGGGCTCCACGACAGAGATCCCCCCGACAGCTGCGCTCCCCGTGCCGGAGGACGTGGAGGATCCCCTGTCTCAGATGGAGGAAGAAGAGGCAGCCACCAGAGACCAACCCACACCCAGCTGGTCCACTTTGACATACCATTGTCTAACCGCAAGTCCTTCATCACGTACGTGAGCCAGACCCTCATGGACATGCCCGAAGCCCAGTACCAGGCGATGAAGGAGAGGATCACAGCCCTTCTGCACCACCGTCCAGGCCCAGCTGAACCTGCTGCTACCCACTCCAGGTCTGCTCCTTCACCCCAAGCAATGTCACAGCCCTTCCACGGATTTCAGCAGCCCCTCGCCTACCAAGCCTACCACTACCAGGACTTCCCACAGCAGAGGCAGCCATTCCCAGTCCACACCCAGGTTCCTCGGATGCCACAGATGACTCAGCTGACCCAGCTGCAGACCAGACAGCCCCACTACACTCCTCCTTCCTCCACCCCACAGTCAAGCCCTTCCTCAGAACATCTGTCATCAGTCTTGGGCCTCACATCCCAGGTCCTTGAGGAAGTACCTCTCAACCTCACGGGACTGAGTCAGCTCTCTGAGAGCTTCCTGCACACACCATCTCCTGTTGTACTCTCGTGGCCAGGCACCCCAATGGCGCCTCAGACCAGCACTCCAGCAACAGCCACCTCCACAGTCCCTAGCCCCTTTATACCTGAGACCATGGGCACACCTCAGAGTGACTGAAAAGAGTGCCAGAGACTGAGTTGTTACCTGCTCACCTTATCTTTGCTTAAAGACACTTTACTTGGGTCATTTTGCTTTTTAATAAAGTCATACAGTTTGTTATTAATAAAGGTTATCTTTGCTTCACACACTTGGTTCATTTTTTTTACTTAATAAAGTGTTGGGGAAAACTTTGAAAAAAGGGTTAAGCCTTTGCATGCTTGTGGGATTGGTAAGGATAGCTGGGGGATGGATAGCTGTGGGATTGGTAAGGATAGCTGTGGGATAAGGATAGTTGTGGGATGGGTAAGGATAGTTGTGGGATAGATAAACCTCCAGTGCAAGCATAGTGGGACTGTATGGTCCACCCTCCCAGCTGCCACATATATGGCCTTTTATTATCAATAACAATTTAATCATTGATCAACACATTTTAACATAAACAAAACTCTTTATTAATGCCCTGTTCATTGTAGGCCCACCCAACATACATAGCCCAATCTCATCCGTGTGATGAGACAGGCTGAAGGAAGCATCCATTAAGCACCTCCCATCCTGTCTTGCCACTCCACTGCTCCAGCTAGGGAGTTGCACCAGGAGTTGTTTCAGGAGGTTGCGCTGCTTCTTCCCTCCACGTGAAGCTCTGTTGGGGCCTTGCATGTCCACAGTGTCTATCAGGTTTAGTCCTTGCCTCCATTCACCAGGCTCCATGTCCCCATTGTCTTGTTGACGATACACAAGCCTGTTCTGCAACACTGGGTAGCAGGTGCGCATGAGATTGTGCAGGATGCAGCAAGCTTCCACAATGCTCCTCATGGTCTGTGGGAGATGCTGCATGGTGGTGAGAAGTACCTGGAACCTGTTGGCCAGGATGCCAAAGGCGTTCTCCACCACCCGTCTTGCCCTGGACAGCCTGCAGTTGAAGATCCTCTCTTCACAGGTGAGGTATCTTGAAGTGTAGGGCTTCATGAGGTAGGTTCTGAGGGAGAAGGCATCCTCCCCCACGATGAAGTAGGGCACATCTTGTGTGTCGTTGGGTAAGGGGTCTGGATCTGGGAAACCCATGATGAGGTTGCGTTCCAGCCCACCCTTGAGGTCACTGGCGTTGTATATCTGGGCATCTGAAGCTGACCCTTTGCCTGAAGCATCGATGTACATGAACTTGTAGTCAGCATCAACCATGGCAAAGAGGATGATGCTGAAGAAGCCCTTGTAGTTGAAATAATTGGACCCTGAGTTGGCTGGTGCTTTGCAGGCCACATGCTTCCCATCTATGGCCCCAACGGTGTGGGGGAAGTTCCACCTCTGATACCACTGCTCTGCAACTTTCCTCCAGCCTTCTTCAGTGGTGGGGCACTGGTGGAGCTCCTCCACATATTCTTCGATGATGGCCTGCACCACTTCTCGACCACTTTGCTGATGCTGTTGTGTGGCACCCTCCACGCATACTGCATGTTTCTGTATGTGGTTCCAGAGGCCAGGTGCCGCAGAGTCAGTTCCGCCTTCAGTCCAGGGTCCAGGTTGGCACGGAAGTTGGTGCTAGGCTTGGTCAACCTGGGTCTCAGACACTCTACAACTTCGTCAAACATGGCTGGTGGCATCCTCATGAAGTGATGGAATGCATGAGGGTCTTCATTCCTTAGCTCCATTATCAGCTTGTCATAGAGCCCAAACTCCACTCTTCTCCCGATCCATCTTCAGACCCAGACAGCTATTGGACGTCTCCTTCTTCCCCTTGCGCAGAAAAGGTGAAACAGTCTGAAGAGGGCTTGCTTCTGGTGTTGAATGATGGCGGCTACCAAAAGGAGTGTGCGATGATCCATGGTGGAGAGCAATGGATGATGTGGAAGAGCAAGGGCAAGGCTGAAGAGGTCTGCACACCAGGGCTTCTGGACTGAAAGTGAGATCCAGGTGATTTCCTCTCCCTTTTTATAGGAAATGTCGGTTTTCCGCTAGGTGTCCTTCCACATACTCTAGGCATCCTCCAGACATCCTAAATATCCGAGATACATCCCATATATGAACGTTTTGTCCGTTTTAACGCTTTATATACGAGATGCATCCGCTTTCATCCTTTCTATGTCCGTGCTATTAACGCTGTTCGGACGTTCCGTGTACCTTTCGCTTCCTCCCTCTTTCTGCTTTCTGCTGCAGCGGATGTGAGTTGCACAGATGGCCAGAGGATGCTGAGAGGATACATCGGACGTGCAATGGATGACAACGGACGTAGAACGTTTGTTGCCATATGTGTCGTGGATGTAGATCATACGCGGCAGAAAGTTCATCCGTTCAAAAAGTTTTGTGCAGCTCAAAACTTTTTGAGCGGATGAAATAGCAGTAAACGGATGTTTGATGGATAGAGCGTATGAAACACGTATGCAGTGAGTACACAACGGATGGCAAGCTTTTTTGTCTGTTTTACATCCTCTTTGCATCTGTTGGTTCAGTGTGAAATGGGCTTTAGGAAGAGACCTAAAATAATCATGGGGTTATTAAGAGCTAAAGCTTCAGTTTAGCAGTGGATATTTGACATGATTTGTATTTCTTTGAGGAGTCCTTGCTTTCTAAAGACTGGACACAATTATTACAGACAACTGGAAAACCAGATTGAAAGCTTGTGAATAAAGTTGTGAGGGATGAATCCATGATGAAAATAGGATGTAGGAAGCATCTATGCTTGACTGTAGATGCTTTCCCAAAATCCAGACAGCAATCCCTACTTCATTGCCTCACATTGTCATATACTGTTTTTACATGTATCATTCCCATAGTCATGTATTCATTTTTGAATGAATGAATACCTACATAAATGCTCACTCTCCGGGTGCAGCAAGATGAATTATACAGCCAATATTATCAGACTATAAAAATGAAACCAATGAAACACCAGCAAATTAGCTCTTTTATATTACCTTCCCAGCACACGAGAGGTTTTTTGTTGCCTACTTAATTCTTGTCCTCTAAAATATAAGAAGGAAAGTATAACAATAACTGCAACCTTGAGGAACCTGAGAATGTATCCAACAAGTTCATTTGATTTATTTTCTACAGCATATATTCCCTATCTTCATAACTCCACTGACCTATAAGCACGGGTGGGATTTTACCAGTTCGGCCTGGTTCTATAGAACCAGTTGTTACTGTCCCCAGTCGTTCAGAGAACCGGTAAATTGGTCCTCTGGCTGGCCCCGCGCCTCTCTGCCCGCTTCTCCGCTCCCTGCCCAGTCCCTATCACACATGTGCAATATTGTGCGCATGTGCGACATGCCTCTCCAGGCCAGCATTGCTACCTGCCTTTTACTGTGGCCCTGCCTGATCTGATGATCTCCCTGGGTAAGTGCAAGCCCCAGTCATCTTTCCCCCCACTACCACTTGCCGTTTGTTTTGCTCTTTTCCCCCCTCTTGCATTTTGCCTTCACTGCTGGTTGTCTTTCCGCAGCCACCACCACTTGCCTTCCACCGGGGAACATGTGGAGAGGCTTCTGTGCAGCTGCTTCTGTCATTGGTTGGCTTTCCGTGCCTCACCCCACTACCCAGGATCTTTCTGTGCCTCCCCCCACTGCCTGGGATTTTTCCGCACTTGCGCCTCTCCTGGGCTTCCTCCTGCCTGGCTGCCGGCTTGATAGGAGGAGAGTGAAAGGGAAGCTAGGAGCTCCTGGGGCTTCCATAGCCATTCCACCACCGCCCCTGCCCCCTTCCGCTGCCCCTGCCCATGTGCTCCAAAACGGAGAATGGTAACTCCCGGCCCTGTTCGCTTTCTTCTTCTCCTGCTGCCCTCATGTGTGTGTGTGTGAGAGAGAGAGAAGGAAGGAAGGAAGGAAGGAAGGAAGGAAGGAAGGAAGGAAGGAA
>BLBF01000006.1:53407283-53434555 GCA_015471245.1 Laticauda colubrina | reverse complement strand
AGAAAGAAAGAAAGAAAGAAAGAAAGAAAGAAAGAAAGAAAGAAAGAAAGAAAGAAAGAAAGGGATAGAGGAGAAAGTAAATGAGATATATGGATGGATAGATAAATAAATGGGAGGAGGGAGGGAAGGAGAAAAAAGGAGAGGAAGGAAGAACATAAACCCTGGCTTCAGAAGACTTTGAAGCAGCACAGCAATCTAGGGCTGGCCTGCAAGGGATCTAGGAGGTCATCTAGTCCAATCCCTTGCTCCAGCAGGAGACCCTTACAGAATCAAAGAATAGCAGGGTTAAGTTTGTGTGTGTGTGTGTGTGTGTGTGTGTGTGTTTGTGTGTATGTATGTGTGTGGCTGTCAAAACTCTAAAAGCAGGTCAAGTAACTCTGGAGGTCAGTCGTAAATTAGAACACTTCCTAAGCAACTGGCCTTAAGCGAGGACCTGGTCATTAAGCTAGGACCACTTACATTTGGTTTGCCAGTCATATGGCCAGCTGCCCGGGCCTCTCCCTGCCCTCTCCAGGGCTCCCCAGACCTTGGAAATTGGCAAAAAAACACTTGCTAAGCAACTGGCCATTAAGCGAGGACCTGGTCATTAAATAAGGACCACTTAGATTTGGTTTGCCAGTCACATGGCCACCTGGCCATGCCAACCTCAGTCACATGACCACCTAGCCATGCCCAGTCAACAAACCACTCCCACCCCAGTCACATGACCACCAAGCCACACCCACAAATTAGGCCACACCCACAAAACCGGTTGTTAAGAAATTTGAATCCCACTCCTGCTTATAAGTTTTACCAGTTTTGATGAAAGACTTGATATTTTTATTTATCTTTTTATTGTGAACTTGAAATCTAATATTTCCAGGAAAGTTGCCAAATTTTGTTCATTGTATATCATTGTATATCATACATACATGTATGTATATCATTGTATATCATACTTACATGTAATGTGTGTGTGTGTGTGTACATATGTGTGTATATATATATATATATATATATATGTATGTATGTATATATGTATATATATTTACAATTATATAATATATTGTAAGTATTCCATAAAAGATAATAACTTTTTAATTTCTTTTGCCATATTTTACCTGTCTTTAATCATACATAATTTTATTTTTATGTTTCTTCCCAAGGTTTGGTCTGCTTCTCCCCCCCCCCCCCGCCCCCATCAATTATTGACCCATTATTGCAACAAGATTTGACTGACTGACTTGGCACTCAAACCTGACATTGTGACCCACTTGGCTTTCATGCATAAAACTGGGATTAAAATTCTGAATCTTCTGATTTCTTGTCTGATGCCTTGATGACTAGGCCAAACTGATTCACATATTTAAAGTTATGTATGTACACTAAGTACATTAATTAGATTACTATTTTTCCTATTAGTTTTAATATTTTCTAGTATTTTTATCTTTTGTATTTTTTAGTGTTTAATAATCTGAACATTCCTTCTAATTTCACCAAAAATGTTTATGTACTTAATCTGAGTCTTATTATAACCTCTTAATATTTTTTTTTTAAATACTGGTTAATCACAGTAATAAAGATATATTATTATTTTTTAAGAAGTCATTTATAGGGAAAGTAATGGTTTTATTGTGCTTAACCATTCTATTATTTTTAGTTTCAGAGGAAAATTTATATAATCTAGAAAATGATAACTAAAATTACAGTAACAAACAATTTTAATTATTCTGTTTTCAAATTAAGTAATAAAAATTGACATAATTCTAAAATGAAACAAAATAAAGCCATTAGATGGAGGTAAATGAAATAATAGTTCTGACATTGTTAAATTACTGAAGTTATTTTTTTCCAGAAAATTCTTTGCATAGTATTTCTTGAATATGTAGTCACACAAACGATTGAACACTGTATATGCTGGTCATTATATTATTTTACCCGTGAAAGATTTTGAAGAAACAAAGTGTCTTACCATGGCTGGAAGAGGTTAGTTTAGTTCTCTTTTCCTTTCTGGTTGAATTGTTGCAATTGTTATCTTTGTTATTACTGTTTGTATGTTATTTTTTTACGAATTATTCAGAGATTTTGTGAATACATGTAAAACAAGTATTAGCAAAATTTGTCAAAAAAATATTCAGCAGTGAGTAATGATAATGTACTGAGAAGGGAACTGGAAAATTTTATCTTGTTTTGTTTGATTTTTTTTAAGGTAGGGATCTTTCAAGTTTCATTGTTCCATTAAGCCTACTGGAGCTTAACATGTGTTTCCTTTAGCTTCCTACTGAAAATTGGCAAGAAATTGCAGAACTGCTATTTAGTGGTGCAATCCTGGGTTTTGAAGGCCAGCTATGGCCCTATTGTTAAATGCATCCACATGTTTGACTTGTGTTGATTATAACCAGATGACGCCAGGAGCCATTTCTTGTTCATTGTGAAACAGCAGAGTGCATACTGCATTTATGAAGTACATATACATATGTACATATGTGCCTGAAAGCATGTATAATTAATATGAATTGGAAGTCTTGATAATTAGTATCTTTTCTCGGAAATCAGAGAAACTGATCAGAGTTCAGAAACTTAAACTCAGTTGAGCTGAGTCCCTGAAGCAGATATATATTATTATGCTATTTACATATAACTATAGTAAAACATTGATTTCTACTATGGATAACTCAGCATGGAAGTGTGACTAGTTTATCAAACATAAACTAGTTCATGTTACTGGTACATGCAATTTTTAGTTTGTAGAGTCATCTCATATCTTTGTTTCTTCTCATAATAATAACCATGATAATCAAATGCCTACATTTTTTTTTAAATGAAGCTTTAATCCAAAATAACTGGATTAAAGAACTGGCTTTTCACATGAGGACCAAGATTCAAATTAAGCCTGAAGCAGGATTTAGGAACCTGCTGTGCAAATTGTGGGCTTCAAAAAGAACACTGTACAGGGGATGGGCACCAATTTCAGGTAAAGAGGGAGAGAAAGAGTTAAACTATCAATAAGAGAGACTCACCAACATCACACATTTATGTTTGGTTCTGACACCAGTAACAGACTTTTGCATATCGATGAAAATTCATTTTGGTGGGGGAGTAATTCTGTATAAAGGTACTTTTGAACTTGGACACTTCACAAGGAAAAGCACACATTCTATCAACTCCTCACCACAGTGCCTTCAAAGAATCAGATAACAAACAATCAGAGACTTGACTATAGATGTTGAAATCATGGTCTCATTTTCATCTTCATAGGCCAGAATTAGCCAAACAATTTATGCTCCACAGTAGAAAGGTAAAGTTTCACTGTCCAGTCATTCTGATGCTGGGGTGTGGTGCTCATCTCCATTTCTTAGTTGAAGGAGGCAGCGTCATCAGAAAACATTTTCCATGGTCATGTGGTAAGC
This sequence comes from Laticauda colubrina, assembly GCA_015471245.1. NCBI lineage: Eukaryota > Metazoa > Chordata > Lepidosauria > Squamata > Elapidae > Laticauda > Laticauda colubrina. The sequence continues at coordinate 53,431,166 of BLBF01000006.1, read as the reverse complement.
ATGACTATATGCCAAGTTGCATGAAATGCTGTTACTTTTCCACCAATATTGTTTCTATTACTCTACTTGCATTTGCATGCTTGCAAACTGCTAGATGGGCAGGACACCCAACTTAACCAAATACCTGAAGATTGAAATACCCAAAATCATTGATCTCATAAGCCTCTGCCTAACTACATACTTTGAATTTGATGAACAATTTTATCAACAAATTAAAGATGCATTTATGGGATATTACCTCTTTTAGGACTTATAATGAAGGTCATAATGTAACATCTGGAAGTTATAGCACTTCCACAAATATGACCCAAAATATAGATTCGATATGTAGAGACACCATAATAAAAGGGGACCAATTAGAAAACACCCACAAAACCATCAACATCTTCAACAACATCTACAATGCCCAGTGTATCAGAGAAGAAGTCAACACACTACCGTTCCTTAATATCCTGATCAGCAGAGACCATGTTGGCAAACTAGAAACAGAAGTGTACTGGAAAAGTGCTCTACTAATCCAACCTCCCATAAGAGAAGCTGTGTAAGAACTTTATTTAAATTAGCAGAAAAAACTGCAATATCCTGAACAACAGAAAAAGGAAATGGAGCACTTATACAATATCTTCCAATAAAATTGATATCCATACAACTTCATCAAGTTGGCTGATTATTCAGAAAAATATAGCCTGATTACTCAGCCCAATATAACATAACCAAGTCATAAAAACTAATAACAGAATACCATATAACCTCAGTGTAGCACACAAGCCAACTATAGACATCCCAAAAATCCTAAGCAAACTCCTCGTCATCAAATACCTTATGCCACCAGACTTGAAATTCTAGTCCTAGAAAACTTTGAATTACGCCGTCTTCGATTTGATCTAAGTATGGTATATAAAATCATACATTGCAATGACTTACTTGTCAATGAATACTTCAGCTTCAACCATAACAACACAAGAGCACACAATAGATACAAACTCAAGGTTAGCCGCACCAAACTTGATTGCAGGAAATACGACTTCAGCAAGAGAGTGGTCGATGTCTGGAATACTCTACCTGAATCTGTAGTTTCTTCCCCAAATCCCAAAAACTTTAACCTTAGACTGTCTACTATTGACCCCACCCCTTTCCTAAGAGGTCTGTAGGGGACGTGCATAAGCGCACCAACATGCCTACTGTCCCTGTCCCATTGTTTCTTTTATTTTTCTTATATGTACCCATTTCATGTATTCATAACTATGTATATACTTATACCTATTATCTTGTAAGCGATTGACAAATCAAAATAAATAAATAAAATAAATAAAAAAAAACTAAAAGACCCATCAGCCCCAGAAGAAAAAACAGGAGTCATATACAATATACAGTTGTATGTTGTATGTTGCTACTGCATTAGCAGGACAAACTGGTAAGTAGACTGGCAGAACGCACCCATGAACACCAACTAGCAGTCAGAAGACATAATGCAAACTCTTTAATTTAAAAACATATGGACAAACTTAACCATAGCTTCAACTGGGAAACTGACTATCCTCCATCAAGCTAAGTTCAAATATGTTTGAGAATTTCTAGAAGCCAGGCACACTGACAAATAAGCCATCAATAGAATATAGACATAAATAATGTTTATATATTATGCAAAAGAGACAATCTACAAGCCAAAAGGGAAACAAAAAGACAGAAATATCTCTCCATCAGCAATCAATGCTCAGATTAGATTATCTAATCTGATAACATAGATTAACACCAAGATTAACCCCAGACCAACCATCAGAAAACAATACCCCAATCAAGGAACTACCAAACAAACTCACAGTAAACAGCTCAACCAAAGAATCTCCCAAGACCACTCTCACCAACACTTGACAGGGCAAGCTGCTAGAATATAAACTGAAGTAAATCCCACTTCTTACTGATAATGTTATCTAGTTTGGGTAATGGGATGTCTGCAAGAAAGCAAAAAGACTCAGAGAGCACCAAGAATACCTCATTTCAATCCTGAGCTACAAAAATTCTCCTTTATTTCTAAATGAACTTTGTATGCCAGTATTAGTCCTTGCCTTCGGTCATAAGTAGAAGATGAATGATTATAGCTTTATCCCTGATAAACAGTCATCTACATCACAACATTATTGAAATGTTGTGAAAGCTAAGATTGCTTTTACTGCTATTGCTATAACAATCTTGCACATCTTACTGTACTGTACCCTTATCCTTATTAAAGTTCAATAAATTAAAGGCATGTGATCTGCTTCTGAAAGTTACCTTCTAGATCGACAAATTATTTCATCTGTTAGAGTGGGGGTGTCAAACATGCATCGTCACTGTGTCATGTGACATATTGCAACTTTCCCCTTTTTATGGCCGTGGCCAGTGGGTGATGCACCCAGCCCATGGGCCATGAGTTTGACATCCCTGTGCTAGAGGAGCAGGGAGAAGGAGGGGGGAGGGGGGAAGAGAGAGACTGTTCAAAATGTCTTTTGGCAACAAAGTTATTAAATCTAACTTTATCTTTTAGTTTTAAAAATATTTCTGTTGGAACACATTAATTCTTGTCTATTTCATTAACACTTGGAAGAAATTATTTTCTAGGTTTCATGTTTTAATAATGTAGCAAGTAATAAGCTAATAAATAACTAGGAACAAAATGGGGGATTAAGAGTCACAAAATAAAAATGTTTTATTTTGGTTTAGATTTTTAAAAGATATATGGATAACCTTGCTACTATTACTGCCAGAATCTAACGCTTAGTACCATTAATCTTTGTGTAAATGATTCATGCAAATTGGCTTTGTTCTTGTATTACCAGACAGTAACACCTAGTTTAAAGCTAAAAATAGAAAATGACAGGGAGTCATGTGTAGAATTGGGAAAAAAAAGTGTCAGTTGCTTTGATGCAGGGATTTTGTTTGGGTTCTGTTTTATTTAACATCTTCACTAATAATCTACACAAGCGGGTAAACTACATGTTAATTAAATTCACAGATGACACTAACTGGAGAGGTGTTACAAATACAGGGTGACCAGATTTCTAAGTAGAAAATCTGGACCACCTGTCACTGCAAGCAGACCCAGCAAGCAGTAGCTAGAGATAGCATAAAAGGATTAGTAGGTTAATTTTGAGAAAAAAGATGGGGACAAAAATATATACAGTCCTTGGTAAATATACAGTCCATAAAGTAATATTCTGCTTTTATCATAATACTTGTAGATATTTATTATTTTATTTTTCTGTATTCAAAGTTATGTGCTAAAAACTGGGGAAAATAATTTCTTAAATACTCAATTATAAGTAAGTTTTCAAATAGTATTTAGCTTAAGAACATTAGCTTGGGAAAAAAAAAGCTAGAGTAAGTAAGACTGCGGCACATGTGCAGTACAGAGATAAGCAGATGTAAATGCCAACAAAATTCTGTAAGGTGTTAAATAATCTGAAATATTCAACGTGAATTTTAGTTGCGTGGCTTGGTGCCAATTTTCTGCATATGAAATATTGGAATGCTGTGTATTCCGCCTTTCCACGTGAATACTTGTTAATCTACTTATGTGACACTGCAGTAAAACTTTTAGCAAGATTTCAGAATGAAACAGCACATTGGTCTGGAAACAAGAATAATATTGCTTAATATTAGAATTTAAAACTGAAAACTGAAAAAAACAAAAATGATTTACACTCCATTTGTTTATAAGCTGGGGATTTCAACTGATGATGAAAAATTAGTTTTGGGGAAGCATATTAAGCAAACAAATAATTAATAATTAATGTACATAAGAAGCATGCTTTTTAATACTAAGGAAAATATTTGAGGAAATTGATGAAGTGCCATTTGTATATTGATGATACCTAGCTCTTTTTATCACAATTATTTGAATTGAATGAGACAGAGAAAATCTTTGGACTTGTTAAAGAAATTTGGAACTGTGTTCTGAAAAGACAGGAACACTTTAAGTAAAGAGTCCCTATATAGGAATTGAATATCTCTGTAAAGTTGTATTTTTCCTGAACTGGAAGATTCTAAATGTGAATGAGCATATAAGTGGTTGAAATTGAAAATCATTGGCTAATCATGGAAGGTTACCAATTTGGCTTATTTTGTTGTTCTGTTACCAAGATAATAGTAAACATGCACAAATTCCAAAATATCCGGAAAAAAGGTAAGATGTTATAATGAGCAATCTTGAAGAAATAAGTGAAAAAGTTATGTTATAATGTTTAAATATGGTTCAAAAATTGTATGTTTGTCAATTTTTATTTGAATGTATTGTGCTTTCTATAATCTTCAAATGCCATCCAAGTAATTTCATTACTTTTAGTGGCAAAGTTTATGTAAAGCTATTTATGTTGTTGTCCATTTTATATTGGTGATTTCCAATAAAAGTTATAAGAAATACTAGGATGGCAGCCAATCATTATGTAACAATCTCTTTCCTTATTTTTCTGCTTTCATATTTTAAGTTTCCAGTTATTTTCTTATTTAAATTTTATGAGGAGAGCCTATTAAGCAAAATGGTGTTCATGCAACACCATATTAATAACAAGAACATTGACACTGGAAGTCACGTATCAGTTGAGAATATTCTGTAGGCCCCAGCTAGGCTATGATTAGCCTGACTGTGGAAAACATTTTTGGAGGCATCTGCTCCATTAATTTTGAGAGAAAATTTACCAGATGGGGGCTGAAGATTTAAGTGATTAGAAGGAAGTAGATTGGAATACAAATTGGATTAACAGAAATTAGATTGATATAAATCGAATTGAGTCACAACAGTTTGTGTTCGTTATACCAAGGGGCAGGGGATTATGGGAGAAGCAGATGCTCCAATGAGATAAGAATTAATGTTGCTTTGACAGTCCATCTGGGAAAGACTGACTTATCAAGTACACCTCTAATCTCTCTCTCCATTTATCAATGCCATAATGTTAATTAGTACTTCATTCATTAAGTTAGTTACAGAGGAGAAAAAAATCTCACCCCTAGGCTTTCTATGTTGAAGATTTGTGATTATGCCAAGACATAGGAATTTCTTTTTAGCTGTACTAACTATGTTAGTATGTATGTTTTTTCTTATGTAAGTTTTTTTAACCCTGGTTTTGGCACCCAAGAAACTTACTAGGCTTTGTTCTACAAATTAGATTTGTGCAAAATCTACAAATTCAGATTTTAAATCTAAAATATTTAAAAAAACATTCTGACAGGTTGTAATTCAATATCTTTATTGGTAGATGATTGAAATAATTTGTTGGCAATGCACTATATTGAAAAATGATAGTTATGTAATACTTTTTTCTTGGAAGAAATATTAAGTTCTATTTTTTAGTCATATAAGACACACAAAACAATAGTCAAATATAGTGCATATAATCTTGGTTGGCTATGTTTTTAATATTGGAGGGAAAAGCATAGTAGTTTCACCCTGAAGGCAAACCATCTGTTATCTTAGAATACAAGATGAAAAGAAAAGTTGTTTCTTTTAAATTGTTTCTTTTTTAGATCTCAAATGGAAAGAAATAGTTGGTATAAATAGATAACTCTAATTGTATCTTAATGTTCAGTGGTGTGGAGAAGAAAAGGATAAGTTTAATTTTTAAATAGCTTTTCAGTTATAGAGTTTTACATTGATAGATTCAAGTTTGAATTAAGATATTTGTGTAGGAAAGTGTTCAAACATCTTTCACATGCTAAAAATATGTATTTTTTCACCAAACATCATATTGTAAGCTCAAAATTATTAGTGTGTATATTTTTGTGTTGCTTTTATTGCTCATCTATCCATAACAGATAGCTGCTGTCTTTTACTATCCAAAATCCATTTCATGACAATTGGACAATACATTTGGGGGATAAGTTGACACCTGTCTTAATGGCACTTATTAGGAAGTGGTGGGATTCAAATAATTTAACAACTGGTTCTTTGCCCTAATGACCAGCTGGGTAGGCGTGGATGGGTAGTCATGTGACTGGGTGGGCATAGCCTACTCAATGTCACTCATGTTGAGGGGCATTCTCCTGGACTCTTGTAACCATATGGATGCTGCAATGATCGCAAGTATGAAAAACAGTCAAAGGTCACTTTTTTCCGTGCCATTGTTACTTTGAATGGTCACCAAATGAACTGTTTGTAAGTCAAAGATTATCTGTACAAAAATACAAAAAGCTTTTTTGCTTGTAAAAACAGCTGCCCTAAATACTAATCATTTGATTAGAAATACCTGCAAGCTGGAGTTACAAATCAGGAAGGGTGCTAGAGCGTCTTGAGGAATTAAAATAATTCAAATGCAGTGATAACTATCAGCAGCCAACTTTTGCTCATAAAGTGAAACCCTTTAGCAGAGAAGCCATTTAAGCTCTCCAGAAAGAACACACCCAGGAAAAGCAATCCTTAGATCCATTTGTATCACTTAAAGATACCAGCTGGTCTTACTTACCTCACAAGATATCCTAAGGAAATCATCCAGAATTAAGGAAAGATCACATGCCCCCCAGAAAGGCAGTAAAAAATCAGTGCCAATCTTGCATCCTGCCTCTTGGAAGTACACCCCAAAAGAACAGTGCCAGGAACTACTAAAGCAGTGAAGTAGGGCCTCCTCCCCACATAGAAAATGAAACCACAAGGCAGGAAAAATTCAAATACAATACAAATAATTAAATCACAACTGTCTAAATCCTTTTAAAACTAAAAACAAGCCTTGTCTGGCTCACTGCCAGAGCTCAACCCAAGGCAAGCTCAAGTGTAAATACTTGAAGTAAGCCTAAGTACAAAGAAAGCAATTAGTGCTAGAATGTAGCAAAAGAGCAAACATAGTAGCTGTTGCTTGTTAAACCAATTACCAGAAGAAATAGACACAGGAACTAGCCAGATATCTGAACCCTGCTTTTTTTCAGGAACAGAGATTAACATTTTTCCTTCCAAACAAAGCTGAATAGGGAAATTTATCCCATCAATAAACACAGAATTAAACATCAAGCACAGAATTAAACTTCACCAAAAACCAGTTTAGACAAAAACTCAGAAAGGGTATGTAAACTCACATTTGAATCTCAGTCTTTCTAGCTAGCCAAGAAGCCTTGCTGAATGTCATTCATCTTGGTTCCTTGTCATTAAAAAGCTTCTCAGCTCTGCTTCATTATTCAATTATTTCTTCAAAGTGCTGATTATTGCATCTCCACTGGAAGAACTCAACAGGGGAGTATTTCCTCCCAATAGCAGTGTAAAAAGCTTAAAACAACCCTTCCCCTTTAAGAAAGTCAAGCCCCAGCAAAGTACCAACTTTTAGACAAAAACTTTTAAAGAAAAAAAAACTCTAGAGCTCTTACTATCAAGAACCTTTACCTTCATGCTGCTTCATTATAAGGGTTAATGTAGAGGCAGTTTCTGTAAGCAGGGTAATAAAGATTAGGCTAAAAACAACACCCAGAATGTTTCCTTCCTAACTTCCTGACAGGATTCATCCTGTGAAGTGGAAAAAAACAAAAGGAGATTTCTTCCAACAACCGGTTCTCTGAACTTCTTAAAAAGTTAACAAGCAGTTATCGCAAATAAGTGCTTCCAGTGGTGCTTGAATCCCAGACCTATTTATAGACCTATTTCTCTACAAGGATCTGCTTTATGATTTTAGGGAAGAAGGGAATACATTAGTCATTGTTTATATGACTATATATTTCACATACTAGCTTCATCTTTATCAAAAGAGAAATTATTTCTTGTCTCCTAAATATCTGTTGAATTCATTCTACAACTTCTAACTTCCATAGGAAATGAATACTCCCACAAACATAAAAATTCAAATGAATAATGGGTCAAAAATAATGTAATTTTCAATGTGACACTGAACTTTATTTATATAGGCCAACCTTAAATGCATTGCATATAGAATGTACATATGATTTTATAAATACTATCTATGAGGAAGATACTATAATGTTCACTTGTGTGTTGTATGAATTCATTCAGAATTAATCTTTGGTGAATTCTGTGGGACATGCTTACATACAGAATGTCTATGTCTTTCATTTATGAAAATTATGAGTTTTTAAAATGATTATTTTTTCTTTGTCTTTAGGATCTCGTCTTCGCCAGGAAGACTTTCCTCCACGAATAGTAGAGCATCCATCTGATGTTATTGTTTCTAAAGGAGAGCCTACAACTTTGAACTGCAAGGCTGAAGGAAGACCCACTCCCGTTATTGAGTGGTACAAAGATGGAGAGCGTGTGGAGACTGACAGAGATGACCCCCGTTCACATCGCATGTTGCTTCCTAGTGGATCTTTATTTTTCCTAAGAATTGTACATGGACGCAGAAGTAAACCAGATGAAGGAAGTTATGTTTGTGTTGCCAGGAACTATCTGGGGGAAGCTGTGAGTCGTAATGCTTCTCTGGAAGTAGCATGTAAGTAATTCTAAACAACATCCAGACATAAAATATTTTGCAGTTACTGCATCATAATGGAGAAATGCATACTTTCCATGATGCATTCCTAACTTTGTTAATGTTATCTATAATGTTTATGGGACCATTAAAGGAAAGTATGCTTATTGTTTTGTTCATTGATATAAGTTTCTTAATGCTGTAGTCATGCATAAACACTTATGCTAAGATACCTATTTCATTCTATTTTGCTAGTGGGGATTATTACTGTTTTTATGCTTTTAATGTCACCTTAATTCTTAAAATAAGGTACAAACTGTTCATAATTATAAACTATTTGTATTAATAAATCAAATATCCTTGTAATAATTTTACTTTTTTTACAAGTTTTAATGTTCATTTGTAGTTAGCTTCATTTGTAGAAATGAAATAATACCAAGATACAGTTTACAGAAATTACAGATACAGTTTTCAGAAATTAGAGCATTTGCTCTGTAACAAAGGAATACTTTGTTATGAATACTTTGTTATCTTAACAGGACTAGATCTCTTTTCATGCAAATGTAAATTGCTAAATACAGGTGAAATGATCATAAAACATATTTTGAGAAAGATACAAAGACTGAATTTGAATTTCATGTATCAGGTCTCTGCTTTGAAAGACTAGAGACAAGTCCTAATCTGGCTGACATTGATTCTGATCTAGGCAGAGTTGGTTGTAGCACCAAAGATAGCAGCTGTAGCCCCAGCTGTTAAATTTGAGATAGCAGCTTGATCTATTGACCACTGCAAGAGAGGCTGTGGTCTAAATGAAAATTCATGAAAAATTGATGAAGTCCTGAGATGATTTTTTTTCCTTTTCTTTTTCAGTACTGTGCTATTCTAGTGAGAGAAGATTAAATAAGGTGTTGAATGTTTTATCTGCAAGGAGGTTGTAGTTCAGAGGTCAGAAGTCATGAAGAAACTGATCATTTTTACTGTACCCTTTAGTTTAAATAAGCTAGATCATTTATTATATATGTGTGTGTGTGTGTGTGTGTGTGTGTGTGTGTATTTATATGTGTATATATACACACGTGTGTGTGTGTGTGTGTGTGTGTGTGTGTGTGTGTGTGTGTGCGGTGTGTTTCCAATTTATTAACCTTTTCCAGAATAGGAAATTGATGCTGACAAAAATAGTGATTGTATTCTAATTATTAACTTAGAAAACAGAAGCTAGATTGAAATCAGAAATTGAAAGTAGTACTTTAGTTAACATATTCCAAAATGTTTTTTGTATTTTTTGTGGTCTTATTATTTATTTATTATTTGCAGTAGTAACATTTCAATTATTTCTTTAAAACCTGAAGTATATTTAGCATTTTTATTTGTAATAATTATTTGAAAATTTAGCAATAATTCTAAAATATAAACCAGGTATTTTAACCCAGTATCTCTAACTTTGTTTCACATCCACTTAATTTATAATCAGGATTAGTTTCTAAGATGTATCTAAATAATACAAATTGTATCTAACCAATTTCAATGCAAATCACAATTACTTTGATTAAATGTTCATAAAATTATAGGATCATTTTAGAATAACTATTTAGCAAGAACTATTTAACTATTTAGAAAGAACTGATTTTCTTTAAAAATACATTTTTTCTCAGATTTGGAATGTAAACAATTTTATATCTGAATTTTTTTTAAAAGAAACAAATCTTGTAAACAGCCCAGGCCCAAAGTTTCACATTGTATTCCATTGCAAAGCTGCATTCAGAATTGCCATTACACATGGTCTTCAACTACCACAATTGGGACCAAAATTTTGATCACTGAGGGATACAGTCATAAAGCAAGATGACACATGATGACATGGCTTAGAGATCATAATCTTAGTAATGCTAATTGCTAATGTTAAGTGAATTTTACCAGCCAAGGACCCAGCCCAATCTATGCTATTGTAAGCTTGGTCCTTCCCATCCTGATCTTCAGTAAGGTAAAAGATTGACTCCAAATCCTGCCACCTGTCTATGTCACCCTATCCACCCTATTGGTTTCCATATACCCTGTCTTTGTGTCACACTTCTGGGCCCTAAGAAATTGGTTTTAGTTGATATCACTTTCTGCACATTCCTAAAGGCCCTGTCACACTGCTCAACGGATGCAAAACGGACACAACGGACGAGAAAAATGTTCCATCCATTGTTATCCACTCTCAGAAGGGGCAAAAATTTGCATAACTGAAGCGGATAACACGGATGCGGGGAGGACGCAGGGCGGATGGAAAGCGGATGCGGAACAGAAGCCCAGCGGATGGAAGCAGATGGGAGCGGATGGCACATCTGCTAGGCTTCTGGGGGACCTCAGCAAAGTGGATGCGGAACGGATACAGCGGATGCACAGCGGATGCACAGCGGATGCACAGCGGAAGCCTAGCGGATGCCGAGCGTTAATTGCGCATGCGGGGAGGATGCATTGCATCAGCCCCGCGGATATAACAGAAGCAGCTCGGAAGCAGGTCGCCATTCAGAGGAAAGAACTGCTTCCAGACACATCGACTGCCTTGCCTGTCCTGCCTGCATGTCTGCCTGCAAGCCTTGCTGCCAGCCTCCCCGCCAGCCTTGCTGTCTGCCTGCCTGCCAACCTTGCTGCCAGCCTCCCTGCCAGCCTTGCTGTCTACCTGCCAGCCTTGCTGCCAGCCAGTCTGCCTGCCAGCCTTGGTGCATGCCTGCCTGCCAGCCTTGGTTCATGCCTGCCTGCCAGCCTTGGTGCCTGCCTGCCAGCCTTCCTGCCAGCCTTGGTGCCTGCCTCCCTGCCAGCCTTCCTGCCAGCCTTGGTGCCTGCCTGCCTGCCAGCCTTGCTGCCAGCCTTGGTGCCTGCCTGCCTGCCAGCCTTGGTGCCTGCCTGCCAGCCTTGGTGCCTGCCTGCCAGCCTTGGTGCCTGCCTCCCTGCCAGCCTTCCTGCCAGCCTTGGTTCCTGCCAGCCTCCCTGCCAGCCTACCTGCCAGCCTTGGTGCCTGCCAGCCTACCTGCCAGCCTTGGTGCCTGCCAGCCTCCCTGCCAGACAGCAACCCCACAACCATGCGGAAGCACAGCAAGCGTCAGCCATCTGCTGCCAGCCCTTGCAAGAGGGACAGGGCTACCATCCCGCCCCCTGGCCCTCACTCTGGTTCTGCTGGGGCTTCTGCAGCACGGGCTCACTCTTCTGGGGCTGGGGCTTCTGCTGCTTCTGCTTTTGGAGGAGCTGATGACAAGCACTCCAGCAGCAGCCACCTCCACAGCACCTGGACCCTTCACCCCTGAGACTGAGAGACCAAGAGGAGTGCCAGAGACTCATTTTTGTTTTATAGCTTCTTGTTAGTAAAGTCTATTTTTGATTCATACACTTGCTTCGTTTCTTTTTTTTTTTAATAAAGTCTTGGTGGAAACCTTTAGAAATGGTTTGAGCCTTTGCATGCTTGTGGGATGGGTTAAGATAGCAGTGGGATGGGCAGGGATACCTTTGGGATGGGTAATAGCTGTGGGATAGATAAACCTCCAGTGCAAGCATAGTGGGACTGTATGGTCCACCCTCCCAGGTGCCACACCTTTGGCCCTTTATTATCAATAACAATGTAAGCATTGATCCACACATTTGAACATAAACACAACTCTTTATTAAATGCCCTGTTCATTGTAGGCCCACCCAATGTACATGGCCCAATCTCATCAGTGTTATGAGACAGGCTCAAGGAAGCATCCATTAAGCATCTATCATCCTGTCTTGCCACTCCACTGCTCCAGCTGGGGAGTTGCACCAGTGTTTCAGGAGGTTGCGCTGCTTCTTCCCTTCACGCGAGGCTCTGTTGGGGCCTTGCACATCCTCAGTGTCTATCAGGTTTCACCCTTGCCTCCATTCCCCAGGCTCCATGTCCCCATTGCCTTGTTGGAGGTCCACGAGCCTGTTCTGCAACACTGGGTAGTGGGTGCGCATGAGATTGTGCAGGATGCAGCAAGCTTCCATGATCATCCTCATGGTCTCTGGGCGATGCTGCATGGTGGTGAGAAGTACCTGGAACCTGTTGGCCAGGATGCCAAAGGCATTCTCCACCACCCGCCTTGCCCTGGACAGCCTGTAGTTGAAGATCCTCTCTTCACGGGTGAGGTATTTGGAGGTGTAGGGCTTCATGAGGTAGGTTGTGAGGGAGAAGGCATCATCCCCCATGATGAAGTAGGGCACATCTTGTGTGTCGTTGGGCAGGGGTTCTGGATCTGGGAAGCCCACGATGAGGTTGCGTTCCAGCTCCTCCTTGAGGTGACTGGAGTTGTATACCTGGGCATCTGAAGATGAGCCGTTGCCTGAAGCATCGATGTACATGAACTTGTAGTCAGCATTGACCATGGCGAAGAGGATGATGCTGAAGAAGCCCTTGGAGTTGAAATAAGTGGACCCCGACTTGGCTGGAGCTTTGCAGGCCACGTGCTTGCCATCTATGGCTCCAATGGTGTGGGGGAAGTTCCACTTCTGATACCACTGCTCTGCAACTTTCTTCCATCCTTCTTCAGTGGAAGGGCACTGGAGGAGCTCCTCCTTGTATTCTTCGATGATGGCCTGCACCACTTCTCTGACCACAATGCTGATGGTGTTGTGTGGCACCCTCCAGCCATACTGCATGCTCCTGTAGGTGGTCCCTGAGGCCAGGTGGTGCAGAGTGAGTGCCACGTTGAGCCCAGGGTCCAGGCTGGGCCGGAAGTTGGTGTTTGCCTTGGTCAACCTGGGTGTCAGCCGCTGCACAACTTCGTCAAACATGGCTGGAGGCATTCTCATAAAGTTCTGGAATGTCCGAGTGTCTTCATTCCTGAATTCCACCATCAGCTTGTTGTACAGTCCGTCCTCTGCTCTTCTGGCGAACCATCTTCGTACCCAGACGCTTCTTGGCCGCCCCTTTTTCTTCCCGTAGTAGAGTTCACAGAGCCTGTATATGGCTTCACACTGTTGCAGAAGGATGGTGGCTGCCAAAAGGACTGTGTTGCGATCCACAGTGGACATGACTGGATGCTGTGGAAGAGGAAGAGTCAGATGAAGGCTGCAGAGGTCTGCACAGCTAGGCTGCTGGTCTGAAAGTGAGGTGCAGGTGAGTTGCTCCCCCTTTTTATCTGCAGTATAGGTGTCCCTTTGTATCCTCTAGGCATCCTCTAGGCATCCTTAATATCCGAGATAGGTCCCCTCTGCGGCCGTTTTTTTCTGTTTTACATGCTTTGTTTCCATGCTGCATCCGCTAGGCATCCATTCTGCATCCGTTCTACATCTGTTCTGCTTCCTCCCTGCGTCCGAGTGGATGCGAGTTGCGCGGATGTGCAGCGGATGCCTAGCGGATATAGTGGATGCGTAACAGATGCAGAACGGATGCGTAGCGGATGCGTAGCGGATGCAGAACGGATGAATTGGATACATTTTCTGCGCAAAAGTTTTGAGTAGCTCAAAACTTTCTGAGCGGATGAAACGTCCATAAACGGATGCTGGACGGATAGAGAGGAAGCAAAACGGAGGCAGTGAGTACATCGCGTTAACCAACGGATGGCAAGCTTTTTGTCCGTTTTACATCCTCTTTGCATCCGTTGGTGCAGTGTGACGGGCTTTAGAAAAATAATGAGTATTTTAAGGATTTTGAGAGCTATTATGTTCACAATGCTACATTCTTTGTATCATCTTATTACTTTACACTGTGTAGCTCAGATAGGTTCTGTTGGTTCTGTGTTCAGTCACTTTAATTTTTATATGAGATGCTATGGACAAAGAGAAATAAATATTGAATAGAAAATCTGTAACTTTATAGGACAAAACAGCTCTAAAATGTTAAAATATTTATGTAAGTCATGATTAACAATAATTTCACTTCTTTTAATAGTCATATAAAGGTAGTGTCTGTTCTTTCATTTCATCCTAAATATTAACAGCCATTAGACATTTTGTTTTTTTCTACCTCAAATGCTGTAAAATAATTCTGTTACCTAGTTCAATCTCTGCAAACTCTTTTTGAGTTTCATTTGATCAGGATTGTTTGTCAGTAACTGCTTCTTTTGATTATTTGTAAGTTCATGCTTGTGTCATCAGTGATAATTTATAGGCTTCTTGTCAGCCTTTTTTCAGTTGTCCTTCATTTTTCCAACTGTCAAGATATTGTGCAGTAATTCTTGTCTTCACATTTATGCATCTAAAATATTTAACCATTTGTTTCATTTTAATGCTTCCAGATGGTATTTTGCTTTTACTTCATCTGATATCTAAAGTTTTGTATCTGAAGACAAGAAAATGGTCTCAGCCATTTACTCTAGTACCATAATTTGAAACAATTGATTCTGAGCTTTGGCAACTGGGAAAACAATATTTTGCCTTCCCACTTTAAATAAGGGATTTCTTCCTTGCTTCCAAGTTTCAGAGTGATTTTATTAGCATATCTAAGGTTTTGTTCCACAGAATTAATTCAAATTTCTATTTCTTTTGGAAAAATTAATATACAGTACATGCATTTCTACATATAAGCCAAAGAAACAAGTGAATCTTTGGAACATTCTTTTTTCTCTTTTGATCTATTGTTTTGATAAATGTTCTGTTTGTTTCTTCTTGGTCACCATACAAATTCTTCAACAGGCAAATGAGTTGATCTGGTGTTCCTGCTTTTAAGCCCTATACTCAGTTTGTTGTAGTATACATAGTTAGAAATCTTTGTATAACAGTAATTGAGCATTATTCTGTTAGTATGAGAGATAAGTGCAGCTATTTGATAATCTGAATATTCTTTATCTCTGCCTTTGAGAAGTAGTGGGATATAAATTGATTCTCACCTTGCATATTGGGAATGTGAACAACATGAATGGACAAGTTTATCACGATTGCTGGACATGTAAAAATGACAAACAAAACTTTGATGCATATGAGTTTAAAGATCAGTATTGAGTTGAAGCCAGAACTTTTCCTTTTAGGACTAATTGTTAAGCCCCTGGTGGAGACTGATTCTGAGGGAGAGGAGGAACAGCAGACAGGGAGTGGAAGTGTAGTTCGGAAGGTTTTACAGGTGGCTGGGGAAGGACAGAGGCCAGCTGAGCAGTCAGAGGAGGACCCAGGCCCTTCCCCTCTCCATCCTAGGGCATGCAGGGAGAAGAGGATAAGTTGTCTACTCAGGAGGAGAGGGCCTTGATCCTCTTCATGGGCTGCAGCTGTATTAACTGAATAAGAGGATGGACATGCATGTGTGTGTGTGTGTGGGGGGAAAGCTGGAAACAAAGTGTGGAAATATCTCTACTTTATGGTTCCGCTCTGAGTTTGGTATCCTTCCCAGTGTGTGTTCTGTTATCTGTGGACTCCTCCAGCCCTTATCTTGCCTGATTTGTGTTGGTTTTCTCCTTCTTCTTGTAACTGCTTGTGTGGGAGTTTTTTTGTCTTCTGTCAAGGATATTTGGAGCTTGGAAGCAAAGTGAAGGAATAAAAAGGGCTTCACTGGGTTTTTGTGACTGTGTTTATTTTGTATCCCACCCCCCTCATCACACTAATGGATAAAAAAGCAATGGAAAATTATTTCCATGAAATGGAAATTAATTGATTACTGTGGCAAGACGTATATGCAGAAGGAACTGTTAGTGAAATTGACAGTTGTTGTTGAGATGGATAAATTAATTTCTTTGATTAGAAAAAAGTTACTCTCTACATTTATTGGAAACTAGAAATTTCATACAGACCTTTTGTGTAAAAATAAAAAAATGAACTTGTGATTTACGACTTTGGTGACCAGATATAATAGATTATAGAACATTCATCATCTATCCACCTGAGGATGAAATCTTCCTAATGTTACCAATCAATAGTGTCCTGAGTTTTCTTTTGCCACTTGGGTCCATAATACTTGCTGATGTCATCAATGTATCTTGTTTTAGGTCTCTTTTGTGGAATCTATTCTATGTTAGTCCATCTGTCATCAGTTCTTCTTCCTATGTGACCAGCCCATTTCATTTCATTTCTTCTATTCTCTTGATGATATCATATACTTTCGTTTGTTCTTTAATCTATATGCAGATCTTTTTATCTTGTCTTGTGATGTCAAACATATATCTTTCCATGTCTTTTTGCACCACTTGTAATTGTCCACATTGTGAGGTCATTGTCTATATTTTGCTGGGATATGTTAGAACAGGTAGCACACACTGATTGAAGACTTTGCAGACATAGAGCGAATTTGTTCTTGAAAATTAAGCTTAGCTTGCCAAATGCATGCCCACCAAAATTATGATAAAATTTTAGACAGGAATATTAAAATTGTCTGCTGTGAAGAATATTGGAAGCTGCTTTGTGTCTTCTTTTTATTTTTTCCCAACCTTTTTCTTTCCTTGCACTTTTTGATTACTCTTTACTTTTTATCCTTTTCTTTTTTATTTATTTTATTTGGTTTGTCAATTGCTTACAAGATAATAGGTATAAGTAAAAACATAGTTATGAATACATGGATACATATAAGAAAAATAAAAGAAACAATAGGACAGGCACAGTAGCCACATTGGTGTGCTTATGCACACCCCCTACAGACCTCTTAGGAAAGGGGTGAGGTCAATAGTAGAAAGTCTAAGGTTAAAGTTTTTGGGGTTTGGGGAAGAAACTGCAGAGTCAGGTAGAGTATTCCACACATTAACCACTCTATTGCTGAAGCCATATTTCCTGCAATCAAGTTTGGTGCGGCTAACCTTAAGTTTGTATCTATTGTTGTTCTTGTATTATTATGGTTGAAGCTGAAGTATTCATTGACAGGTAGGACATTGCCATGTATGATTTTATATGCTATACTTAGATCGGACCGAAGATGGCATAGTTCTTGGTTTTCTAAGTCTAGAATTTCAAGTCTGGTGGCATAAGGTATTCTGCAATGAGTAGAGGAGTGGAGAACTCTTCTTGAGAAATATTTCTGGACTTTCTCAACTACGCTAATAGCAGATACGTAATGTGAATTCCACACTGATGAGTTGCATTCGAGTATTGGTCTAACAAATGTTTGTATGCTCTTGTTAGTAGTGTGATATTACCAGAGAAAAAGCTATGTAAGATTAGGTTAACAACTCTTGATGCCCTTTTGGCTATGTTGTTACAGTGGGCTCGAGCACTTAGATCATTAGAGGTCCTTTACAGAGGTCCTTTACAGAGCTTGGATCATCAACAAGGTCTTGATTATTCAGCTTGTATTTTATTTTCTGATTTTTTTTGCCAATATGTAAGACAGAGCATTTATTTGTTGAGATTTGAAGTTGCCATTTGTTTGACCATTCTGATACATAGTCAAGATCTTTTTGAACGGTAGCAATATTGCCTGTGGTATTGAACAGTTTTACATCATCAGTGAAGAGAACGCAGTTGCTCTTATGATCACAGAGGTCATTTATGTAGAGTATGAAGAAAGTTGGTCCTAGAACACTGACTTGGGGGAACACCGCTGTTAACAGGTACAGAATTTGATAGGACACTCCCATTTGTTATCTGTTTGACAGGAATGCTTCTATCCAGTTATGCAATTGTCCAGAGATACCACAAGATTTGTAAGAGTTGCAGATTACAGGATAGTTTTTTCCTAAAACTAAATTGTTTATTAGAGAGTAGGTTGTTTGTCCCTAAGTGGAGGATAATGGATTGGTTAATAATTGATTCCAGAATAATTTTCAACGAGGCTGGGATCTCCCTTTTTGAAGATGGGGATGACCGTGGCTTGTGACCATAGATTAGGCAAGGAGCTGGTCTTGAAAGATTTTTAAAAAATTATGCTTCGAGGTTCTACTATGGCAGTGGGTAGCTTTTTTGAAGAAGTATGCACATATTCCGTCCAGTCCAATAGATAGAAATGGTTTTTGATTGGGTAGTGCTTTTTCAACATTGTCTTCTGAAAAATTGATATGTATTAGATCATTGTAATTGTCTGTGGTTTGACTAGGAAATACTGGGCATGATCCATTGCTGTTTACAAATACTGGGCCAAAGAATGTGTTAAAGCTGTTGGCTTTAATGGTGTCATTGTTGCAGTCTTTACCATTAGGTCCTATCAGTGGTGGGATGGACCTTGAGTCTTTTAGTTTGCTGTTTCCAAAATTGTAAAAAGTGTGGGTGATATTGGTGCGTAGAAGGTTTTCCTCTTGTTTAATGTGACAATTGGTGCATTCAGTCTTTATCTGGTGGCATAAATTTTTGTATCGGCTTTTTTATCGATTTGTTTTTCCTCCAGAGTGATCTCTTTTTGGATTGAAGATTTCTTATTGTTATGGGTAATCTGTTTTTTTTTTTTGGGGGGGGGAGTTGTTATTGGTACATATAGTTTGATGACTCTTTTGACTTCAAGTAAAAATACGTTGTAATGGTCTTCGCATCCAGTGAATAGAGATTGCCAATCAAGGGATGAGAGATCGTTGTCTAAAAGATCATAGTTGCCTTTTTTGAAGTTATATTTGGGGATTACATCATTGTGATGATTTCTGTGAGGGCATATGTTGAGACAAAAATCAATCATATTGTGGTCACTGTTAGAAAAGGGTTCTTTCGTTTGTATTCCGTAAATTCAATTCAAACTATTGCAGAAAATGAGATCGAGGCAGTTGTTAAGTCTAGTCTTGTTGGTTACTAGTTGTTCCAGTCCAAGATTTGTAATAGCATTGTAGAAGGTTGCATGTATGGATTCAGTTGTACATTCATTTAGGGTACAGTTAATATGAGGTAGATTGAAGTCACCAAGAAAGATAAAAGTGTGTGGGCAGGATGTTGCTCATGTTAGTGGTGAATTTAGCTTGTTTACATGTTCGATGTCATAATCAGGTGCTCTGTAACATGGTAAGAATTGAAATGTGACATTTAAGGACAGTTCACAGATAATGGTCTCAGGAAGAGGAAGCTCCTGGGTAACTTGGATGTTTTTTAGATGTAAGGACTTTTTATAGAAAATAGCAACACCACCTCCTCTGCGGATTTCATGATCTGATCAGTAAACATGATAGTCTCTTACTGTGGTAATGGAGTCAGGGGATGATCCGTTGAGCCATGTTTCACAGACAAATATAATGTCGAATTTAGCCATATTTAGTCAGAGGAGAAATTCAGGAATTTTATTCACAAGGCTTCTTGCATTGAGTAGCTTGCATTTAAGGCCAGCTGTGGTTGGACTTGATGTAGTTTAATAAAAAATAGCCATAGGAGACTAAGCATAAATAAGAGAAAAAGCTTAGCTTACCCTGCTCAGCACTTGCTCCCCTGAACCTGTCACTGTTTATTTTCAATGTTGGTATCAATGGTGATATATATATATAATATGATGATATATTACACTCTAAATTGAAAAAAGTTGCTTGTGTTCTGATTCAGTTTTTAATTGGTGATGATTCTTCTGTGTTTCATTTTACCCTAATGGGAAATTATCTTGATATATGGTCATTCATGAATTATTCTAAAATCTCTTCAAAGATACTTAGAATAATGGCCGTCTCCACATTTTGTTAAGTGCCAACTGAGGCATACAGAACTTTTTATCAACAGGAACAATTGAAGAAGAACAACAACTACTATTACAAGAAATAAACTCGATGAAAACAATCACTGAAAAGATAAATGGGTAAATTAGTGCATTAGAAAAAGGTAACTTAGCCAATAAAGGAATAGAACTAACTATATAAAAAAGTAGTTGAAGTGGTAATTGAATGGAATAGATTATAAGTGTTTGCATCTATTCTTAGCAACTTTTTAAAGTTAATTTCATAGTTTATTCTTCTGGTTTCAAGTCACTGAGGTTCAAGATTTCAAAATTATTTCTGATGTTTTCCTTTAAAAATAGGGATATGATCGGCTTACTTATTCCAGTTCAGCTAACTTTAAAATTACTTATTAGCAATTAGTGATCTGCCATGTCTTTGCTGTAATAACTGAGCTCTTCCAACTTCTTCTTCCATTAATATAGTCAGTTTGATGGATATGCTTCAGGTCTCAACAATGAAATAGTGTTATGTGAACGGATCCAGGAAGTGTGTTTTCTCTGCAGTGATGTCTGTCTTCTGGAGGTATACATGGCTTCTAGCCTGATGATGGTAAGAAGTCTGTTTTAAAGCCAGGCTCTTCTTCCAGATTTTTGGGACAGGATGATGGTTGAATCCCTGTTGTATGGATTTGGTATATATGCTTTTTTTCAGACCATGCATAAATTTTTATTTTGTTACACTGTATCTTTTTTCAAAGCCAGCCAGAATCCTTATATTGGATGACTACCACATTATACAAATAAATAAATACTCTTTTATAGCCTCTGCTGTCTTTTCTACTTTGTCTGCAAAATTCCTGCAGCAGTCTATCAGCCCATTTTATTCCTTGTCCCCATCTATTTCTGAGTTATTTCTAAGATTCAAGCTTATCACAGTATGGCATGTTTGTTTGGAACATCACATTACAGGATGGCAGATAGTGTTTACTTTATTCTGTCAATGTCCATTGATGATAGTAGATATTCTTCCATCATCTATGTCTATGAACCTTTGTTTATTTCTCTCCCTAATCATATAATCAAACCAATCATATTGTAGCCAAGTTGGTGGAGTTAATAGTTACCATCTGCAGTGCCAGCACTAAACAAAGTTTTACTTCAATGTTTTTTCCCTTTTCTTTTTTCCTTGTTCCTTTCCTTTATTAATTTTTACATTTGTATGTACATTTCCTTCCCCCAGTCATTCCTCTTGCTTCCTGATTTCCTAGCATTTGGAGAATCTACCAAGGGTTACCAAAAAGGACTCCAAATTAAATCAAACAACTTTTAACTCTTTTTCTCACACAATTTTCTGACTAGTATTTATATTTTGTTGCTTTGCAAACACTCATATTTCTTTATTCCCTTTGGATATGTACTTGAGCTTCTCCCACTGGCTTTGTCTATTGTTTGTGAGGGACAGTGAGTGACTAGTGTCTTGAAGAAATTGATCTTATGCAGTCTGGTAAAGGGGACAGGAATATATGCAGAGAATACTTAGCAGGATTTCTTTTCTTTCTTTCTTTTAGTTAGTTAAATAATTCTTTCAATGAGTTGTGAACAAACAGTGTTCAGATTCAAAGCTTTGATGAAATTGTATGCGTTTAACCTCACTTTCACTCACATGGTTATTCTCCAGTGAGCTGTCCAGAGCATCCAGGCCAGGGTAATACTTCCATCTACCACTCAATAGGCTGAACAAAGTTCTGAGGACCCGCCTCCTTGCCACTTGACCCCAGTTACAATCAGTGTTGGTAAAACATTTTGCTCAAGAGTCTAGATATGTTCTTTTGAGTTCACTGGAATATTTTGTTTCAGGTCTTTTATAGGGCTTAATTGTTCTACACAACATTGATCTTATATCTCAGAGGACCTCTTGTGGAGTATGAATGCTAACATGCTTGTGAGGAAGGCACAGAAGCTGTACTTCCTGAAAATGCTCAGAAGATAAATTTATCTCAGCATCTACTTCTGTCCTAGTACCGTAGCACTATTGAGAGTGTACTGACATACAGCATTCTTGTATGGTATGGGAGCAGCTCTATAGCAGACAAAAAAACTCCACAGAGAATCATTAAAACTGCCCAGAATATCATCGGGCTCCAGCTACCAGCTGTGGATGACATCTTCGCATCTCGCTGTTTGAGGAAGTTGCACAACATTGTCAGAGATTCTTCTCATCCTACTTACAATCTTTGTGAACTGTTGCCTTCCTGCAGAAGATACAGAACAATTAAAACACGCACCAAATGTTTTCTGAACACTTTTTATCCCAGAGCTATAATTGCACTTAACAATGAACTTAAGGACCACTATCAGTGGAGCTGTTGGACAGTATTACTTGGTCTGTTGTGTGGATGCTTGTGTGTTTTAGGGGGTGGGGAATTTTGGTGGGTGGGGTGTGTTTGGGGATTGTCATGTGTGTGTGCATGTTGGGTTTGGTCTCTGAGTGTTATGTGAATTTCTTTGTATGTGTATACTGTATATACAATAACATATGATGATAATGATGATGATGATGATGTGAATTTATATGTTTATCTTTCCTGTTAGAATCCTTTTTGGGAATCTGCTTTTCTAGGAATTCATTTAGTTTGGTATGCCAAGTAACTGATAAGATATGGTCATGTGTCTCTTTCTGTCCCTCATGGCATCTTGAGTTCCTTTTCATTGATGTAGGCTGTAATGTTTTTATATTCTTTTAAATCTTGTCACATTCTCATCTCCTCAGGTACTCGCAGGTTAGATTTTTCACAAGCTCCAAGTATTGTCATTCAGATGCCAAGCTGTGGTGGCAGGGGGACATCTCCATTGCAAGGTTTAGGCTTTCATGTGGCTGGTGCCATTTCTAATGGCTTATCTCCAACAGTATTTCTTTCATCAGCTTTTGCATATCCCCAAAGCAGAAAACTTCTTTGGGATATCCATATATTGGGCATTATACACCTGGAAGGTTTTTATATTAATATTCATCTACTATAAAAACTCTTTTTTTCTTCACATCAACAAGAAATATAATAGTTTACCTTTCTATTGTAAAACAGTTTGAATAGGCATTAATTGTTAAATTAAAGATTAATCGCTAAATCAAAACCATAATTCTACATTGGCTATTAATCAATACATTGGTTTATGTTCAAAATTGAATACATTTGAACCAATTTAATAACTTGATTTTATGGGCTCTTATAAACTGCTGCTTGTAAGATGAGCCAAACTGTAAATTTAAGATGCTACATGAATATTGATTTCAGATTTGTTACAGAATTCTTCATGTGATGGTCATTATATGGAAGAGGAATCTTTAATTTAACTTTAATTTAATTTAACATTAATTTAACTACTTTGCTGTGGTTGACTTTCTTTCTGAATTTTAAAAAAGTTCATTTGTCTATACAATACTCTCAGCTTATAATCTCAATTGGAAAGAAGTGGATTGTGTCAAACAGTGTAATGTTATGTCTCAATGAGAAATGCAGGAACTGTGTCAACACCAGTAGCAAAATTTCTATAAATATAATTTCTTTCATAGAGTTATAAAACAGTAGGGTGGTAATCTGTTTATTCTCCTATGAGCTGTTCAGAGCATCCAGTAGTGGGAGGTGCTTAGTCTCCGCATTCACAGGCTGAGCTTGATTTGTGGAACGCTCCTCCTCCACCTCGTGACTCCTCCTCAGCATTCCCCAGTTTTTGCTCAGCCTCGTGCGAGACAGGTAGAGCTTTGGATGCTTCCTGAAACGGGAACATTAGCAGGTTTGATTGCAGTTCAGTTTCTTTTGGTTTTCTTTGTCTTTAGCCTTCAATCCTTTAGCAGTCTGAAAGTCCGGTTTAAGGGAAGCGCTGTTCACGCCCCCCCCTCAAAAGAGATGGCGGGAAGCTTTTGTTGTTGCTCTGCACCACCTCGCCACAGCCAAAATTTCCTTACCTCTGCCAGTTTGATTGCCGCTGTGTCTTTAATTCCATTTGCTTGCTAGCGGCTTGATCTTTCATTTTTAAAAGTCGTATCACCTTTACCCCCCC
>BLBF01000006.1:53369048-53379096 GCA_015471245.1 Laticauda colubrina | reverse complement strand
GATAGATAGATAGATAGATAGATAGATAGATAGATAGATAGATAGATAGATAGATAGAATATTAATATACTATGTATACTGGTATATTTTTCAGAATATATGTATTATGGAACAAATAATCCTACATCCCTTTTGATAGCAAATTGACTTCTGAAGCCAGCCTATTTATATAACCCTCCCAGGATTTTAGTCTTTGCTGAGGTTCACTTTTTAAGAGTGATTTAGAGACACATATACACTTATTAATCATGTGGTTGATATCATACTTATTCATTACTAAGATGCATTGAACAAGGTTATTCAGCTAGAAGTTGCATTAAATCAAAGTAAAAGTATTGCCAAGTAGTAACATCAAAATCTTTCTTTTCAATTTAAACAGAAGCCATATTGTATTTAGCCAAGGAAATTTTATGTCTAAAATTACTCTATGGAAAAGTTCAGCTAAAGAATACTTTAGTCAGAAGCTACATTGTTTGAAGTGGGAAAATACTGCTTAACATTTCAGTATGGAACCAGCTGTCATGAACCTGGAGGCAAAAAGGGTTATTAATCTCTATCATCTTTCCTTCCCCGACTAGGATGATACACTTCCATAATAAATTGGCTTCTAATTTCTGTGCTTCATTCTGATAAATGTCATAGTTTGGCTTATCATTTTACTATTTTTCAAAATTTAATTAATTAAAATTCACATGTTCTTTATCTTGTATTTCTTCTCACCATTTCAAAAGCAAAAGCAAGTGAATTTTCACATTTGCAAGAGGCTAACTTTTAATAGTTTGAAACTTAAGTCACAGCTGTATTATTTTGCTGCATCTACATTTTCAATCTACATTATACGATGTAGTCCTCATCTTATAACAGGTCATTTAGTGACCATTCAAAGTTACAAGAGCACTGAAAAATATGACATAATCAGTGTTCGCACTTATGACCATTGTAACATCCCCATAGTCATGTGATCAAAATTCAGACACTTGCAGTTGACCCATATATATGATGGTTGTTGCAGTGTCCTGGGGTTATGTGATTACCTTTTGTGACCTTCTGACAAGCAAAGTCAATAGAGAAGCCAGATTCACTTAACAACAGTTTGAATAATTTAACAACTACAGTGATTCACTTAACAACAGTGGCAATAAAGATTGTAAACATGGCAAACTCTTTTAAATGTTTTACTTAGCAACATGAATGTTGGCCTCATTTTTGGTTGTAAGTTGAGAACCACCTGTATTAAGTTTATGCACATTGAAAGTAAAGAAAAAATTCCATCTCTTTGGCTCTTTGATTTTTCTTTTCTGATTACAAATGATCTCTTTGTAGGTAATGTGTCTCTATTGTATAAAAGAAGTGACCTTTCTAAAGATTAATTTCTATGGATAAAATTATTACTTTTGAATGCATCATCCTACACATTCAGCTCTTAGGCATGTTCAGTCAAGACATAATCAATGTCTTAAGGTCATGTTATAACTTTTCAATGACATTTACATGACACTTTTGTCAGTGGAGAATTTCAACTGATCAGACTTATTTCAATAGTTCATGCTGAGAAAGTTAATCTCATTTTTCTTCTCCAGAAAGCTTGGGTACTGAGAATATAGTGTGTAATGCTTTGGGTGTGTGTTTGTGTATGTGTCTTTACACATACTGACAGTTGAGTGAGGAGGATTAAATTGTGTCCTACAGATAGTTAAATAATTGAGAATATAAAAAAATATTGTTTATAGAAAATTAAGTTTGAGTAGTACTCTCGCGAATCAAAGGTAATGCTGGAAATAAATTATATTAGCAGATTTAGGATTCTGTGTAGCAGCGGGATGAAGGGCATGACTTAGCAGTTGAAGATACTGAGCTTGTCAACTGATATCCTTGGTCCAAGACCTGAGCAGCATGCAACAGGGTAATCTCCCATTACTTGTCCTAGCTCCTGCCAACCTAGCAGTTCAAAAGCATGCAAATGTGAGCAGATAAATAGTTACCACATCAATGGGAAGGTAACAGCGCGTGCCTCTGCATATAGTCATGCTGCCCTCATGACCACAGAAGTATCTTTGGATAATGCTGGCTCACTCAGTTAGGAAATAGAGATGAGCATCACTCCTGAGAGTCAGACAGGACTGGACATGGGAAACCTTTACCTAGCAGCTGAAAAATACATTGAAAATTGAGTAGAACAGGATCAAATTTGGAAACAGAGGCTAGCAAAAAAAGGATAGATTTTATAACTGATTTATGGGCTAGCATCAAGCTCCCCAACATAACAGACGTTATGACAAAGTATATAAGTATATGACATACCAGTAATGCTAACAATATCCATAATAACTAATATGTTATTTACTGAAACAACTAGGTTTTTACTATTAAAGACACAAAAACAATTCAGAGTCTTTTGAAAATGAATTAGACCTGACTCATAGCCTCTGAATAAAAAGAAAACAAAACAAAAAAACAAAAAACACACAATCTTGAATAAATCTAATAAATTATATTGTTTTGTCCCCAGTTCCAGCAGAATTGGGTCACATGTTCTTTTTTGATAGGAAAGCTATGGTCATGTCAGCATGAGTGCTTACGTTTAGCCAGTGAGAAAGATACATAACAAAACAATAATATAATATAAGACAGCAATCAAAGAATATTAAAGACTACAATAAGGCAAACAAGAAAGAAAGACCCCTTCTACCAGTTGGAATTCCAGACACATGATGGACAGATGCATATGAGGTTCTAACTAATTTATGAAGCTCTGAACCACCATTACTCTCACTTGACATGATCCTCTCATATCACCAGAGTTTTCTAAGGACAAGTGTATCTTATCTTGCCTTGGAATAAAATACCTAATTCTGCTGAGAATGAGACCATCTTGAGGTTAAGAAGTATTTGTTTATAATAGGTGGTGATAACACCATCTCAAAGGAGTATTCATTTATTTCAAAGTTCCTTTCAAAGTTTTAAAAATGGCAATGAGAATGATTATCTTGCTCTGCACAATACAGGACAAAGTAAAGTATAATTTAAAACTAACAATTTAATGATGAAAATTGTTCTGTATAAAATGGTATACTCCAAATGCCTCAAATGTGATTGGCCAGAAAGGCCTGCACGGGATTGGTTCACTAAGAAATGCCTCTTAAATGGAATAAAAGGGGTCGTACCATATTTTGACGACGTCCTAATTTCGACTAAAGATACGACCCAACTAGAAAAAAGACTAAGAGAAGTGCTAACAATATTTAGAGAATCTGGCCTGAAAGTTAAAAAGGAAAAATGCTGCTTAATGACTGATCAACTGCGTCGAATTTCTGGGCTACTTAATTGACGGAGAGGGTATACACCCTACAGAAAAAAAGGTCAAGGCTATTAGAGATGCACCACAACCAAAAAACAAAATGGAATTGCAGGCATTTTTGGGTCTAATAAATTTCTCTAACATATTCCTCCCCCATAAAGCAACGTTAGCAGAACCATTACACCGTTTGCTGGTTAAGAAAACTAATTGGACTTGGGGTCATAGAGAACAAAAGGCATTCCAGAGAATAAAAAATTTATTAACCTCAGACAGCGTTCTTATCCAGTTTAGTAACACACTTCCATTGACGGTCACCTACGATGCCTCACCGTTTGGAGTCGGTGCCATCCTGAGCCACCAATTACCTGATGGGAGAGAGGCACCCATCGCCTATTATTCAAAGACTCTTTCTAATGCAGAATGTAACTTTAGTCAACTAGACAGAGAAGCCCTGGCAATTGTCGCCGGAGTGAATCGTTTTCACGAGTACCTCTATGGAATAAACATTTTCTATTTGTAACTGACCATAAACCATTACTAGGAATTCTGGCAGGAAACAAACCAACACCGAACATTTTGTCCCTGCGAATGACTAGATGGTCAGAATTCCTAGCAGCATACTCTTACACATTGACACATCGACCCGGGAAACAAATCTCCCATGCAGACGCATTAAGTCGAACACTGCTGCCGACGACAGAGAAGACCCGGCACCAACAATGACCACCCTACAAATAGAAACATGTCCTGAACTGCCAATATTTGCAAACTATGTCCCCAGAGCCACCGCCAAGGACCCAATGACTGACCGCATTTTAAACTGGGTAGGTAAAGGCTGGCCGGAAAACCAAAAAACTGAAAACTTTAAACCTTTCCAGACCAGACAGACTGAACTTTCAATTCAAAAAGGCTGTTTATTGTGGGGTGATTGGATGGTAATTCCTGCTAGATTACAAACTAAAGTGTTGGACATGCTTCATGAGGGCCACCCTGGTATTGTAAAAATGAAAAGCCTAGCTTGGAGCTATGTCTGGTGGCCTGGTTTAGATAAGGATATTGAATACTGGGTTGCTACTTGCACTAAATGCCAGAAAACCAGACCTTCCCCACCACAAGCACCCATAAGGGACTGGGAGACCCCACGAGGCCCCTGGTCTCAGATCCATATTGATTTTGCGGGTCCTACTAGGGGGCATACTTTTTTGATTGTCGTAAATGCATACTCAAATTGGTTGGAAGTTGTAGTAATGTCATCTATGACAACCGATGCGGTCATTAAACAACTCAACAAACTATTCACAACCCATGGATTGCCGGACGTCCTAGTGTCCGACAATGGGTCTCAATTAACCACCATACAATTTGAGCAGTACCTAGCCTCCTTAGGTATATGCCATGCACTAACCACGCCGGCCCACCTGGCAGCAAATGGTAGGGACGAGAGAATGGTCAGGTTTACTAAAGAGGGATTAGAAAAAATGGACCTCGGGGATGTCCAGGATAAAATTAACCGTCTACTCACTCTCCAACATATCACCCCCAGCACTGTAGCTAACGAAAGCCCAGCGGAATTGTTAATGGGGAGAAAACTTAGGTCACAATTAGATAGGTTACATCCAAATTACACTTTGGAAAGACCCCTCGATTCCTCCAGCCATTCCCGCACGTTTGAAATTGGCAACCTAGTCTACGCAAAAAATTTCACTGGTGACCCTCTATGGTTTCCAGCCAAAATCACACAAATAACAGGCCCCCGGTCCTACCGCCTAACTGTAGACGATGGCAGGGAATGGAAGCGGCACATAGACCAGCTTCGTTCCCAAAATATTGAACGAAATACAAATACACAGCCCCAAATAATAAAAATCAATGAAAACAAAACCAAAGGGGGGGGGAAATACAAGAAAATAATTATAAAGAACTTTTTAAAATAAATCCAGAACATCTAACCAATCAAAAAGAGCAAAAAGAAAACTTACGGTTAGATGAGACTTGCAGAAAAAATCCAGACAAAGGGAAACCATCCTGGGAGGGGCCAGCCGAGCCAGCTCGGCCTGCCCGGGAAAGCCAGGAGGGAGCGGCAAAACCACCGGCCTGAGCAACTCAAGCAGTAGCAAAATGGCTGACTCACCCTTCCAGGCGGTTCCATGGAGAAGAGCCGGAGAGACAGCAACCCCATCCGAACCGGTTGAAATCTCCAGTGAAAATGAACCGTGCAAGTCCAGTAGAGTTAGAAGAAGCCCCACCTACCCGCAAAACTACGTCACCCACGTAGGACTAAACTAAGGGGGGAGGGGTGTTCTGTTTAAAATGGTATACTCCAAATGCCTCAAATGTGATTGGCCAGAAAGGCCTGCACGGGATTGGTTCACTAAGAACCAATCCAGGAGGACTGCCGAAAGGCGGAAAAATCAAATAAATGTCATTGGCTACAAGCCGGCAGGCAAGCCGAATATAAAGGCTTCCGCGGCTTGAGCCAAACCGTTCTGTTTTCTGTAAATAGTGAAATAAATACATTTGCTGTTGGAATCCAGTCTACCTTGCGTTTTTCCGGACAGAACAAAAATAAATATGAAATGCTAAATAATTCTGTATTTCATACTCAGCCATATACATAAAGTAAAGCAGGGAAACATAATTGTTGAAAATTAGTTGTTTAGGGGGATTTAGTGTGAAAAGATAAAATATCCTGAGTTTTCATTTTTATATCCTGCTGACCATCGGGCTCCTGAAGAATCCTAGTTCTGCAGAGTTTGATTCAAACAGGCAGTATGCCTCATTACCTTCACTTTCAGATTACTTGACTTTTCAGGATCTGAGCCAATTAACCTATGATTGTTTCCAGCTGTTGCATTTTCAACCACTGCTTGGCTGGCCTTTCCTGAAGTTGCCTGATCTGGGATTTGATCCTGTAATTTCTCACTTCTTTATTAATAATCCTCTAAAGGAGACATGGGAATGCTTTTGTAATATAATCAGCAGTTGAACTGTTGATTATTCAGTTGAGTCTTGCAAGATATTGTTTTCAAATGCACAATGAGACAATTGGAGTAATAAAACTTAAGAAAAATAGATGAAATAATTAAAATAGATGAGTAATGAATACAATACAATAAATAAAAATAGGGACTGTTAATGGTGAATTTTAGCATGTAATTATATTGCATGGAACTTCATTATGTTTAGAAGTGATTGACAATGCTTTTTAGAATCCACTTGCCCCAGATGGCTTTATTAAAGTGAAAGATTTCAGAAGATCATCTGGGAAACTGGATTGGCACTGTCAGCTTTCATAGCAACAGTCATATATCCGAAAAAGAAAAAAAAAATCCATTTTGCTTTAAAAATCAGTGAATTGCATGAATTAAAAAGTGATTATCATTTCTTGATATGATCACTCTGTTATCACTAAAATATGAACAATCTCATTTTCTTATGCCTGATACCATATGAATACCATTGAATTTTTTTATTCCACAAAAATATATGCTCCTCAGTCATATGCTTTTTTAAGTGTACATCATAAAATATAGAGAAAAGATTTTTGGAAGAAAAAAAACCTGTAGATTGAAAAAGATCTGCAAAAAGTAGAACCAACAACTGCAGTGAAGAATGAACAGCTCTTGGAAAAGGAGAGGATGTAAAATTGCCCACATGCACCATGAACAGTTGCACCATCCAAGGCGATTGCAAGGCAGGAGTTCCCACTGGGTTTTGAGCACTGGGAGATGATTAAAATAACCATCTTGCTTATAAGCATAGTCAGCACTAATTTTTTAAATTTTCTTTTCTAACCATATTAAAAAAAAAAATTGTTTACTAATTATTGGAGACTTTTGGATCAACAAATCTGAAAACAGTGGATTACATTTCCTTCAATTTTTTATGAAAGAAAACCAAAAATTTAAGATTTAAAACAATTAAAATAAGCAGCAAAAAAATCTAAATAAGACTTTGATAGTTTAAAAGTATGAATAAATAGAGTAAAGATCCAGATAAATTTGGAATAAAATTTTGGGATTAATTATACAGAATCCTACTGTGGGAAATAGATTTTTGCAAAATAAATAATGAAAAGCAATTTTTAAAATGTCACTCAAACTAAAGATTCTATTTAAAACACACACACACACACCTGATTAATAGCAAATTGATGGTGTGTGTAAAATGATGCAAAATATTTTAACATTTAACATTCTGACACTTTTGAGAAGTGGCATCAAAATTAATATCAACAAATTAAACAACAATATTGGACACGATGGATAGACTATCCAAAAGATGTGGTGGAAATGGCAGATGAGGATTAAGTTGTATTTGACAAGATAGAGAGTGGCATTGAAAATGGAACTCCAAATTACAAGTTTATGAAACACTATGAGACAGTTTATTGACACTAGGCTTGCAAAGATGATACTTACTTTAGGAGGTAGGCTATGGGATGAAGAGATAATTGGTTGTAAACTTGTGCATGTGTGTGTAATATATGTGTGTGTGTGTGTGCGTGTGTGTGTGTGTGTATTACACATATGTTGTGTGTAAACAACACACATGTTTTCGTAGATTTTCATGGGTACAGGCATGTAGGTCTAAGTGTGTTCGGGTGTTTTCCCTTGTAAGATTAAGAGTATCTTGGTGACGTTTTGGCAAGGTCCCACTCGCCATCCTGAGGCTGGTGCTTTCAGCTTTGTGCCAGTGCAAGCAGTGTGTGATCAGAGCTGCCATCTCTCTATAAATACTGATGGTGGGGGTTGGTGCTCTGGGCTGGTTGGCTGCGCTGCTTTCTCTTGATTAGTTGATGGAATTGATGTTGGTATAATGGGCTGTGTGGTGGGCTTGTGAGTTTTGTTGTGGAGATATCTTGGATCTGTGCTGTAATTTCCAGGGTCCTTTGTTTTAACAGCTTGGGTAATGGGTTGTGTGATGGGCTTGCAAGTTCTTTTGTTGTGGTGTCTTGGGTCCTACGTTGTAATCTCCTGGGTCATTTGTGTTTTGATCCCTTTTCCATTAGCCTCCTTGGCTAATGACTTGGCTTGTTACTACAGCTTGTTTTATATATCTATATCTATATCTATATATCTATATCTATATCTATATCTAATATATACACATATATATATCTTTGGTTATTTGTGTTTTCTCCCGCGTAAAATTGGAAGTATCTAGGCAACGTTTCGATGAAGTCTCATTCATCATCTTCAGGCTCGTTTCATCGGCTCTGTGCTTCTCAGAGTAAGCCTGAAGATGATGAATGAGACTTCATCGAAACGTTGCCTAGATACTTCCAATTTTATGCGGGAGAAAACCCGAATAACCAAAGATCCACATACAAATACCCTCGAAAACCTCAGAAAATATATGTGTGTGCGTGCGTGTGTGTGTGTGTGTGTGTGTGTATGCTGTTCAGCTTTGTTCTGGTATTTTCCCACATCCTTGTAGCTGTGCTTTTAAAGTTGTAGCAACGTTTTGGCAGAATCTCATCTGCCATCATCAAGCTTCTGTATTGAGTTCATATGTGGGTCAGGCTATCACAGCCGTTAGTTTTAAATTTGAGGCTAGCCTACTGCTGTGCCAGAATGGTTTTTTTCTTCATCCTGATTGGTTGGGAGTCTTGGTCTCTGTTTATTGGTCTTGGAGTTTGCTGTGTTCTCCTTGATTGGTGTTTCTAATATCTTCTGTCTGTTTTGTGGCTTTTTATGTGTCTTGATTGGCTGGCAACATTGTGTTCCTGTATTGGAGGCTTTTAGTGCAGCTTGACTCCGAGTAAATGGACGGCTATTATTTGTTAGGAAGCTAGGTTTCATCTGGGTTTCTGGTTGGGGTGTGTTTGAGCTGGAGGTATCAGGGGGAGTATGTTTCTGCCCAGGTGTTAGCTGCTTGTGGTGTGGAGATTTTTTTGTTTGAGAGTGCAGGCTTCCAAATGATTGACAGTCTGGTGGAATCATCTCTACTATTCATGCTTTCAGGCCTTTTTTCAATCTCTATGGCTTCTCTGATAGTTCTATGGCTGCTGTTTTCTGTACTGGTTAGGGTTTTAGTGCCATTGAAGTTGATGCTATGACCTGTGGCTTTCATGCGTTGGACTGGTGAGGAAGTGTGTTCCAGCTTTTTTACTGAATTTTTGTGTTCATCCATGCGGGAACTTATTCTTCTCTTGGTCTGTCCAATGTATGTGACAGGGCATGATGCACAGGGGACTTCATATATGCCTTGGTTTTCCAGGTCAATTTTATTTTTGGGGTTTCTAAGAATGGCTGCTATTTTTCTGTCTGTTTTGAAGGCAGTCTTGATGTGATGCCTGTGTAGTATCTTACTGATTTTATCTGTAATACCTCTTATGTAGGGCAGGACAGCGGTTCCATAGGTCTGTTGATCTTCTAGGTCTCTATTATGTCTTAGTGTGTTTTTGTGGATCAAGCTGGTGATTTTGCTTTTTTGGAAGCCGTTGGCGGTCAGTACTTTAGTCAGGGTGCATAGTTCACTCTTTATGTGTGTCTTGTCTGCCAGGCGTTTAGTTCTGGTAATTAGCGTTTTGGCCATGGAGTTTATCTGTGCTGGGTGGTAGTGGGATTGGGCGTTGAGGTAGCGGTTGGTGTGTGTTTTCTTCTGGTATACGTTTTGTCCTAGTGTGCCATCTGTTTTTTTGTAGATTAGTACATCTAGGAATGGTAGATGTTTGTTTGTTTCCGTTTCCATGGTGAACGGAACTTCATGGTGATGATGGCAGATGAGATTCTGCCGAAACGTTGC
>BLBF01000006.1:53350972-53368648 GCA_015471245.1 Laticauda colubrina | reverse complement strand
GAGTTGATCTTTGCAGGGTGGTGATGGGATTGTGCATTTAGGTAGCGATTGGTGTGTGTTTTTTTCCGGTAGATGTTGTGTCTTAGGGAGCCATTGGGTTTTTTGTAAATTAGGATGTCCAGGAAGGGAAGTTGGTTTTTGGTTTCTGTTTCCATGGTGAATTGTATTTTGCGGTGTAGGTTGTTAAGATGTGTGAGGAAGTTGTCCAGTTTTTCTTTCCCCTGTGGCCAAATTACAAAAGTGTTATCTACATATTTGAGCCAGAGTTTGGGTTTGTGTTCGGATTTGTCTGGAATGTTGGTTTCAAAGTGTTCCATGTATAGGTTAGTGATGACGGGTGAGAGGAATGATCCCATGGGTGCTCCTTCTATCTGTTTGTATCTTTGTCCATTGTGGATGAAGTATGTTGTTTAGGCAGTGGCTGGTCAGATCTAGGATGTGTTTGGGGGATTGTATTTGTTTTGGAGGGCTGTCTAGGCTTTTTTGATGGGTTCTTGGTTGAAGAGGGATATATCATTGAAGCTCACGAGTAGGTTGTCGGATTGTAGGTTTTGTTTCTTTATTGTTTCTATGAAATGGAAGGAGTTTTGTACTTGTGAGATGATGGATTCTGTGTTGAGCTGGAGTTGTTTGGCAAGAAATTTGGCAAGATTCCGTAGAAGTGAACCTGTGGAGCTTACTATGGGTCTGAGTAGTGTTCCTTCTTTGTGTATCTTGTGGAGGCCATAGAGTTTGGGGCATCTGGATGATTTTTCTCTGGGGATGATTCTTTGCTGGATCTCTTCACTGATGGGGGAGGCTTTTGTTTTGGATTTGGTGGTTTTTTCCAGGTAGGTGGTAGGGTCAGTATATTTAGAGGTTTATAAGCAGGGTTTTGGAGTAGGTAGGATGGTTTTGTTGTGTTCATCATGACCGTGGCGTTGCCTTTGTCTGCTGGGAGAATGATTATGTTGTTGTCTTTCCTCAAGTTGGTGAGTGCTTTTTGTTCTTCTCTGTGTAAGTTGTTTCTGGGTGGACTGCTGGAGAGGAGGACGTTAATTTTGGTTAGGCTAGCTTCAACTTCGCATATAATGTTTTGGATGGGGTTTCGTTTGGGGGCTACTGCAAAGTTGAATCTCTTGGAAAGGACATTGGTTTCTGCTCTGGTGAGGGTTCTGTCTGATATGTTGTGTACTGTTTGTTTCAAACATTGTTGTAGCGGGGTTGGGCTTCTGGTGCTTCTCTAGTCTGTGGAGTTTGATGGTGTGTGTCTGTCTGTCTTATAGGAGGTTTCTGTTTCAGCTCTCCAGAGGGCTAGTTGTTTGGATTTGTCCCAGAGTGCTGGGTGGATTTGGTTGCTCAGTTTGAGGTGGAGAGTAAGTAGGTCCCTGTTTGTTTGGTCTAGTCAGAATCTTTTCCTGGGGAGTTCATTTCTGATTAGGGCTAATTCTGTTCTTTTCATGATACTTTCAGTGGCTGAGGTTTTGGAATGGAATTTGAGTTGGAAATATATGTGGGGAACACTTTTTTATTTCAGCATTTGTGTAGGAATGTGAGGTCACATAAGATGGTGGCTCTTCAGACTTTGAGTTTCTTGATCCTGGTCAGCTGGAAGGTTTCCTCACTGTAGAGATATGATATTTGCTTTCATAGGATTTCATGGGTACAGGTATGCAGGTCTTAGCGTGTTTGGGTCTTTTCCCATGTAAGATTGAGAGTATTTTGACATTTTGACAAGGTCCCACTCTGACCTTCTGAGTACTATTTTTTTGACCTCCTGGGTCTTGTGCTGTAATCTCCTGGGTTGTAATGACCTGGGTCATGGGCTGTGGGAGGACCTTCTGAGTTCTATTGTTATATATACATATACATATATATATATGTATATGTTTTCTTTTTCACGTGTATTTATATGTATGGTATTCAGCTCTGTTCGGGTATTTTCCCACGTGATAAAAGTTTTGCTTTTGAAGTTGTAGCAATGTTTCAGCAGAATCTAATCTGCTATCATCAGGCTTCTGTATTGGGTTCGTCTGTGAGTCAGACTTTCACAGCCATTTCAGTTTCAAATTTGGGGCTAGCCTACTGCTGTGCCAGAATGGGTTTTTCTTCATCCTGATTGGTTGGGATTCTTGGTCTGTGTTTATTGCTCTTGGAATTTACTGTTTTCTGCTTGATTGGTGTTTCTAATATCTTCTGTCTGTTTTGTGGCTTTTTTTGTCTTGAATGACTGGCAACATTGTGTTCCTGTATTGGAGGCTTTTAGCGCAGCTTGGCTCCGAGTAAATGGACAGCTATCATTTGTTAGGAAACTAGGTTTCATCAAGGTGCCTGGTTGGGGTGTGTTTGAGCTGGAGGTATCAGGGGGGATTTGTTTGTGCCCAGGTGTTTGCCTGGCTTGTGGTGTGGAGATTTTTTGCTTGAGAGTGCAGGCTTCCAAATAATTGACAGTTTGGTGGAATCATCTCTGGTGAAATCATGCTTTCACCAGACTGTATTTTATATATGTATAGATATAAAATAGATTTTCATGGGTACAGGTCTGCAGGACTTGGCGTGTTCGGGTCTGTTCCCATGTAAGATTGAGAGTCTGTTTGCAATGTTTCAACGAGGTCTCACTCACCATCTTCAGGCTGGTGCTTTCGGCTTCATGCTTGTGCGAGCAAAGTGTCATCAGAGCTGACATTTCCATATATATAGGGGAGGGGAGGTTGCCTGTGTTGTCATTTCTTGATTGGTTGATGGAGTTGATGTTTGCAGATGGGCTAGCTTTTTCGTAAGATGGCACACTAGGACACATCATATACCAGAAGAAAACACACACCAACCAGTACCTCAACGCCCAATCCCACAACCACCCAGCATAGATAAACTCCGTGGCCAAAACACTAATAACCAGAACCAAACGCCTGGCAGACAAGACACACATAAAGAGTGAACTATGCACACTGACTAAAGTACTGACAGCTGACGGCTTCCACAAAAACAAAATCACCAGCTTGATCCACAAAAACACACCAAGACAAAATAGAAACCTAGAAGATCAACAGACCTATGGAACAGCTGTCCTGCCCAACATAAGAGGTACCACAGACAAAATCAGTAAGATACTACACAGGCATCACATCAAGACTGCCTTCAAAACAGACAAAAAAATAGCAGCCATCCTTAGAAACCCCAAAGATAAAATTGACCTGGAAAACCAAGGCATATACGAAGTTCCCTGTGCATCATGTCCGGCCACATACATTGGACAGACCAATAGAAGAATAAGTACCCGCCTGGATGAACACAAAAATGCAGTAAAAAAGCTGGAACACACCTCCTCACTAGTCCAACACATGAAAGCCACATGTCATAACATCAACTTCAATGGCACTAAAACCCTAGCCACTATAGAAAACCCCAACCACAGAATCATCAGAGAAGCCATAGAGATTGAAAAAAGACCTGAAAGCATGAATAGAAGAGATGATTCCACCAGACTGTCAATCATTTGGAAGCCTGCACTCTCAAATAGAAAGATCTCCAAACCACAAAACAAACACCTGAGCACAAACAGACTCCCTCTGATGTCTCCAACTCAAAGCCTCCAATACAGGAACAGAGTGTTGCCAGCCAATCAAAGCCACAAAACAGACAGAAGAAACCAGAAACACCAATCAAACAAACTCCAAGTCCAATAAACACAGACCAAGACTCCCAACCAATCAGGATGTAGAAAAAAACATCCTGACACGACAATAGGCTAGCCTCAAATTTAAAACCAACGGCTGTGAGACCCTGACTCACATACAAACTCAATACAGAAGCCTGATGATGGCAGATGAGATTCTGCTGAAACGTTGCTACAACTTTAAAAGCAGTACAATGACATGGGATAATACCTGGAGGAAGCTGAACAGCACACATGTAAGTACCCGCGAAAGCTTAAAACAAATAAAAAAACCATATATATATATGAACTATGCACCCTGACTAAAGTACTGACAGCTTACGGCTTCCACAAAAACAAAATCACCAACTTGATCCACAAAAACACACCAAGACATAACAGAGACCTAGAAGATCAACAGACCTATGGAACAGCTGTCCTGCCCTACATAAGAGGTACCACAGATAAAATCAGTAGGATACTACACAGGCATCACATCAAGACTGCCTTCAAAACAGACAAAAAAATAGCAGCCATCCTTAAAAACCCCAAAGACAAAATTGACCTGGAAAACCAAGGCATATACGAAATTCCCTGTACATCATGCCCGGCTACATACATTGGACAGACCAATAGAAGAATAAGTACCCGCCTAGATGAACACAAAAATGCAGTAAAAAAGCTGGAACACACCTCCTCACTAGTGCCTGGTGGGGGGGTGAGGTTGGAGCTATCAGAGGGAGTCTGTTTTTGCCCAGGTGTTTGCCTGGCTTGTGGCATGGAGATCTTTCTATTTGAGAGTGCAGGCTTCCAAATGATTGACAGTCTGGTGAAATAGGTCCAGGCTCCCAGCCAATCAGAATGAACCAGCCTTAAATTTAAAAACCAGGAGCTGTAAGACCCACATCCATACAGAAGCCTGATGATGGCAGATGAGATTCTGCTGAAACGTTGCTAGAACTTTAACAGAACTACAATGACGTGGGATAATACCCGAAGGAAGCTGAACAGCACATATATATATATATGTATATGTATATGTATATGTATGTATATATATATATATATATATATTCATTCCATAAAATATACTGTTCCAACACAAAACCATAAAAGGACAATGGAATGAAGTTCCTAAAAGTATTTAATTGGTATTTTGAATTCCATTTCTGCAGATGATTGTTCTAAATTTATTCCAGAAAAATGAAGAAATAACAGTTCTCGCTTCTTTTGGAGTCTGTTCCATATGCCTGTGGCAGGTACCAGAAAGATCTACTTTATGGTACTTGGATCTCTAAAACTATGGGGGGAGGGGAGAAATAAGAAACCTACTTTCCCGGCTTGAATGTACAAGGCAGACAAGCTAAATTGATGTCTTTGAAAACAGCTAAGAAATCAAGAACAAACTGTAAAATTATTTATAGCAGAGTGGTGTGGAAGATCTGATGGAAGTAATAGAACACCTTAATGTGCATATATAATAGGATATCATAAACTATATGTGAATTATTTTGTGCTGGTATTGCTAAACCACAGTTCTTGTTTTATCATTTTCTTCCCATTTCCCTCCTTGCTAATACCCTTGTTTATTGGTCTTCAGCAGCATTTGAATTTTACATAGAAACCTATTGGCAACCATTGAAGTTCTTGCAACATATTCATTGTTTTGCAGAAATGTCTCTGACTTATCAGAGAGCAGGCAGCTGAGTTTTGCTCCAGCAATAGTTTCTGAGACGATTTCAAAAACAGTTCCAAGTAGAATACATTCTCATCCATGCTGTTTCAAGACCTCAGGATGGGTATGATTCCTCCTGATTACATCATCAAGCTGGGTCCATCTAGTATAAAAGTAGCAGCCTGTGGGAGAAATCCCCCAGTTTTGACTCAGCTTCTTTTGATGACCATAAGCTGATGTCTCTGAAAGCAGTTTGAGCAGCAAAAGTGAAAGCTATCTTTGTCATTGGCATCCACTCTCCTGCAACGCCGAGGATTCCACGTTTTCTTCAACCGAGGGAGACTTTAAGTGGGGAGTAACCCTTGA
The DNA here is from genome assembly GCA_015471245.1 of Laticauda colubrina. Taxonomy (NCBI): domain Eukaryota; kingdom Metazoa; phylum Chordata; class Lepidosauria; order Squamata; family Elapidae; genus Laticauda; species Laticauda colubrina. Next base: position 53,362,973 of record BLBF01000006.1, on the reverse strand, counting down.
TCCTTCCCCACAGTCTTGCCTCAGCAATTTCGGCCGCCATGATTGTTAAGATCGCATCGGTGATAACATTGCCTCTCAGCTAATCGTAAATTTTCACTTTATTGCCGATTTCATAGTTCGGGGCTGTTTACAGCCTAAGGAGTGATTTAACCCCTTCGTAGCCTGTAACTCTTGCAAATGGCCAATTTGGAGGCTTCTTCAACCACATGTGGCGAGTGGCCATTTTGAAAGCTTCTTTTTCTAAAGAAAGTAGCGAGTAGCCATTTTAGGTGGCATCATCCCCCAAAGTCCAGCTTCTACAGTTTATAAGTTCCTATTCAGGCTACTGCATAGACAATACATAGTGAGGATCACTTCCAGCACCTTGTGTCTCTTTATGCATACCATGGATCAAGACAAGGCCTACACAGAGCCTTCAGGCCTGATCTCTCAAGGCCCCCAAGCTGGCAAAAGAAAGAGAAGGAGACAACGCTCCCAGTCTGTACAAAGGGAGGTGGCGGCCAAGATCAGGGCCAAAGCATTGGGCCCTAAGAAAACATCCCAGGCTGAATTAAAGGCAGAAAAACGAAGGCATGCAGCGTTAGAAAGGCAGTTCAACAAAACTGTTGAGCAAATTAGGGGTCAACTGCAACAGGCTTCCCAATCCTTTAATTTTTCTTCCAGCTACTTCTAGGGAGAGGGAAGATACCTCAGCTCCTCTTAGCCACTTCCAATCTTGATCCCCAGGGCAACCTGAAATCCAACCAGGACCTCAAGACTTGAGCAGATCATGTCCCAACTTCGCCCAGACTCCTCGGGATCTTTCTTCTTCATCTATCCCATCTGTGGCCCAAAGCAGCTCTCGATCAAGACCAGAGGCCACTTTTACTCCAACAGCAGCAGGTTTTCGGCCCCCGGATTCTCCATCGAGTGGCAGATCTTCTGACATCAATGAAGTAGTCTCCTTAGCCATCAGACAGGGTCTGGCAGAAAGGCTTCAACACATCTTCAGGCCTTCAGACAGACCTCAGCCTTCCTTCCCGGCTTTTCCTCTAGCACAGATTCCCCAAAGAGACTACCTCACCCTGTAGTACAAAGGGACCATCTTACCTATGCGGAAGGAGTGGACCTCACTCAGGGAGAGTATGAGGAATCATCTGAGTGCACCCCCTCCCCTGATTCTGATCTGGAAGAGTGAGAAATCTGGGATCCCAACCTCTGGGAGGAAGAGGGAGGTCTGAGGCCTGATCAGCGTCCTTCGGCTTCTGTATTCAAATCTGCTTTATTCAAATCTATCCTACGCAAGACACTGGAAATAGCCCAGTTGTCAGCGGAGGAAATTGCCCCCAAGCCTGAAGTGGTACAATCGGGGCATGAGGATTCCCTTTTCTCCAAACCCATTGTTCATTCAGAGGTGCTTCCTTCCCTCATCATCTTTCTTGACTTTGTCAAGGAACAATTTGCCTTTCCCACTGCAGGTCCCCACCTATCATCCCAAGATAGGCGGTTCTACAACGTGGATCCTTCCTTAGGTACAGCTCTGGCAGTTCCCCCAGTAGATGCCCCAGTGGTGGCTCCTTCTCCTAAAGCACTCTGAGCCTGAGGCCGTACTAAAGGCAGAGGACAAATGCTCTGAACAAACATGAAGCATAACCATCAAGCCTCGGCTTGGGCCATCTGGGCCTTGACTGCTGCATCACTTTTTACAAGGTCTTCCATCCACTGGCTACGCCAACTTCAAGGCTGCATATCTCCATCAGACTGTAAGTCGCATCAAGACCTCAATAAGATCATAGCAGCAGCAGAGTTCTTGACGGACACCACCCTCAATGCCTCCAAATTCTCTTCCAGGGCCATGGCATCATCAGTGGCAGCTAGGAGACTGCTGTGGCTGCAAAATTGGCAAATGGAGCCTCGACGAAAATGGAAACTAGCTTCTGCCTCATGTACCAGTGAGAAGCTGTTTGGAGATGCCCTTGACCCATTTGTTCTTGAAACAAAAGACAAAAGGAAAGTCTTTCATCAACAGGAAAGAGGGCAGACTTCTGCCCTACCCCATACTGGCCTCCCTCATTCAGGCCTGAAAATGTTTCTCGCTTCTCCAGACCTCAGAGAGCATATTCTCAGCATCAAGATCAACACCACGAGGCTACCATCAGACAATAAGCTGCAGGTAAATGACCCTTTTGTGGAGGAGTGGGTCGCTCCTTCTCCCCTCCTTCTTCCCTCCCATTGGGGGTCGTTTGGCCTCCTTTGCTTCCAGATGGGAGGGGTCAACAACAGATGCCTGGGTACTCAATACAATACCCAGTACAGTACTAATCGGGGATACAATTAGAATTTCTATCACCACTCCCAGAAAAAATTCTACTCTGCCTCATTTCCTGGAACAGTTAACGAAGGGCACTTATGGAATCGGCCATTAGTTACCTGGTCGATATAAGGGCCATTCAACCAGTCCCTGAATTACAATGTGGACATGGGCTTTATTCTCTGCTTTTCGTGGTCCCTAAGGCCTCGGGTGGGGGGGTGAGCCATTCTCGACCTAAAATTTTTGAATGAGTTTATTCCATATAGGCGCTTCAAAATACAGACACTGCATTCTATTCTGGAGAGTGCTTGGGTGCACGATCTCCTCTCTTCTATTGATCTCATGGAGGCTTACCTCCACATTCCCATCTGGCCTCATCATCTCCAGTTTCTCCATTTCTGTTACCAGAATTCTCACTTCCAGTATCGGGCCCTTCCTTTCGGACTCTCGTCTGCCCCAAGAGTCTTCACAAAGTTACTGGCAGTATTGGTGGCTTTTCTCTGGTCTGTTCCAGTGAGGATCCAATACTACTTGGATGACATTTTGATCCTGTCATCCTCCACCCACTCTGTTCATCAAGATCTTCAAACCACTCTCCATTGCCTCCAGTACCACGGTTTTTCCATCAACTCCAAGAAAAGCCATCTCTTCTCAACAACCAGATTGCTCCATCTGGGAGCCGTCATCAACACAACTCTGTGCCAGGTTTTTCTGTCTCCAGCCCGAGGGTAGAGCCTTATCAAGATCATTCAACAGGTCCAACGTCAACACACTGTCTCCATGTCACTGTTGTCCAAATTTTGGGGTAAAATGATCTCATGCACAGGCATTGTTCTGTGGGCATGGCTACATTCAAGGGCTCTACAATGGTTCCTGCTTCACTTTCAATGAGCAGGAAACAGCCACACATCTGCCAAGGTCCACTGTTCCTTCAAGTGGTGGCTTTCCCCAGCCCTTTCGAAGGGTCTCCCATTCAAGGAACTGGACAGACTGATCATCACCACCAATGCAAATCTCCTGGGTTGGGGAGTCCACATGGAGGGTCTCATGGCTCAAGGGATCTGGTCCCGGTTAGACAGGACTGGGCCCATAAACTGGCTAGAACGCAGAGCCATTTATCTAGCCCTGAAACATTTCAGGGACAGGATAGTGTGTTCCCATCTGCTCGTGTTGAAAGACAACATGGCTGCAAAGGTTCACGTCAACCAACAGGGGGGCACAAGGTCCAGGGCCCTCATGAGGGAAGCCGAAAGTTTGAGGAGGTGGGCAGAGAGACATCTTCTGTCGATCACAGCAGACCACATCTCAGGAGTTGGCAACTTCCAGGTCAATTGGCTGAGCAGGAGCCATTGACAATGCAGAATGGACCTTCCCCCAGTCCATTTTCAGGGATCTCTCCTTCAGGTTTGGGACCCCAGAGGTAGACCTCTTCGCTTCTCCCCAAAATGCTCAAGTAAACAGATTTTTCACCAGGTTTCCTTGTCAGGGAGTGGAGGGGACCAATGCACTTTGGAGCAGATGGCCCACCGGTCTCCTCTACACCTTTCCCTCTCTACCCATCATTCCTGCGGTCATTTGGAAGATGTTGAAGGAATAGGCAGAGCTGATTCTCCTAGCCCCCCCATTGGCCCAGGAGATCCTGATTTGCAGATCTGTTGAACCTGTCTGTAGCCACTCCCTGAAGGATTCCAGACCACATGATCTCACTACATCAGGGGGCACTGCTCCACCCGGATCCCCAGTGATTCAAATTGACCGTGTGGTGCTTGAGTGGCAACTGTTAAGAGAAGCCAATCTCCCAGACCAGGTCATCCTTACTATCTAGGCATCTCATATATCTTATACGATGCATATGTACAATGCCACCTGGAGGTTTTTTTGTCATTGATGTCACAGAGAGGGTCTCTCTCCTACAGTCGCAGGGTCCCACAGGTCCTCTGTTTCCTTCAGGATGGCCTTGACAAAGGTCTGGCTCCTAACACTTTACACTGTCAAGTAGTGGCTCTTGCTTCAGTCATCTCCTGGGATTCCTTTCCTTCCTTGTTCCATCATCCTTCAGTTCAGAGATTCTTAAAAGGGGCTTCCAATCTCTGCCCTGTGTTTCACAGGTTCCCATCCTAGGACCTTCACAAGGTTCTCCAGGCCCTAACAGAACCTCCCTTCAAACCCCTCAGAAAGGTGTCCCTTCAATTCTTGACCTTCAAGGTGGTTTTCTTAATCGCCATCACTTCAGCTAGAAGGGTGTCAGAGTTGGCTGCTCTATCTATACAGCAGGACCTCTGCACTTTCCATGACAATAGAGTTATTCTTCGCTTAGACCCTACCTTTGTACCCAAAATAAATTCTGTATTCCACAGAGCCCAAGACATAGTAGTTCCTGATATTTGTTCCCATCCACACCACACCTTAGAGCACAAGTGGCACACCTTAGATGTTAGAAGGGCTCTTAGAATTTATATCAAATGCACTTCAACATTTAGGAAGACAGAAGCTATGTTTGTATCCTTTTCCCCTTCCCACTGGTGGAACAAGGCCTCTCCTGCCACCTTAAGCAGGTGGATCAGGGTTTGCATCGCACAGGCCTACAAAGCCAAAGCTCTGCCAGTACCACGTGGCTTGACAGCACACTCCACTAGACCTGCAACTTCAGCTGCCTGGATCACCCAGGCACCCCTAGAGGAGATTTGCAGAGCAGCTACATGGACATCCCTGTCTGTTCATCAGACACTACCGCCTGGATCCCTATACTTCCACAAGTGTGGCTTTTAGCAGATGGGTTCTTCAGCGAGTGGTGCCTACTTTGGAGTGAGAGACCGGACGAGGGCTCACACAGCAGCATGGAGGAGAATGGGCATTGGTAAATTTACCTGAGAACACCCTTTCTGTCTATGCTGCTAGAGAGCCCAGCCCCTCCCTCGTTGCATCCAGATTGTGGTGAGGTATGTTATGGTTCACGATTCTGTTTTGGCTTTCAGAGACACTCACTAAAGTCTGTCAAGTATCTTTGCCAAAGCTGGGGGGTTTCTCCCACAGGCTACTACTTTTATACTAGACAGACCCAGCTTGATGATGTCAACAGAAAGAGTCATACCCATCCTGGGGTCTCTAGCAGCATAGATAGAAAGGGCATTCTAAAGTAAATTTATCAACGCCCATTACTATAGTAAGGTGATGAAGGTTACTGTCAGCAGATCCTTTGGAATTCTGCTCCAAGTTTTAAAATCTTTCTGTACTCAAGGAGTACATGAAATAATTGGTGAATGCAGCTTCTATAGTCTTTTACAGAATATTAGGCAAGCTTTTTTAAAAAAAGTTGAAGCATTTGCACATAATTGATTGGTAATGAAACATTTTGCTTAACTTCAACAAGTTAGTAGCTATATTAACTTGCACATTTCCAAATAAAAATTTAATTTAATTTAATATGATTGTAAAACATATTGGAGATTTTTTAGTAATTCTAAGATCTTAGCATACTTTAAATCTAAAATAGTTTTGATTTATTAAATTAAATACATATGATAACTAAACTTTACAGTGTCTCATATTACTAATACAGTTGAAATAAATAAATAGTTTAAAAATATCAGATTCCCCTTAAAATTGTCTTATTTAAGTAATAGCTAAAACAAATAATAAAATAAAATTCTACCACTTTATTTACATAATGGATGAATTAGCCTGTTCAAATTCCATTGATTATCTTTCATTCCTATCTATATTTCTCTTGCTAGAAAACCATTTCAGTCATATATCTGCCATAAACAACAGAGAAAAAAACGATTCAGTGGCCTGCTTGACAAACACACCATTATTTTTGTCACAAACCCTCCCCCACCCTTCATTTATTCATTATGGTAATGGTACTTTGTGATGTGCAGTTTCTCGATTTATGACCCATTCTTGATAAGCATGAATCCAGACTGCATGTGCATCTTTGATAAGGTTCTAATTGGATAGCAGTGACCTTTCTGAATGTAATTCTGGGACAAAGATTAAAAAGCAGAACAGAAAGTGACAGGTTTGGGACAATAACATATGAATTTAGCTTTGCTGGCAGGCAAGAGATGTAAGCTGTGATAAATCAGAGCCAACCCAAACAGGCTTGCTGAATGAATGTTCAATTTCTCTAAACCCTTCTAACATCTATTGCAAAACAGGTGCCAACCATTCCTATTTTCTTTGTATAACCTGACTACTGATAAACACTTGAAAACTGTGCAGTCAATTCAACCTTATGGAACTACTAGACACATACTAAATTAGCAACACTTACACTTCTGTGATACTTTGCAAATGTTTATTGGTTTGCTTTGTACTTTATAAACATCTCAGTGGTTAAAAAAATTATGTATTGCCATTTGTGTGACTGAAAACAAGAAATTTATCCAGTGTCAGTCTAAATTAATGCCTTTAGTCTTCTCAGTATTTTGTGACATCAATTTCTTCTTATGCTAAGAATGCTCTAAATGGCCTATATAGAATGGAGTGAATGGGAAGGAAATTTTAAAACTTAATAAGTATGGTATCTAAAAAAAGAAAAATACTACTCAAAACATTTCATTGCATTAAAATACAATTTTTTTCATTCAGTTGAGTCTTATTTTCAAATTGCCTGAACAAGTGCCTGGAGTCTTCTCGACAAAATTTTTTACAAGTGGTTTGTTATTGCCTGCTTAGGTCACCCAGCTGGCTTTGTAAGGTGGGACTAGAACTCATGGTGTCCTGGTTTTCTAGTCTGATGCCTTAACCATTATAGCAAACTGACTGTCAGCATGGTAATCTAAAATTAGTTGAATATGTTGAAGTCTCTCTCCCATTCTCCCTCCCTCCCTCCTTTTCACAGGCCTTGGTGATTCGTATTCTATTTAAGGTGAGTAACAAACACAAGGCAAAATAACTTTGAATATATTGAATATGGAACAATTACCCTTAAAAGTTTCACATAACAATTAAAATGTTGGAGTTCCCAACAATTCTGCATGATAATGCTAGTCATATTAACTCTGCTATAGCGAAGCTCAGAGTAAAAGAAGTTAGGGAAAGATTGCATAATATGGCTTCCAGAACTGTTTAAGCCCCTGTCACACTGCACCAATGGGTGCAAAAAGGATGTAAAATGGACAAGAAAGCTTGCCATCCATTGGTTAACGCGATGTATTAACTGCCTCCGTTTTGCTTCCTCTCTATCCGTCCAGCATCCATTTATTGATGTTTCATCTGCTCAGAAAGTTTTCAGCTGCTCAAAACCTTTGCGCGGAAAACGTATCCAATTCGTCCGTTCTGCATCCGCTATGCATCCGCTACACATCTGTTCTGCATCCGTTATGCATCCACTATATCCGCTAGGCAACCGTTACGCATCCGCGCAACTCGCATCCACTCGGACGCAGGGAGGAAGCGGAACGGATGCGGAACGGATGCAGAATGGATGCCTAGTGGATGCAGCACGGAAACAAAGCATTTAAAATGGAAAAAAACTTCGCAGAGGGGACCTATCTCGAATATTAAGGGTGTCTAGAGGATGCCTAGAGGATGCCTAGAGGATGCAAAGGGACACCTATACTGCCTATAAAAAGGAGGAGCAACACATCTGGATCTCACTTTCAGACCAGCAGCCCTGCTGCAGACCTCTGCAGCCTTCATCTGACTCTTCCTCTTCCACAGCATCCAGTCATGTCCACTGTGGATCGTAACAAAGTCTTTTGGAAGCCACCATCTTTCTGCAACAGTGCGAAGCCATCTACAGGCTCTGTGAACTCTACTACGGGAAGAAAAAGGGGCGGCCAAGAAGCGTCTGGGTATGAAGATGGTTCACCAGAAGAGCAGAGTACGGACTGTACAACAAGCTGATGGTGGAGCTCAGGAACGAAGACACTCGTGCATTCCAAAACTTCATGAGGATGCCTCCAGCCATGTTTGACGAAGTTGTGCAGCGGCTGACACCTAGGTTGACCAAGGCAAACATAAACTTCCGGCCCAGCATGGACCCTGGGCTCAAGGTGGCACACACTCTGCGACACCTGGCCTCAGGGACCACCTACAGCAGCATGCAGTACGGCTGGAGGGTGCCACACAACACCATAAGCATTGTGGTCAGAGAGGTGGTGCAGACCATCATCGAAGAATACAAGGAGGAGCTCCTCCAGTGCCCCTCCGCTGAAGAAGGATGGAAGAAAGTTGCAGAGCAGTGGTATCAGAGGTGGAACTTCCCCCACACCGTTGGAGCCATCGATGGCAAGCACGTGGCCTGCAAAGCGCCAGCCAAATCAGGGTCCATTTATTTCAACTACAAGGGCTTCTTCAGCATCATCCTCTTCGCCATGGTCGATGCTGACTACAAGTTCATGTACATCAATGCTTCAGGCAATGGGCCAGCTTCAGATGCCCAGGTATACAACGCAAGTGACCTCAAGGGTAGGCTGGAACGCAACCTCATCGTAGGCTTCCCAGATCCAGAACCCCTGCCCAACGACACACAAGATGTGCCCTACTTCATCGTGGGGGATGACGCCTTCTCCCTCACAACGTACCTCATGAAGCCCTACACCTCCAGACTCCTCACCTGTGAAGAGAGGATCTTCAACTACAGGCTGTCCAGGGCTGGGCGGGTGGTGGAGAACGCCTTTGGTATCCTGGCCAACAGTTTCCAGGTACTTCTCACCACCATGCAGCATCGCCCAGAGACCGTGAGGAGGATCATGGAAGCTTGCTGCATCCTGCACAATCTCATGCGCACCCGCTACCCAGTGTTGCAGAACAGGCTCGTGGACCTCCAACAAGGCAATGGGGACATGGAGCCTGGGGAATGGAGGCAAGGGCGAAACCTGATCGACACTGAGGATGTGCAAGGCCCCAACAGAGCCTCACGGGAAAGGAAGAAGCAGCGCAACCTCCTGAAACACTGGTGTAACTCCCCAGCTGGAGCAGTGGAGTGGCAAGACAGGATGATAGATGCTTAATGGATGCTTCCTTGAGCCTGTCTCATCACACTGATGAGATTGTGCCATGTATGTTGAGTGGCCCGACAATGAACAGGGCATTTAATAAAGAGTTGTGTTTATGTTGAAATGTGTGGATCAATGATTACATTGTTATTGATAATAAAGGGCCATAGGTGTGGCACCTGGGAGGGTGGACCATACAGTCCCACTATACTTGCACTGGAGGTTTATCTATCCCACAGCTATTACCCATCTCAAAGGTATCCCTGCCCATTCCACAGCTATCTCAACCCATCCAACTGCTATCTTAACCCATCCCACAAGCATGCAAAGGCTTAAACCATTTCTAAAAGTTTCCAACAAGACTTTATTAAAAAAAAGAAATGAAGCAAGTGTGTGAATCAAAAATAGACTTTATTAACAACAAGCTATAAGACAAAAACGAGTCTCTGGCACTCCTCTTGGTCGCTCAGTCTCAGGGGTGAAGGGTGTAGGTGCTGTGGAGGTGGCTGGTGCTGGAGTGCTTGTCATCAGCTCCTCCAGAAGCAGAAGCAGCAGAAGCGCCAGCCCCAGAAGAGCGAGCCCGTGCTGCAGAAGCCCCAGCAGAACCAGAGTGAGGGCCAGGGGGCGGGATGGTAGCCCTGTCCCTCTTGCAAGGGCTGGCAGCAGATGGCTGAGGCTTGCTGTGCTTCCGCATGGTTGTGGGGGTGCTGTCTGGCAGGAAGGCTGGTAGGGAGGCAGGCACCAAGGCTGGCAGGAAGGCTGGCAGGGAGGCAGGCACCAAGGCTGGAGGAAGGCTGGCAGGCAGGCAGGCATCAAGGCTGGCAGGGAGGCAGACACCAAGGCTGGCAGGCAGGCTGGCTGGCAGGTAGGCAGGCAGGCTGGCTCCAAGGCTGGCACCAAGGCTGGCAGGGAGGCAGGCACCAAGGCTGGCAGGCAGGTATGAACCAAGGCTGGCAGGGAGGCAGGCACCAAGGCTGGCTGGCAGACTGGCTGGCAGCAAGGCTGGCAGGCAGGCAGGCAGACAGCAAGGCTGGCAGGGAGGCTGGCAGGAAGGCTGGCAGCAAGGCTTGCAGGCAGACATGCAGGCAGGACAGGCAAGGCAGTCGATGTGTCTGGAAGCAGGTCTTTCCTCTGAATGGCGACCTGTTTCCAAGCTGCTTCCGTTATATCCGCGGGGCTGACGCAATGCATTCTCTCTGCATGTGCAATTAATCCTCGGCATCCGCTGTATCCATTCTGCATCCGCTTTGCTGAGGTCCCCCGGACACCTTGCGGATGTGCCATCCGCTCCCATCCGCTTCCATCCGCTGGGCTTCCGTTCTGCATCCGCTTTCCGTTCCGCCCTGCGTCCTCCCCACGTCCGTGTTATCCGCTCTGGTTATGCAAATTTTTGCCCCTTCTGAGAGCGGATAACAATGGATGGAACATTTTTCTCGTCCGTTGTGTCTCTTTTGTATCCGTTGGGCAGTGTGACAGGGCCTTTACCAACTGTTAATTATATTTGTGCTCAGATATGTGACCAGGAAAAGAGGAAGATAATTTAAAATGGAGAAGTGAACAAGCCAAGAAGTCACTGCCCAACTGTCTTTCTGATAGGGATGGTTTGGAGAATTGGGGAGGTGAATGTTTTTTCTGCGGACCCCAGCCAAATTGCTCTGTTTATGAACTTAATATTTCCTTTGTTGATTTCTCTTCCACACTAAATTTAAAACTATTTTATTCTGATTTTATTCTGACCAAATAGATTAATTTTGGATATTTATAGAAGTAATTTAAGCTATTTCTTAAAAAATATTTTGATTTTCAAAATTAACAAAATTAATTAACAAAATTAACATCTCTATTCAGTTTAAAGAAATAAAAACACTTAAAGTAAATGAATCTCAGTATTATGTGGCTATTCCCCAAATAATATACAGTATATACAGGTAGATATCAATTTACAACCACAAGTGAGTCAAAAATTATGTTGCTATGTAAGAAATTTGTTGTGAGTTTATCTCAAGACTTAAAATGGAACACCTAATATCATAAATGTCATCAAAAAAGTACCACAAAGCATGTTCTTTCTGCACCAATTCAAAAAGCTCAAACTGCCCAAGGGGCTACGGATTCAATTCTACAGGGGAATTATTGAGTCTCTCATCTGCACCTCTGTAACTGTCTAATTTGGCTCTGCAACCAAACAAACAGGCACAGACTTCAATGGATAATTAGAACAATTGCTACCAACTTGCCTTCAATCAAGGACCTGTATATTGCATGAGTGAAAAAGAGTGCTGTGAAAATATCTACAGACCACTCCCATCCTGATCATAAACTGTTTCAACTTCTATGCTCAAAATGAGGCACTGCACACCAAAACAATTAGACCCGAGGACAGTGTTTTCTTGAAATGCCATCACTATGTTAAACAACTAATTCCCACAACAATGTCAAATTATTTACTAAGACTGTTTTACTATTATTCTTCTCATTCTATTACCTATCTTGTTTCCTAGTATGATTTGATTGCTTATTTAGTAATCTATGACTAACTCTGTGTTGTATCTTATGATTCTTGTTGAATGGGAAAGAAAAACTGGACAACTTCCTCATACATCTTAACAACCTACACCCCAAAATACAATTCACCATGGAAAGAGAAACCAACAACTAACTTCCCTTCCTGGACATCCTAATTTACAAAAAAACAAATGGCTCCCTAAGACACACCATCTACTGGAAAAAAACACACACCAACCGCTACCTAAATGCACAATCC
>BLBF01000006.1:53336244-53350572 GCA_015471245.1 Laticauda colubrina | reverse complement strand
AGTTCACCATGGAAATGGAAATAAACAAACAACTACCATTCCTAGATTGGTGTTTCTGGTTTCTTCTGTCTGTTTTGTGGCTTTGATTGGCTGGCAACACTCTGTTCCTGTATTGGAGGCTGTCAGTGCAGCTTGGCTTCGCGTGAAAGAACGGCTATTATCTATTAGGAAGCTAGGTTTCATCTGGGTGCCTGGTGGGGGGGTGTTTGAGCTGGAGGTATCAGAGGGAGTCTGCTCGTGCCCAGGTGTTTGCCTGGCTTGTGGTGTGGAGATCTTTCTATTTGAGAGTGCAGGTTTCCAAATGATTGACAGTCTGGTGGAATCATCTCTTCTATTCATGCTTTCAGGTCTTTTTTCAATCTCTATGGCTTCTCTGATGATTCTGTAGCTGGGGTTTTCTATCGTGGGTAAGGTTTTAGTGCCATTGAAGTTGATGTTGTGACCTGTGGTTTTCATGTGTTGGACTAGTGAGGAGGTGTGTTCCAGCTTTTTTACTGCATTTTTGTGTTCACCCAGGTGGGTACTTATTCTTCTATTGGTCTGTCCAATGTATGTGGCCGGGCATGATGCACAGGGAACTTCGTGTATGCCTTGGTTTTCAAGGTCAATTTTGTTTTTGGGGTTTCTAAGGATGGCTGCTATTTTTTTGTCTGTTTTGAAGGCAGTCTTGATGTGATGCCTGTTTAGTATCTTACTGATTTTGTCTGTAGTACCTCTTATGTAGGGCAGGACAGCTGTTCCATAGGTCTGTTGATCTTCTTGGTCTCTGTTATGTCTTGGTGTGTTTTTGTGGATCAAGCTGGTGATTTTGTTTTTATTGAAGCCATTGGCTGTCAATACTTTAGTCAGGGTGCATAGTTCAGTCTTTATATGTGTCTTGTCTGCCAGGCGTTTGGTTCTGGTAATTAGTGTTTTGGCCATGGAATTTATCTGTGCTGGGTGGTGGTGGGATTGGGCATTGAGGTAGCGGTTGGTGTGTGTTTTCTTCTGGTATACGATGTGTCCCAGTGTGCCATCTGTTCTTTTGTAGATTAGTATATCTAGGAATGGTAGTTGTTTGTTTATTTCCGTTTCCATGTTGAACTTGACTTTGGGGTGTGTGCTGTTTAGGTGTGTTAGGAAATTGTTTAGGTTTTCTTTTCCATGGGGCCAAATCACAAATGTGTCATCGATGTATCTTAGCCATAGTTTGGGTTTGTGGGTGGCATTAGCTAGGGCTCTGGATTCTGCTGAAACATTGCTACAACTTTAAAAGCACTATAATGACGTGGGATAATATCCGAAGGAAGCTGAACAGCACACATGTAAGTACCCACGAAAACTTAAAAATATGTATACACATACACACACACACACACACACATACATGCATACAGAGGTGGTTCAGGAATTCTGGAAGTTGAAGTCCACAAGTCATAAAAGGGCCTATCTCTGAAGTATATGAAATACCCTAATGTTAACAAAAATATGTACTGTCAAGTCCATGCTTTTCCAAGTTCTAACATATGACTGTGAATTTTAGGGGTTTTAAAATATGTGGACTTCAACTCCCAGAATTCCCCAGACAGCATGGGGAATTTAATTTATGCTTTTCATTTATTTAATATACAAAACCCTTATTTTATGATAGAACTCAAAGCCACATACCTATTTCATTTAATTGTTCATGTCTATAACATTTAATTTCAGTATTCTATGTGAGAATCAGAATGTTTGTGTTATGATAGAAGGAATAATAGATATTATCAATTATTTGGGACAGCTACAAGTGACTGTATTCCATATTTTTAAAATTTACTGAGAATCATTTTCACTCAGATCCCAAATTAGAAAGAAGGTGCTATTGGAATCCTAAGAAAAACAAAACATTTTATTTCCTTGTGTAGTCATGTTTTGTGCTTCTCTTATGAAGACTTTAATTTAGTGCTGATTCATGCCAAGTAGTTTATAGACATACATATGCAATATTAAAGTGCTTTTGGTTGTGTGCAATGGAATTATTTGATTATATTTAAATTCTTCCTTTATCATGGCTAAAGGAGCCACCTACTCTTCCTTCATGCAAGAATTTATTTTCCTGATTAAAAAAATAAATTATTCTACAACAAAAATGTAAAACATACACAATGAAAATTTACTGAATCTTCAGTATGGTTGTAATATACTTTGTCTGGTTAATGATATTATTATTGCTTTCAAGAGAACATAGACTATTTGAGGCAAATTCAATCAGTTGGATTAAGATGGGCATCTATATAAATTGAATAAATAAGTAATGTTCAGCCTGTTGTAATATATTAAAAAAAGAAAACAGATATTGCATCCTAAATGTATCTCCAATTCCTTTCTGTTATAGTAGCTTAATATTCCCTGAAAATTCCCATGTGGCTGATGCATGGGAAGAAGAAAGATCAAAGAGCCACCTATTGACCCTACCTATTGTATGGTCATATCATCTTCTGTCAATGATATGCTGTAATAAGCAAGTTATGTATGCACCTCGTGCTTGTTCAAGATTTAATAGATCTTGTCCCTTACACTTGTTTGCCTATGTATAAGCAGTATGTTGAATGAAAATAATTGAATAGGACATAGTAGAAGATTGGGAAATCACTATCAATATATTTTCATTACAAAGGAAAATGAAAAAAATAGATGCTTTTTAGAGGCAAGATATATATTTGTAGCAAAGTTACATAATATAGAATGTGAATAGGTGTGGCAACTATTCATATTTTGCTAATTAATTAATATTTTTTGTATTTTTTCCTCAATCACAAAAGTGCAGATTTAATTTCTGACGGATTAACAGAATGAGTCAAACTTATTCCATGTCAGAAGTATGATTTGGTATGACAAGAAAACTGAATAACACATTTTAGGTGATTGAACAATCACATATTTAAATATGCTATTTTAAATTAGTTTGGAGAAGTGTTAATGTAATAATGAATAGTTTCTATCTCTATCTCCTTTTCTTTCTTTTTATTATATGAATACTTTTATTCTGGAATATTCCTTTCTTTTACTATACATTTTAGAATAACATACACACACACACACACACACACAGTTCATAGATCAGGGATACCCAACATCATATTCTTCACATGTATTGGATATTATCTTTTATTAACCTCATTCAGCATGTTTCAGTTATGTTTACAGCAGATTACAACACTTTACCAGGACATGTGGAAAACAAGGAATAAATGTCTCATATATCTGGAAAATTATATTAATGTTAACATATGCAGGAGATTTAATATAAATAAAAGTAAGTACTTCATATGAAGTAATTAACTTGGGAAATCCATTAATATGCCACAAAACATTGTGATGACTACTAACCTGGATGGCTTCAAAAAGGGATTTGAAAAATTCATGGAAATATGTCTTAAGAAGGTCAGTCTTTAAAACTCATTATTTCTGTGTTCAGAACATGGCTCCAAACACTCGTTCTAAGCAATAATTTTCAAAAAATTTGTTAAAAATTGTCAAAAATCTCTCTTTTGCTTGTTTTCAAGAAATGTGATTAGTTCATGTTGTCAGACTAAGATGGGCCTTTGTCTTTCACTATTTTTTTTTTTAATTTTTGGTGTGGTACTTAAAAGAGCAGTAAATTATAAGTAGATCACTTGGTTTAGAGACCCAATTTGGTGAAGTGGTGAGGGTATCAGGCTGGAAACTGGAGACTGTGAACTCTAGTTCTATCTTGGATAAGAAGTCAACTAGGTAACCTTCGGCCAGTCATTTTCTCTCAGCCCAAGGACACAGGCAGTGTCAAACCACTTCTGAAAAACCTTGTCAAAAAAACTGTAGAGACTTGTCGCAATCTCCAGGGCACCATCTATTATAATGGCTTATTTAGAAGTGGGATGTATGAGTGGTAGACTGGCATGCACGCACTTACAGCCCACTTGGACAAGTGGTGGACCAATGTGCATTCTTTTTTTTTTTTAACAAATTTTATTCCGTTTTTCACATTAAAAACAAAAATCTTTTAGTGGACAACATATTTCCGGGTCATCACATTTACATACAAATATGACAGCAATTATACATTCATATATGTCTACGTAATTCTATTATTACTTTTTCCATTCCAAATTTTCAGTAAGGAGAGAAACAAACACATCAATTCTTGCTTCTTTCATTAATCTCAATCAAAACATCTTTTTGTTTCATTTCAATTATTTCAAATATAATCCTTTGATATTTATTTTAAAAATAAACATAAACAATATGTGTTTGCCTAATAATAATAATAATAATAATAATAATAATAATAATAATAAAGGTTACCAATGTCTCTCCTTGCTTTTAATCGTCTATATTAACTTAGTGATTTAGTTGGTTCTTTCGTCTGTCATATTCCCTTTCCATTATACAATTATTTTTATCAATTCCAGATTAATACAAATTTTAACACTAAAGAAAAAAAAACAAGTATAGGTTTCCCCCCTTTTACTGCTTTGAGTGTGACACCTCAATGATTAAAATATACCTTTATTCCCTCATCTTGATTCCCAATAAAACATTATTTTTAAGAAGTTACAAAAATAATCATTACATCATTTCATTTGGATTCCGCAGCATTTCCCCCCCTTAATTTTTAATAAGAGTTATCAATATCTATATTACTCTATTTTCTAAATATTTTTAATTGCAGAAATATTCTTATTACCCCTTGTCACCCTGCAGAATCCCCTTTATAATTCATCAACCATTATCTCTGAAAAAACAATTTCTTTTCAACATTTTACTATTTCTGTATTTCTTTATTTCATGCACCTGTTTCTTACTGCTTCTCCTCCCCCTCTTTTCCCCATATCTTTCCTCATTCCAGTTTATATCCCTTTCTTTCTTAATATCTTCCTTTCCCCTTTTCTGCTGGCTCTTTCGGCCTTTCCCGACTTCACAGGTATTCCCCCTTTTGATTGCCTTCTTAAGTCTCAACTTTTTAACCTTCCTTCTTTCCCCACTTCTTTGTAGTGTTCTTTGTGTTAATTGTCTATTTAAAATGTCTTCTCCTTGAGTCGACTCCTCCTCCTCTGAAGCTCTTTCTTCTTGTTCTTCAATTGCCATTTCCATTTTTTCTAACACATAGCAAAGTGATTCGCCTCTTTCCTGTAGTAATTCTCTCGTATTTTTAAGTTCCATTTTTAATTCCTGAAGAGATATCATCATTACACATTCTTGTATTTTATGATCGTTAAAGTCCACAAAAAAAACAACAACCCACAAAAAGCACTTTTACTTTCCTTCTTTCTTCTTTCAATTTTCTAAAGTTCTCAATTATTCCAGCCCAGGGTCTGTGCCAAAAACATCAATCAACCCCACAGTCAGTCTTTCCTTGCTTTCCTTGTGCAGGTTGAGCAGCATGCACCAGCCCACTGCTTACATTACCTAGTTTCCCTCTCCTCCCCCATCTGGACTGCCAAGCTGCAAAGGTTGGGGATCACTGTTGTAGAGAATTAAACATGATTGAATGGAATTAAAAAATAAAATTTCTAAAATTCAGACTTTGGTATGAAATTTCTAGAGTGTCTTGAATTAGTCACTCTGCCTTAATTTAACATAACTCATAGTGTTATAGATCAAATTGGCAATGGTTCATGTTTTTAAGCTCTTTCAAAGAATGGAGAAAATCAAAGAATTAATAGTACAGGAAGAGAAAAAATAACATCAAAATTTCCCAGACTTTTATTTATTAAAGAAGAAATACACAAATAGAGAGAAACATTTGTTCTAGGGTTTTTAAAACCAAAAATCTTGGAAATTTATTTTATTTTATTTAAGACGAGAAATAAGAATCAGTTATCTGTTTTTTTAAATTGAAATATAGAAAATATGAACCTGGAAATATTCTCTGTTCAAATTTTTATATCCACAAGGAAGTTATACATTATTATATTCATTATTGATATTTTGAAAAAAAAAAAAAGCATTCACAACTATTAAAAATAATTAAAATTGTAATGATAATTTCATTTTTAAATTTATTACAGTGTTATTGATATATTGATTTCTATATTTTTATTTCCTTTCTTGTCCTCTTTAACCATAAGAATCCCTGTAATTCTAATTTTACATTCATATATTTTATTTTAGTCAGATACCTTGAAATAAAAATAGTACTAATTTGCAAATTTGCAAATTCATTCATTCCAATAGAGCTATAATTACCTCACTATTTGAACAATGTAGTATAAAAATTAGAGGATTTTTTTTTAAAAAAATCTAAATTGGTAGACTTACTCTAATGTTCTTTTGAAATGAGAATTTAACTAAAGCACTCTAAAGTCCCCTGCTGCACTCAGACAAGTTGAAATTAATTCAAGACGGCAGATAAAAATTTTAACCAGCCTGAATGGAGATGACGGATGTGACAGCACTCAGTTAAAATGTCTTTTAATGGCAAATGTATGCATATTAGTCAAGTGATGTGACATAACTGTCCTGGGTGAGAGAAGATGAACCAATGACCATTTGCATGAAGAACAAAGAAAAATCTTAAGGAGTATTAGAACCAGAAAGAGAATGTACAATATAATTTAGCTTGCTTCTAGTTTAAAGAATTTAAGTAATTTAACCTTTCAGTCTTTTTCCCCATCTTGTAATGAATGAACTAAAAAAAGAATGCAAGCATGAATTTAAAATGAGACACACCTAATTTATTAAGAAAAGAAAATGTAACTAAAAACCATATCTTGTGGACACTGATCTGGCAGTAAACTCTACTGAAAATAGATAGGCCTATGCTATTTTTATATATTGAAGATAATAGTAAAATACAAAATAATCCTTCAAATTGCTAACCTGTTTACTAGCATTTAATTTCTTTGGGATGATTTGATTATAAAATATCACTATTAAATAAGGTAACTGTAAGTGCCCATTTGAGTTTCAAAAGCATTGAACAAATGCTCAATCCCCATAGTTATTGCCATTACTTTATCTCCACAGTCATGTGATCAAAATTTGGGTGCTTGGCAGCCTGCCTGCACTTATGAACCCAGGGTTGATTCAACTACCCCTCCTGCCTACCTCTCCCATCTCTGCCATTTTGACTTCTTGCACAATAGCACTCAACAGCAGTGGTGCTGAGGTTGAAGTAGAGGCCCAGAGGCATTTGCAGATGATTGGGACTGCTGAAGGTCCTACTCATCTATTTTAGCTTTAGCACATCAAAGCTTTAGCAGATCAAGCTGTGTGTTGCAGCCAGCTACCCCAGTGCCATAGTGCAAATATCCTGCCACTTTCTTATGTTCTGTAGGCCAGGCTCTACCCAGCTGGCCTTCACTGTCTTCCTCCTGGACCTGACGATAGCAATAACACTTAGACTTATATACTGCTTCACAGTGCTTTACAGCCTTCTCTAAGCAGTTTACAGTCAACATATTGCCCCGAACAATCTGGTTCCTCATTTACTGACCTCTGAAGGATGGATGATTGAGTAAACTTTGAGCCAGTGAGAATCAAACCTGCAGTACTCTATTCTAACCACTGCACCATGGTTAGAACTACGCCATAACTACGGCATGACACGGCACACCTGGCCTAGCCCTATGTGAGGCAGCACCAGTCCTTGTTCCTGAGATCCCTTATGCTGCACATGTGCAGTTCTGGCAATGCTTCAGAAGCCCTTAGAAGCTTTTGGGAGAACAGTAGGCTCAGTCATCTTGCACAATTTCAGAAGGTCTCAGAAACATTCCAAAGCATCATGAGAATGACACTCAAAACATGGAGAATTTACATGCTATTTAGAGAAGGATGTGAGGGACCTCAGGAAGAAGGCCTGATACAGCCAACAGCTGCCTCTTTTGGGGCCAGATTCTGCATACCTCAGCAGCAGCGGGAATGATGAAGGTCAGCTGGATGTGGCTGGGCCTATAGAATACAGGTGGCGGGGTGGCTGTGGCTTTGTAAAATGATGCTGGGGTTGCTGGCCATGGTACCAGGCTTGAAACATCACTCTTTGACAGCATTGTTGGTGTTGGACTGAAAAAGAGGCACGAAGTGGTGGTAGTGGCCAGTTGAGTCTGCTGAAGGCCCCAGGCCTCTATTTTAGCTCCAACAACTATCCCTGTTGTCAAGGAGTGCTGCTGTGCAGAATGGCCAAAAGCACAGATGTGGGTAGATGGCAGATTAAAGCAGATACAGTCACTTAACCTTTCCAATGTTCAGGTTTGCAATGGACCAAGCAAGGAATGGCTTGGCTTGAATTAGTCCTTGCCTAAGAATTTGTGGGATTCGGTTAACAATGACAATGGAGCTGGTTGGGATTTCTGTTGCCAAGCGATGTGGTCACATGACATCACATTTTACTGAGTTAAATAAGATCATTTCTGGATGAGTTTTCAGGAACAAAATTGGAAGTCATAGTAGTTCCTGGTTAGATTCATCAAGACAATAAAAATTTTTTAGTGTTATTTTATTTATTTTCTCTATTTTATTTGAATTGTTTTATATCTCAAGATCTTTCAATATAGTATCAATATGTGATTTGGATTTGGATTTAGATTTGAGATTATTATAAATTTATAAATATATTCAACTTTATTCCCAGTTATTTTAAATATATTTTTCTCCATCAGATAGTTATTTTGTACCATATGATTCACTCCTCTGAAATGAAACCTAGTTCATTGAAACTTTAAATATAGTAGTCCAGAACAATTCAATTATAAAAACAATTCATCAAAATAGTGCTTATCTTTGAATAGACATACAGTGCAACCTCTGGTCACAAATGCTTCTGACCATGACCAAATCATGTTCTGACCAAAACATTTTTGAATCTGGTCATGATTCGAAAATCGATGGTGACTAAACATGGCCACGGCAGATTCTCTTTCCGGGCTGATTTCCCCTTCTGAACCATTTTTTTGTAGGTGCATATGCAGACAGTCTCACTTCCAGTCACAACCAAAGTTGGTTGCAACCAAAGTTATGGCATAAATTGTGGTAGTGACTGGAGGTTCTACTCTATATATGATTGCTAGAAAAAAAAACATGGGAAGCTTAATAAAACCTCTTTGGAAAACATATTATGTACTTTTTTTTTTCAAAAATAGTGACAAAGTTATGAAGAGTTCTGTCAAGGTAGAGCTGCTTTACTAAGGACAAAATATTGTAGGTTTTATATGACATATTTGTAGATTTTTATTATATTACAAAATAACAATATAAAAATTTAACATGGTTTGCTATATTAATGTCATATTAAAATAATAGAAAAAAGAGACCTAAATTTCTACAGGTCTGACCTTAAATAAATATCTGATCAGTGATCCAAGATTAAAAGGATAAAATTATTTACTACACTTTCAGAGAAGGTATTGTACAATGTCATAAGTCATGACTTAGGTTCTGTTCATCTGTTGTTGTCTCTGCTTCTGCCTGACAGATTATAGTTGAAATTGAGATATGGTGTGATGTACTTTGGTACTAATGGGTGTCAGAAGCCAAAACATTTCTCCTAAATGTGAAGAGTTATGAAAGAGGCCATGGATAAATTGAGATCAGCAGCTGTGTAATCTGTTCAGAGTGTAGAATTTGAGAAAGAGTAGTCATAGGGTAAAAAAAAGATAAATTGAGGCAGAATGAGAAAATGGGTAGAAGAGGAGTGAATGCAGGACTATTATGGCTCCTAAAAATTGGTATTTGGAAAAATGTCATCAAATCTGACCAAAAGTATAAACAGTGTGTATATGTTAGTAAAAATCTGATGTTGGAATGTAGAACTTCTGTTTGTGGTATCTTTGCAAAATATATAAGTCACTACATGTATCAAAAATTTTATATCCTGGGAAAACAAAAATAGAAGCAAAAGCACGGGCTCCCTGTAACAGTTTAAAACCAGTATCAGTGGCTTATTTAAATGAGAGCAGAGGTGTCAAATTCATGTTGTTACGGCAGCATCACGTGATGGATTGGGATTTTTTCCTCTTCACTAAACCAAGAGTGGGTGTGGCCAGCATGTAATGCATCCTGCCCATGGGCTGGATGTTTGACAGCCCCAAATATGAGTAGCTGTCTTTGTTTAATGGCATCATTGCCTTAGAGGCCTCAGAAGGAATAAATGTGGAATTTATTCGAGGTCTTAAGCAAGCTGTAGCCAGTATGGCAGGCCAGCCCTGAACTAGATTGCCCCCCTTTTTTTCTTTTGCAGAGAAAGTATTTTTTGGGTGGAGTCAAGATGAAGGCTACTTTTTTTCATGTGGTTTTCATTTTAGTTCATGTATATGTGAAAATGTTTGTATATCATAAGTATACAAACTACTATAGTTGATATTTTTAGGTAAACTTAAGTATGATACTGGAAGAGTAATATGCCAAATGGAAACAGTTTCGATGTGTTGAGCCTATCTGACTGGTCTAGATGAATTATGGCAAGCAGCTTTCTGCATAGCTGGTACTATTGTGAAAGCCAAGTTTAATAATAATCTGATTTCTGTTATCCATGAGTAAAACTAGGTATGAGAGTTCTGGCCTATATATGAATTCAAACCCCCCCACCCCCCACCCCACACACTCTTTTTCTTCATCTGACTTTGCAGAGAAAATAATAAGGGAACAATTAAATTTCAGTGTCAACCTGTATGCAAAGAACACGTGAAACAAACTCAATATTTCAGTACTAGCAGTGGCGTAATCAGATTGGAAATCAAGTGTTGTAACAGTAATGAGAAAGGGAAGAGAATACATTTTATGGCAGAAGGTTTACCCGTTGTGATAACCCGAAGTGGCACAAAGGCAATACAATCAAATAATAAGTAGGAGTCCCTTTATTTGCTCCAACTTTGCCCCCAATGTTGTGGTTAGCCTCTGGGCTGGAGAAAAACTATCCCAGGAATAGCCTTTGACTGCAGAGATTCAAGTCAAAAACATTGTCAACAAAAACTAACCATAAATCCAATCAAGGCAAGATGAGGTAATTAATCCAGCAGGGCAAAGAAGGAATTCAAGATCTGAAGGAACGGCTTTAATTCAACCCAGTTGGGAGGATGTCAGGAACACAGATAACCAAAGTCAACACAAGATCAACTCATGTTTGTTCCCAGCAGCTGCTGCTCTCAGCTTGCATCTCTTTTAAACTCTCTTCCCAGGTATGTCTAATGAATGGAATCAGGGCCCTTTCCTCCCCCATAAGTCATGAAACCCATGTTACTGTCTTTCCATTCCTCCCTGAATGCTCTAGATCTGGGATGAAGAGGGGGTGGGCCTGGGTCTTCCTCTGAACTCCCTCTCCCTTGTTCTATCTTTCTCCTCTGCTCAGCTGGACTTTGCCCATCCCCAGTTTCCTCCACAGCCAACGGAGTGGCTCCCATTCCCTGCCAGCTGTTCATCTTCCTCAGATTCGGACTGGGATATGACATCCGTGTGTCAATCTGATGATAACGAACTGTCCCAAAGTGATCAGATCTTCAAAGGATAACTTACAGATGGCCTAATAAGTTAACTAGTACACTATTAATTGTTCAATTAATTAAGGTTTACAGCAGGGGTATTCAAACTTGACAGCTTTAAGACTTACGGACTTCCAACTCCCAGAATTCCTCTTCCAGTCATGTTAGCTCAGGAATTCTGGGAGTTGAAGTGCCTAGTTTGAAGACCCTTGGTCTACAGTATAACATTGTACAACAATGTTTTGCATGGAAAATTATCAGAAACATTTTGTCTAATATAATGCAACAGAAATCTTTGTCTTAAGTTTGTAGAAAATACTGGAAACTTGATGAGCCTTAAACTTTGATGGGAAAAAACTTTTGGATTGAAGAAACAAAATTAAACAGTTTAGCCATAACCCCAAAAAATAATTTTTAAGAAAATTTTCTGAAGTGTTTAAAGAAAAGAGCATAGATTTCCAACCATTAAGAATGAATGGGGAAAGGATTTTTATGGTTTAGATTATGTAAAAGCAAGTGGTATAAAGTAATACAGGATAGAAAAATAGCAATTGTATGATGACCTTCATAGTCAGTGACCTGTACATTGCGGAACTTTGGTGGAAAGACTTCATGCATACAGTATACACAAGCCCAAGTATTTTTCTTAACTAGCAGTTTCAAACCAAATTTAAAAATAAGAATTAAAAACTCCTTGATGACTATAGGAAGTACTTTGAAAGTATTTTTACAAAGTACTATATCAAAGATTGTCCAAATTTTTGCACTATCAATTATCATTATTTTCTTAATTTTGAATCTGTAAACAACTTAAAATATTTAAAATAAGAAAATAGTTAAATACAAACAGGAAAACACACATTCATATATTTGCAGAAAGATATGGTATTTTAATTTGTACTACATAGAAATTCATAACTTATTTATTAGGTTTTATTAAAACATATTTTGACTAGATATCTACCTATGTTTTGCAAATATTTGTATATTACTTATTTCATTGTGTTGAAATCTGTTCTTGTTGATCATTTTGAATTAATTATACCTCAGTCAGATTGAAAATATATATTGGGTTTTTTATAAATTTATTCATTATTTTTTCTCTTAGTTCATATCATTAGAGTTACATTACAATTAGGGTTGGGTTTGAGAATGTCAGTGTTTCCTGACATAACCTGGAAGAATAATTAAATACACATAGCCACACATTCTCTCAGACACATACTCACCCTAGTTATTTAATTATTTTATATCTGTCTGTTATAAATAGGGAATTATTCTACAACAGGGGTGTCAGGCTTGATCTCACCATGGGCTGTGTCAGAATTTTGTTTGCCCTTGGGGGGAACATGATGGATGTGGCCTGGTCATCATGGCTGACTGGATGGATGTGTCTGGTTCTAGGGTGGCAAGGGCTGGTCCCTCACCCTCTCTGGGACAGCCCAATTCAGTGGCCTATGATGGGCTGGATGCTGCCTGTGGGCCGCATATTTGACACCCTTGTTCAAAAAAATAAGGAATGCTGGTCTAAACAGTTATTGTATCAATTTATATACTATCAAATCTCTTCTGTCTTTTTGTAACATTAAAATATTCAGACTAATGAATCATAGAGCAACATTTTTTTAAAAAAACGGTACCTCAAAACTGCTAACTTAAATATCTGTAAAAAAATCCAGAACCTATTAGTTTTGCTAATTTCAAGGATTTTCAGAATGGTTATATTCACACTGTGCTGCTGAAACACTGCAGTAGTCAGCCACAGTCGTGTGAACATGATATCCAATGCTGTCTGTCACCTTCCCTCCAGCACGATCAATGGTGAAGCCAGCATGAATTCAACCCCCAACTCTAAGTCAGCCCCAAAGGACACCATGGTTAATGGTGTCATAACCCATAATACATAACCAATTTGTAAGTATGGAAATATCAGTACTTTGAAATATTTGTGGACAATTGGAAAAACTCTGATTCTTGAGGTGTTTCTGAACTGCTGTCATGACTATAAATAGCATGACAATGGTAACTTTTAAGAAAATGGTATTGAACCTTGGAAGTATGTTGATCTTTTTATGTGAGTGAGAACAATGTTCCACATAATTCAGAATTATCTAACAGACTGGTAAATTCACCAATGTTTCATCAGTATTCTTTCCAAGACTTCTGTGAAGGTACTGGGAATTAAATATGGGCATTCTGTCTGTCAAACATATGTCTCTAGTTTGAGATGCAGATCATTATTATCAGGACAGGGTAAGGACTCTGGAGAGTTATGATATTTTCAGATTCAGAATTTGATTATAAGTTAGGCAAAGGAAAGTATAATATATATATTGGCCACTAAGCTTTCTTTTAAAAATTGTCATCTCATCCTTCTCAGCTTTAAATGTAAAGTTAACTTTGGAATAAAGTAGCAGTACTTGTATTTATTGTATGTATATACTTCTGTACGTATGTATGTGTGTACGTATGTATGTATGTATGTATGTATGTATATATATATGTATGTATTTTTGCTATAAATTTGTGTTACTGATTCTCTTAGTTGTTGCTGTAAGAAAATTGGTGAAATGAGGAATGTAGATGGCATTCTTTAGTTCTGTTAAAAATGGATGCACATGCCTATGCTGGCATCTAAGGATTTATTTTTATTTTTTTTAAGCAGCCATTGGAATTTTTTTACAGTTATAGCTGCTTTAATATAGAGATGAAGACTATGCTAATCACTCTGAAAATACTTGTTGCAGAACCCTAATATGATTACTATCTTAATGGTCAGAAATCCTTGGACGTAAATTGTCCCTGCAAATCAATGCAAATATTATGTAGAAGTAGGACAGGACAGGGAAATGACAAGAATACAATGGCAATACAATACAATACAATACAATACAATACAATACAATACAATACA
>BLBF01000006.1:53314253-53336234 GCA_015471245.1 Laticauda colubrina | reverse complement strand
CAATACAATACAATACAATACAATACAATACAATACAATACAATACAATACAATACAATACAATACAATGCAATGCAATACTAATACAATGACAACACAATGACAATGAGAAGACAGTGACAAGACAAAACAAGACTAGCCAGAGACAAGACAAGGAAAAGATAGGTACAACAAAGAGATTTGACAGACAAGACAATGGCAATACAATACAGGGACGATACAGTGACGATATAATGACAATGGCAATACAGTGACAGTGACAACACAATGACAATGATAATAACAATACAGTATAGGACAAGACAAGGAGAATAAGGCAATGGCAAGACAGGAAAAAGACAATGATTGTGAGAAGCTAATACTACCTGGAAACATTGGAAACCAGTGCAGGTCACACAATGGTATTATTGCATGAATGAAGTGTGGAGTGCTCAGAACTTCACACACTGCTGCATTTTGCAACAGTTGAATCTTCCCAGTATTCTTCAAGGACAGCCCAATATAGCATACATTGCAATAATGCATGAAGGAAATGACTAAGATGTTAATGGCAGTAAGCATAATCTCCCAGTTCAATTCATCTGTGGACAAGATTAATTCAGCAGAATAAAGTTGTGATTTCTAATAAAGGCATTTTAATAAGAATAACCAAATACAAAAAATCAAAAGTAGAAAACAAAAAAGTATTCCTATTTCTTTCTTTCTCTCATTCTATCTTTTGTAGGTGTTGGAAGAGCAAAATTAATTTATTTGTTGCATTTCTGTATCTTAAAGTAGAAGTTTAGTTTCTTGAGGGAAGATACCTTTTGTTTCCATCTATTTTGCTTCATAGGTGAAAAATGCAAGATCTGTAAAGATTTGAAAATAAGGCAATTTAGAAACAAATTATAAAAGTGGCATTCATTTTGGTACAGCTGAAATGTAGTTACAATGTTATGATTATAGTCCTTGAAACTTCACACATCATCATAGAATACATTTTATTAAGTTTGCACAAAATAAGATTTCAATATGATATAATCTATTTTAGTTATTTTTTCATGTTTAGGGATTGTAAAATG
Source organism: Laticauda colubrina (assembly GCA_015471245.1). Taxonomy (NCBI): domain Eukaryota; kingdom Metazoa; phylum Chordata; class Lepidosauria; order Squamata; family Elapidae; genus Laticauda; species Laticauda colubrina. The sequence continues at coordinate 53,335,173 of BLBF01000006.1, read as the reverse complement.
TGTGTTTGATGACAGTTGCTCGTGTTCCGAGTAATTTTAAATTGTTTTTACTTATTTATTTAGTGTTCTGGCAAGATTATAATATTCCAGTGTGCTTTCCTCACAATATTTGGACAGTGCTTGTTTTGTTGACAGTCCATTTACTTGATAAAAGTCAAGAAAATATTTCTTGGGAAGTGCTCTTGCTCAATAACAAAATAGGGATATAAAGATTGCTTATTCCAAACTCTGCTAAACACAGGAGCAGAGATAAAGAAACTATTTGGCCTTGGTGCAATTTGAATTAGCTGACCTTAATATCATTTCCTGCCCTTTCATTTTATGATTCATTTTAAATGAACATTCCTGCGTTCTTCCCTCTGCCACTTTAGGTATAAAATCCATAAGAGCTCAGTAAGGCTTGATTCATACATTGCATTTTAGATGTACTTGTAACCTGTAAATAAAATATGAACATAAATTAAAGATGTTTGCAGTTAATTTTAAAACTGTATGTTCACTCTCCTGTATGCATGTTAAAACAAGCATAATTTGAATTTGCACATTTCACAACTCTTATTGCTTTAATAATACTTGCTTATACATTTTTGTATTGCTAATGCATTTTTACTGTCCATGGACAGCTGGATAAATCAATAGTTTATCAGAACAATCCCAGTTTTATATTAAAAGATAAAAAGTCATATGATTATCTGGCAGAAGAAATTAGTACAATTTAGTGCAGGGAGAAACAGAGAGCCTTTCTTTCTTTTGCGCTCTGTTCTGTCAGCTATAGCATTGTTAAAATCTGATCTTTAATCCGGAAATAATCAATAAACTGCACCCAATTTCTATCAAAAAAAGAACCTACTATGTAAAAGATGATGGCAATTAAGAAAATAGAATTTCTACTCCTTTCATTCATATGTTATCTTATTTGCATAGAAATAAAGTTAACCACAGACAACACATGACTGTAATGAGAATGGGAATTTTACTTCATAGATGGAAATCAGTTGCTGATGGTAATGAAACCAATCTGCAAATGAATTTTTAAAGGGTGCAATACTTTATCATGAGTATGTTGTCATCGCTCAGGCAACATTTCCCTCTTTGGAGTGTGGTGCTATTAGTTGCAGATTAAGAGCGATGACAGAATTATGTTCGAAGTACCCCGTTTGCAATGTCAACAGGCCTTAATGATAACATAGTATCTCTATTGTTAAGGAGTTTCATGTCTTATTTAGTGTAAATGGGAAAATCTGGCATTTTCCAACCTATGACTATATTTTGCTACTTAGGCTGTCACTTTTACCAGCTGTTGAGACAAGAGCAGGTCGTCAGATCTCATTTTTCTTGGTGATTTATTGATAGCAGTTAAAACATATTGTATAAGAAAAAGAATAATCAGCCGAAATTGGACAATGCACTATTTTATAAAACTTCCAATTCATTCCAATTCATATCAATTCTGCTTTTATGAATTTGTCGCAACACAGAACTATACTGTAGATTTCTTTTAATGATGACCAATAAGTAATATATTTTGAAAAATCAATTATTTTTTCTGATATAGAATATTTCTTCATGTATCAATGTCATTTATATGAGTAGAATGAATAGTGAAATAAATTAAATCTTATTTTTTACAAAGACAAATCCTTAACCATGGTTTGAGGTAGATTATCCATTGCTAAGTTTGGAACTACCTGAAGAGCAGTTCTTTGTCAGTCTATTTCCAGAGTTCACAGTATATATACAGTGTGTGTGTATGTGTTTATGTGTGTGTATATGTATGCATATATACCTACACACATACTTACATATATACATACATTCAAATTAAATGTTACATTGGTTGTAATTGCTGATCAACATACTATTATCATGCCATTAATCTCTATCTGATATTTTTAGTTATGTACATTGTAAGTTAATATCTCAGAAATGAAATTTCACAGTGAGTGCCCAAGGTAAGAATTGGGTTCTCACAATTGATTTAAGACAAGGATTATACTTCTAACAGAAAAGTTAAAGTATTAATGGTTTCCTATAATTGTAGCTATCCAAAAGGCCATCATCAAATCATCAGTGTTATTAATGTTCTTTCTGCATAGCAACCATATTTATAGTGGCAAAACATAAAAAGTCATTTTGTAGAGTGAGATGGCTAGTATATAAATCTAATAAATAAAAAAATGATCAATTTAATGAATTCTCGCAGAAGGTAGACTAGTGTTTTATAAAGATTCTTACAGAGACTTGGTCATGAACTTGGTGCCAATAAATTGGGCTTATTTGTTGACATATGGAAAATTAGATTGAAAATTATCCTAAATAACAAATAAATTACAGTCCATGATACTGCATTAAATCTTCATGAAAATACTTTTGGAAAAGATGCAGTATGGAAATAGAAATTGAATATCTGTGGAGATTTGAATGGAGTTATATTGTGTAAGTGGGACAATAAGAACAGGAAAAATGTAACATTCAGAAAAAAATGGCCAAAATGAACCTTACTTGTTCCAGGATAAAATAATATGGAAAACATTTTATTTGCAAAACCTGAAAACATTTTCCTTCCTGCATTGCTCATTAGACTTTTGAAAAATATGACAAACATGTCAGTGATGAACATGGTGAACAATTTCATGAGAATATTTCAAACATGGAAAAGTGGTATTGAGGCAATATACTGAAATCCCAGTATACTGGCTAATTACTACTTGAGTCTTAAGAGAGATGTTCCTGAAAATAAGCCCGATTTTTTTAAGCTAACAATTTTATGCTTTTAATTAATGTGTAAATCCTGGCTATTATCAAAATAAAGTTGTGTTACAGAAAAACCTTGTCCGATAGAGAAATTCTGAAAACATATTTGAATTCAGCATAAAAAATATGTGATTAACCAGTTTTCAGATACACATACTATTTTGTTTTTCATTGCGCAGTGATATCTTTCCTTTGTATCTAATTGTTCATAGAACTTTTATTCTACCTCACTAACTCAGCATAACATCTTCTCTTTATTTATAGTGCCAACTGTTTTGATTCCAAATTCAGGAAATAGATGTTCTTAAATTAGAAAAATGGCTTCAGTATATACATGATCATATCTGAAATAGCCTGTATAATTTCTTTATTTTTGTAGTTCAGTCTAATTCCAGGATACACATCTGATGCAACAGTTTTGTTCTTGTATTATCTGATTAATGCTTTTTTCCCATAATCTTCACAGCAGACTTATCTCATTCCTGACCTAATTCTTCATTGTATTCTCCTATAATATACTCTTAAAATGAATGATTTCCTAGAAACCCTGTAAATGTAATTCAATTTTTAACTACCCATGAATTTTATATGAATGAGAGGTGAGAATTCTCACTATTGAGAAGGTATAAAACAAACTGGTTCAATTCTCCAATTAACCCAATCCCCAGCTCCATTATTTGAAATAATTTGTAGAACTCATACAAGAGTTATGATTAATAGTATAGTGTTCCGTCCGGAAAAACGCGAGGTAGACCGGGTTCCAACAACAAGTCTTTATTAGTTAACAGCAGTTGAAAAACGGAACATTGGCTCAAGCCGCGGCAGCCTTTATATAGGGTTTCGCCTGCTGGCTTGTAGCCAATGACAGGTATTTAATTTTGCCGCCCTTAAGCAGCTTCGTGGATTGGTTCCTTTTGAACCAATCCCAATTCAGGTTTTTTAGCCAATCACAATCCTGTATTAGGAGTCTACTATTCTTAATACAGAACATATAGTATTCTAAGCTTTTAATATTATCTCATGCACTTTTAACATATATAATCAATTTAAAAGGTGATCTACAGTGAAATTCTTATTTGTAACGGTGTGCACTGCTGTATTAATTTCTATTAATAATTTTTTTATCTTATATTTTAAATGTTAACATACGAATATCTGAAATTTATTAACCATACATGAAAAGCATATTATAAATATAAATATCAAAATGTTTTAGCTTCTTCCAAATTTTTTAAACATTAATATTTGATATATATATATTAATTTTGTTTTTAATTAGTTGGCTATTAAGAACTAGAAAACACTCCCAAGTATATGTTGATGTTCCTCTCCATTTTAATGCATTATGCTTACGGTTTGCATAAACATTCTTAGGTTCTTTGACCAACACAATAAATCTTGTTTAAAACTAATGAAAAGTTTTTGTAACAATGCTGATATTTTTCTGCTAGATACTGTATTAATTATTTTATTAAATATTATAAGATGTATTTTGTAAATTCTGTTTAATTGAAGTTAATACTCATTTTATGCAGTTAAATTTGACTACTTTTATCTGGAGAGAAAGCAACTATATTATTTTATATAAATTCTCTTCCTTATCTGTCTCTTTCTTTTTTGTTATATTATTATTTCTGCAAAACAAAACAAGCTTAGATTTTAGGTATACTTTATATTCAAAAATAGCTTTATGTTGAACAGATGTAAACCTATATTTTATTAGCACCGATTTATCTACTTAATACTATTGTTTCTGAGTGTTATTTGGAGTCTTTTCTAAAGTTGCTACCAATTGAGATGCAATGACATTATTAAGTGCATTAACATTATCATTCCCTATAAAACAGTAACAGCAAAAAATATAAGTTTTTAAATGAAAAGTTTGTATCTTAACCAAATAAATGAATCTTATAATTCAAATGATAAAAGTTAATAAACTTAATATTGGCTATATATGTTGCAATAACATGCCAATTTGGTTTTCAACAGGGTTTAATTTTCCAGACATTCCCATTTAGGTATTAATTATGCCCATTTAGTCAAGTAAAAGGACGAGAAACTTTCTTAATAGTTTACCTATTTCACATTAGTGTCTAGATTATCTTCTGCATGGAAACCCATAATCCTGTACATTAATGTTTTGGATGCTTTGGTATAAAATCTGAAATAGAAACTAATGATTTTATAACTTTAAAAAAATCAGTCTGTACTGAAGATATGGACAGACATTAAAAAGTTCTAGTCCTGTCTTGGACAAAAAGCCTGCTGGGTGACCTTGGGATAGTCACTTTCTCTCAGTCCTAGAAAGGAGACATTGGCAAACTACTTCCGAAAATACCTTGTCAAGAAAACTGCAGGGACTTGTCCATGATATTTCTGAGAATAGGATATGATTGAATAGAAAGAAAAAATATTTTTGATTTGTCTTGAGATATGGCATGTGTCAGTTTTATTTCAAATTAAATAAATTCATAAAGTTAAGGTTTAGTTGTGTTTTGCACGTTATGCTGTAATCCATGAAAGAGCTTTTGTACAAATAGAGGAGATAGCTTCCAAACATTAAATGATATTGGGTTTTTAATTGAATGCCATGTTTCTGTGTAGATATGTAGTCTTTTCAATTTACTGGCATTGCAAAATCATATGTTCTGGATTCTGACCTATACTGTTTACCTAAATGATAAAGATACATTTATATACAAATGCAGATAAATTAGTTCCATTCCCAATTCAACTGAATATAGGAAGCTAGGTGTCAACTCATGAAGCATTCCTGACCTGTTCTCCAGTTGCCAAAGGCAAGAGGGATGGGGAATCAAGCCTTGCAACTGCATTGGGGAACTTGCATTTTAGTCAGGAACCCTGACACTAGGAAGTAACTGACTTATATACATAGTCAACATTTCTATTCTTCCTGCTATTCAATACTTTAAATTAGAATCAGAATAAACATCTTGTTCTAAAACAGTACTTAAGTATTTAAGGGTTTCACTAAGAAATTTTTTAATTTAGACCCGTGATGGCAAAGCGATAGCATGTGTGTCAGAAGTGTCATGCAGAGCCATTTTTGCCGGCACATAAGCTGTCGGCCCAGATCAGGTCCACTGCGCATGTGTGCATGCCACCCACCAGCCAGCTGATTGTTGGGTATCTGCCGTACTTATGCTGGGGGCAGGGCATGCACAGGAGATGCGCACGTATGTGTAGGGGTTGGTGGTTGCACGCACATTGCATTATGGGTGCAGGCACACATGCTTTCAGCAGGAGTGGACAAAACAGTTAGCAATCACTGGTTTAGACCAAAGCTGCATGAATACTTGCCCTATTTTTCTTTGTGTCTTTCTTTAATACAGCTGTTTGGTATCTTGTATTTATTTCACCTAGAAATACTGGATTGCATAACAGCATACACAATCTTGCTGTCAAAAAGGGACAGAAGGTAGAATATCAATTAATCTTTATAGTTGCTGATTCTGTATTTATTACTGGCTGAAAATATGGCATCAGTGACACTGACCTGAGGGTTACTTTGCAAATTGGCAAGAGCAACTGTCCGGCACAGTTTCAGTGTCTAACAATATAACTCCTGCATTGCTGTTATTTATTTGCTGTCACTGAAGAGTTATGTTCATTTCTTCATTGCAAGCATCCTATACTAAGCTGTTAGACTATTTTCCTAAATACAGTATGTTTTTTTAGCCACAATGGAAATATATAAGGATATTTTTAGTGGAAAATGAATATTGCATTTCAGAGAATAATTTAAAAATTTATTTGGATTCTAAATATTTTCAAATATGGTTCTTTGTTGTCTTGGAACATTTTTATTTTTTTCTTTTAAAAATTATTCTTAATTTGATTGAATTGTTAAAGATATAGACTTCAAACTGAATGAATAGATAACTAGTCATATTAAAATGACTATGGCACATACAGCTTATAGGTAAGAAACAAATTTGCTTTCTAATACATAATTATAAAAAGTGGTAAGAACCAAATTTCCATTTGCCAGCATTAGCCAGCATTAAATGTATGATTATATGAACGTGCCTATAGATTTTATGGATAGATTATGATAGGAGAAATGAGTCTATGGGCATCCTTTTCTCCTTATCATTGATAGACAGCTAAGTGACAATTATGGTTATTGAACATTGCCTGCACTAGCATATTATAGCAGAATGTCACTTGCAAAAAGGCAGTAGCATTTTAAAAAGGATAAGGTCAGTTGTCAATATTAGACATATATATGATGTAAAAATAACAAGACAAATATGTCTTGAACTATTCACCTAGACTTGCAAATTTAGCATTTATATTCTATCCTGTTTAGAAAATAGCTGGAACCATCTTACGTGGCATGGAAATTTAAACTTCAACAAACAGCTAATCTGTTTTTAGCATTTCTGGCAAGTTACATTTTCTATTTTTTTCTTATTTATCTGAAGTAAATTGCTTCAATGCCAGTGTCCTTGAATATTTGTTAAACTGTTTAAAATGTAGCAATGAATCTATCATATTAACTTAAAAATTCAAGTTCTGAGTCACGACTGGCAGCTCAAATATATAAATATTATAAAATTAGCTTAAAAGATAACATGTGCAACATCTGCCTGATAGAAAAACATGTAACTAATGGAGCCAAGAATAGCATTACAAGGTATTTATAGGTGTATAGTGCTTGATAGAATTCCCATTAATGTTCATATTATATATTTTTGTGAGATTTTTATGTTTTAGTTTATAGAATCTTATCAAACATTTGAGCTCTTTTATCAAAAGTTGAAAAGGAAAGGGGTTAAAATTCTTCAGGTGTTCCCCTGTCTCTGAGTGGAAAAAGCTCCAAAAAGATATCCCAAGGACAGACCCATATTATATTATTAAGTAATTTCAAATTCCATTTGACATTTCCTACATAGGTTGTCCAGACAAGTGAGATAACGTGATGGTTTTTTAAGGAGAGGACAAACCAGGGTCTCCTTAAAATGTTCCAGGAATGTTCCCTGATGCAGTGAGGAACCTGGCCTAGGCTTTATTTGAGAGTCGTGACTGGGTCTCACTCACTGATTGGAAAGCACTTTGACAGTGACACAATTGGACTGACTTCATCACAAGAGTCGAAGGATTCTGGGGACTATTTAGGACCTGAAGTGCTATGAACTTGCCTCTAGGGTTAGAGCATAAGGGCGGCAGATGCATTTCAGTGAATGTCAGTTACCCATTACCTAGAGTGAAAATCAAATGGTGAGTTCTTCATGAACCAATCATCCTCCTCGTTGGTAGCTGAGATGGAGGCCATGCCAGGATGGCACAGTCTAGATTTGTATTTGTTTCATATTCTCAATATGCTACATCTAATATATTGCTTTTGAAATCGACACTATGATTTTATCCTATCATCTAAATATAAGTCCCTTTAATTTTAAAAATCTTCTGTTTTTCAGCAACTGCCACTCTTTTCATCCAAAATAAATAGCAAGATGCAAAATACAATTTCAAATTAGGTAAACCCCAGTCCTTTGTCTCTTGTAACACCTAACTATGGATTTCCCTCTTGGTATAAAAAATAAAATAGATCGTGCTACTGTTTAAATTGTATATCAATTGCCAAAAAAGGTACAAGAATGAAACAAAATCACGATTCTTATCAAGATATTCATATTTATTGCAGAATTTCCCCCCAACAGAGGCCATTTTAATTTTTCCCATGTTAACATATTTTTTAACCTCATTCCATTTAACATAATCCAGGTCTTCCTTATTTTCAACCAATAGCCAAATCATCTGTATACCTCAAATTATTTATGGTTCTTCTTTCAATGTTCACTCCCAAAACAGGCAGTTCCAAATCTCATTTCTGCATGATCAATTCAGTATATAGATTGAAAAAAATGGTGATAAAATACATCTTTGTCTAACTCCCTGATACTAAATCAGTCTGTCACATAATGTATTCTTAATGTTGCCTCCTGGTCATGGTATAGTGAGTGACATGATAAGTCTGATTATGTGGGTTGGGACACCAAGATCATGCAATGCCACCCATAACTTATTATGTTCTACACAGTGTACTACAAAGTTTTCTGTAATCAGTAAAATGCATATATAGATCCTCTTGATATCAATGTGTCTTTTACTGTTGTACTGTTGGCAACATGATGCAATGTGTTGAGTGCCACATCTTTTATTAAAGCCAGCTGCACTTTCGGTAACTCTTGCTCAATGATATTCTGTAGCCTCTGTTGAATGATCTTTAACAGAATCTTGCTTGCATGAGAAATCAGTGCACTTGTGCGATGCACCATTTACCATTTACCACTTCACCATTTACTTATCTTTATATACCAAGTGACATTTCTATATAGACCGGGTGAAAAATATTAGTACCTTTCCATTTTTTTTAACCAAAGAATCCCAAACAAGCTATATGATGTCTGAAATATACTGAAACTGAAACACATAAACAGCATCCATTATTCTTTATTCCATAGCCCATGGGGCAGACTTTGCTGCTCTATGGGCTATGCTGCTTTGCTGCAAAGCCAATTCTCTAGCAGCAGTTCAGAACAGCAGATAACATCAACAGAAGCTTTCAACTTTAAGATGACTAAATGGTGACCAAAGATTGTATCGTAAGCTCAGGTAATAAAGGAGAACAGACTTATTCATAAGACTATTTCGGAATTATTTATAGGCATAGGCACATACATTAACTATAGTACAATATATAGTGTAACATAGTATATACCTATTAATATTATTAAAATAGATGTTATAAAAGTAAGTTGGAACCCTGGTGGTACAGTGTTAGAATGCAGGCAAACTCTGCCCACAGAATTCAATCTTGGCAGAGGTCAAGGTTGACTCAGCCTTCCATTTTTCTGATGTCAATAAAATGTATTCAGTGTGCCCAGGGGTTTGTACCCATCCATAATCTGAAGGGTAAGCCCAATAGCAAGGACATGACTCGCAATAGGATTGCTTTCTTGAACAAGTTTTTTTTTTAGCTCTACCTCTGTTTTTTCATCTATATTCCACCTGATGCCAATGTCAGCACGGTGCCTTCTAAGCTATATGATGTCATCTCCAGGCAGCAACAAACTCACCCAGAGGACGCTCTTGTCAGGGCTGGGGACTTCAATCAAGCCTGTTTAAAGATAGTTCTCCTAAATTTCTGCAGTACATGTAATTTTCCACCAGAGGGAAGAACACCTTAGACCGTGTGTACTCTAATCTGAAACCGGCATATAGAATAATCCCCCTCCACCACCTGGGTACATCTGACCATCTTTCACTTCTATCATGCTCAAAGTATGTCCCTCTCAGGAAAAGAACTCAGCCAGTTATGAAAATGATTAAAATCTGGCCAGAGGGTGCTCTCAGTAAGCTGCAGGACTGTTTTGAAACCACTGAGTGGAGTGTATTTGAACATCAAAACCTACATGAATACATTGATGCTGTACTCTCTTACATCAAAGTGTGCACTGACAGTGTAACAATGGACAAATACATCAGAGTCCATGGGACTTGTAAACCCTAGATGACTGCTGAGGTACAGACACTTCTGAGAACCCGGGATTCTGCCTTTAAGGCAGGGGACAGGGATATATATAGAGAGAGGCCAGGGCAAACCTTAGAAGAGGCATTAAGACAGCAAAACAACAATACAAATATAAGCTGGAGAACCACTAAGCAGATAACAACCTGAAGCAAGTGTGGCAGGGACTGCAGCACCTAACTATAAGGGCAACACGAGGAACACAGTCAATGCTGATGCCTCGTTGGTAGAGGAGTTGAACATCTTCACCCACGTTGAGGTGAAAAGACTAAATCCCGTAGCCTCTGCCTACTGGCCTTCTGATTCCCAGCTACTCACCCTATACGAACATCAAATGAGAGCTGCACTGAAGGCTGTGAATGCCAGTAAAGCTGCAGGTCCAGATGGGGTGCTGGAGATAGTGGTAAAGTCTTGTGCTGATCAATTAGCAGGGGTCCTGACAAAGACATTTAACATCTCTTTGCGAATGGCATGTGTTCCATCATGCTTGAAAACAGCCACTATTGTCCCAGTCCCCAAGAAAACAGCAATTAACTGTCTAAATGACTACAGATTTATCATGTTAACATCAGTAGTGATGAAATGCTTGAAAGACTGGTTCTCCAACACCTTAGGACATGCCTCCCACAAGACTTTGACAAACATCAGTTTGGCTACAGGGGGAAGAGGTCAACAGATGACACTATAGTTACTGCCTTACATTCTGTAGCAAGCTATCTGGAGAAACCCAGAATCCTTTTCATTGACTACAGCTCGGCCTTCAATACTATCTTGCCGAGCATCCTTATCAAAAAACTGACTGACTTGGATTTTCCCTCTTCCATCTGTGACTGGATCAAAGACTTTCTGAGGGACCAACCACAAACAGTGAGGACTGGGTCTGTCACATCCACCTCCCTGAAGTGCACTGGCTCCCCACAGGGCTGTGTGCTCAATCCCTATCTGTACTCACTGTACACACATAATTGTATATCATCTGACCCATCCACTGTGATCATTAAGTTCACAGATGATACTACTGTATTGGGTCTCATTACAGGTGGAGACGAAACAGCGTACAGGGGGGAGGTTCAAAAATTATCCTCATGGTGCCGAGGAAACACCCTGCACCCAAACATCAGCAAGACCAAGGAGATGGTGTTAGACTTCTGGAAGAAGAGAGAGGAACCTGCAGCACTTTACATTGAGGGTGGCTGTGTGAAGAGAGCTTCCTCCTTTAAATTCCTGGGAGTTTACATCAGTGAAGATCTTACCTGGAAAATCAACACAACCCAGGTGGCCAGAAAGGCCCAACAGAGACTCCATTTTCTTAGGGTCTTATGAAAGAATAAAGTGGAACAATGACTGATTACCTCCTTTTACCAGTCTTCAAAAGAAAGTGTCCTCACATATTGCATTACGGTGTGGTGTGCTGGCTTGACAGCTGCGGATAGAAAGACAATACAGAGGGTGGTGAGCACAGCACAAAACATTGTGGGCTGTTCCCTGATACCATTAGATGACATCGCTAGGGCTTGTTGCCTTGGAAGAGAGGAAAATTCTTAGGGACAACTCACATCCCAGTCAGCACTTCTTCACTCTCCTACCATCAAATATAGAAGCATAGTCAGCCACACCAACAAGCTGAAGAACAGTTTCTACCCATGGGCTGTCAGTCTTCTGAATGGAAAATAACTTCATGTCAACATAGTTTGACAGACTTGTGGAGCTGGCGCGTTGTGCAACAAGGTCACATAATGTAATAAGATTGGGACAGGGTTAGGGACTTCTATCCTTACTGTGAGTTGTGTTGGGGGGGGGGTTATTTGAAGGGAGGCTCAGCCAATCTCATTGTACACATGTTGTACTCTGACAATAAAGGTAATAATAATAACTCAGAATTACTTTGTTTAGCCATTTGCAAAAGAAGGTTAGATATTAATGAGTATAAAGTGTTTAGCTGGAAAAGGTTTGTTATCTCATAACTTGCAAGAATAAGTAGGAAGAGCTAGAATAATTTTGTGATACAAAGGCACTTAAACAGAACCTGTAGTGTGATTTTGCATTATTCATTTTAAGACAAATTACCTTTAATACAGCTTTTTGAGTGCTTTATTTTATTAAAATAAATGTAAAATGTTTCAAGCAGAACTATCATTGATCATTGTAAAATATACTGCTCATTAACTTAACAATAAAATATGTAACATTCATAACTTTTAAGATAAAATCTATATATATAAAAGCGAAATACCACTCACGCATCATAAAAAATCTCCAGAACTGTTAAGCCTACAAACTTGAAATTTGCATGTATGTTCCTCTTGGCTTCTAGGTACTCCCTAAGAAAGAATTTTACAAAATAATCATCAGAGCATTAGTATTTCGTATATTATTATTAACAACCTCTGATGCTAAGTAGTTCTACTCCCCCTCCCCACATGAAAAGAAATCTGTTCCAATTGCAAAACACAAGCAGAGGAGAGGAGTTTCAGTTTCAGTTTTAGTTTCACAACAGCAACCAGCTTTAGTATAGAACAGTTAAGTTAAGCCACACCAAGGCTCCTTGCTGTCTCCTTGCTCACACAGCAAATACTGTTTCAGTTTCCAAACAGCCCTTAACTCTCTCACACACTGATAGGATGCTAGCCAGATGAATACTGATAGATGCTGGTAGGCAGAGGCACATTTTTTTCCATCATTTTCCTTCCCAAAAACTAAGCCCGACCACATAGTTTCGTAGCGAAACATTGCTATCGAGCTAGTATAGAATATTTTTTACTACTTACAACTGATTTTTGCTTTTTAGTCCCCAAAATAGGGACTATTTCCTAAAAATAGTAAAGCTTGGAATTTGTTCTGCAAAGATTTTGAATTTCTGCAAACTTTGTTAGAGTACAGGACAATCTTAAATGCATCCATTTTACATACCAAAATATTCTGCACTTAGTCTATTTCTCAGTATTTTATCAAAATAAACTTTTATTGCTTTTATTTTTAATAATGATTTTTTATCCTATTTAAATTTACATCCAGTGGAGATTATATTGTTCAGTTAGAACATCTGCAACATAAGGAATATCAACATGCTTAATAATAATAACCAAGATTAGAACAAAACAATGCTGTAAGATATATATAGCTGAGGTAGACAACCCCCAACCACCTGGAAATGTCTATACATAATTGCTGTCAGTACTATTCTGAAGTCTCCAAAGCTCTGCAGCATAAATTAGACCTAATGTTCAACACGTAGTATTCTTTGATATATTTGCATTAGAACATAAGACTGATGATCTTCTACTGCAATATGTTTGCGCAGTGGAAAGGACAAAAGAAAAATGTGCTTTAGGCTCTTTTCCTTTCTCAGTAATAAAAAAATCACATAACAAAAGGAAAAAAGGCATTTAAGATTTTTTTCAGATGTTAATTGGGTAGTCGTATATGTATGTCCTTGAATAAATCCATTTCATATGCATTTTCTCTAATATTTTCACACACACATAAGTATGTTCAAGAGGCTATAGTTGATTTTTGTTGTTGTATTCTTATTGGTATTTCAGGGTATTAAGACAGCTGACCATGAAATCCTTTACTACAGGTAGCCCTTGACTTATAACTATGTTTTAGTGACCATTCCATTCAAATGAAAAAAAAAAAGCCATTTTATGACCATTTTTAATGATTTATGACCGTTTTTCACAATTATAACCATTGCAGCTCCCATAAAGTCATGTGATCAATATTTTAACTTTCATATGATCATCTTTTGTGACCTTCTGACAATCAAAGTAAATGGAAAAGCCAGATTCACTGAACAATTATGTTATTAGCTTAATTCACTAAACAACTATGGCAAGAAGGGTTGTAAAATGGGGCAAAACTTACTTAACAATTGTCTTGCTTACAAAACAGAAATTTTGGGATCAACTGTTGTCTTAAGTCAAGGATTATGTATACTTAAAAAAAAAATCCAATATAAATTACAAAAAGAATTAGACAATATTGTCAGAATCCTCTTTAAATAATTTTAAAATACAGAATTCAATTTCCATGTTTCATCTCATTCATACTAGGAAGAAATGGCAGCTGAAATAAAATAGAATATCTAAAATCATGCTTGAATTTACTGCAAATAACTTTTTATTTACAAAAAGTGATATGTATTTGAGAAAATCATTTAGGATTAATAGTTTCTGTGTACATAATTATATCAGAACTGAGTATAATTGTATGTAGTGTTACATAATTTATATCTTCAAGACTTTGAAAAATATAATAGAATATTTGAATTTTATAAAAGTGTTTAATTTTATCAGATTGTTCAGTCTGAAGCTCATAAACAGTCTCTATATGAAACATCAATAGAAAAACAGTAAACTAGACTTCTCTTACTTGTTTTCAACAGGTTTCTTAAAGGAAGACTTAAACAAGATATAGATAATGCTGAGAAAAGAAATTGGATTTTTTTAAGTTTCATACTGATCAAAGCAAACATTCTTCTAGTTCTGAATTTGCCAAATGTTCCACAAAGTCTTGAAACGTTTAAGAGGAATAACAAGATCCAGTTAAATCTAAAATTAATCTTAAACAAATTCCTACAAGTTTCCCTTAAGCCAAATATTGTCCTAGCTCAGTGAAATCTCAGCAAGTTGTAAAATTGTTATTTTGTCGGTATTGTAATATTTATTTACCTTACAATTGATGATTTTTGGATCATAAAATAGAGAACAGTAAATTCAAATACCTCTTTTAATATCAGCTTCATAGTCAAGTTCATACAAATAGCTGCTTTTTATACTTGTGAAATACAGCCTTTATAAAACTCTACAACAACCAATAGACCACAATCCCAGTAATCCCCATTGCTATCATTAAGCAAATTTTATTGGTCATTAGCTGCAGGCCCATCCCAAGCCAAGCCATTAAGGATTGGTCCAGGGATGGGATTCAACCGGTGTTACTATTAAAACTATTTTCATGTACTTACTAGGAAAATATGAATCAATATACTTGGGAAAAATATGATTACAGGTATATCTATTCTAATTGCATTGTTTGGTAACTGAAGACATTCACTTTTATATGGCATCATACTACAAAATGTTTTCCATATCATGTTTTGTTTTGCTTGTTTTGATTTAATTTCATATTGAATACATATAGAAGGAATCTGAGATAAAAAGATAACAGGTCAAGGATTGGGTGGATGGAATTAATGAAGAGAAAACAGATTATTAATAAAGAGAATGGTTCTTTAATAAAGATAGAACAGATATTAAGAGGTAGAACAGATAATAAAGATTTCAATTTCTGAAGTGACCAGATTTTTTGTGATCGCTACTTCCAACAAAATTGATTTTTTGGTATAAATATAGGGATTTATTTTAAATTATAAATGTTATACTTTTCCTGTCCCTTCTCTATTCCATTTTTTTAAACAATTGGGTAATTTCCAGCAATGTGATTTTCCCCCCTCCCCCAATAGAATTCTGAGGATCTGTTTTCTGATTATCAACATGAATATGATTTTACTCTTACACATTTCATACACTTTTTGCTCAAAAAGCCAGATGGAAGCCAGCTGATTTCCAACTATCTGTTTTTAGAGTAGATAGTAGCATTTCTTGAGTTAACTCTGTCAATTCAGCCAAGCTCTAGCCAGAGCTGTATACTTCTTGTGTTTCTTCTTTGCAAGAGCAATCATTTCTGCCAGAATAATTAACATAAGTCAGATTGATTCATGACAGCTCCGTTCTCCTATAATTTGGCACAAACAATGTTTACCTAACTGGTAATTTGCCATATTACATGGAAAGGTTTGCAACAGGCTCTGATAGAAAATATGCCCTAAGAACATCCATAATATATCCCAAAAGGAATTATATATTCATTACTAAAATAGTTGGTAGCAAGTGTATACATGAAAGACTTCTATGAAAGTAAAAGTTCAGCTTCAAAGACTTCTCAGGGTATGTAGCTTAAAATCAGAGGATTCTATAATGACTTCAAACTCTGACTACTTTTTATATTATCATTTCAGAGATTACTTATTTTGTTTGAAGCAGTAGTGCTTAAATTTAAGCTGTTATGAATGGCCAGTCAAATACATTGCTGTTCTACTTAATGCCTATTTCATGACGCTTTTTCCTATATTATGTAGACAATCCTGAATGAATATTGAGGATGCAACAAGCTTTTTATGTTTTTAACATTTGTTACTATATCTCTCTGTGATTTGCCTGCTAATAATATAAACTGTAGTAGATACCCACCAAAATATAAGCACGAAAAAGCCAAGGAAAGAATAAGAAAGCTGTCTTTGGCAGTTGCAAAACATATAATGAGGATAGTTTTTTTTCTCTGAGTGAGCCTTGCAGTTGAAGTAGACTGAGTTAATGAGATGGAGTTTCTTCACCTGGAGCCGATCTGTAATTAGATAAGAAATAGTGACAGCAGGAGCAGTGAGTAAGTGGCTGCCCTCCAATGACAACTATTGACTGAACAATAGGCTGTGCATGAAATGGTGATGTAGTCAATAAAAGCATCAGGCCTGGTTTGATAAAACCCTGCTGATTACTGCCTAATTGGCTGTTTGGAAAAAGAGCCACAAAAGGTTCTGCCCTCTGCTTAGGTTGATGAGAGCTGCCGCTTATACTTGATCTTATGTTTACCAGCAAATTTTCTCTGATAAGAATAATGTACAGAACCTGATGATGCCAAGAAAAGGAAACAAACTGTTACATTTTCTTTCTTTCTTTTTAACTAGGAAATGATAGTACCAATCAGCATTTTAGTGAGGAACACTAATTTGGGAGATAATACATGTAGACATCACAGAGATTAAATACAGATTTAAATAAGCAGAAAAGAACATGGTCTGGACTCACACTGCTGGGGACTCTTGGAGATTTACTCAGATTTATTTTAGGTAGGCCAAATTTTTTAAAAAATATGTATTATTTAGGTAAAAGCAAATGGTTTGGTAATTATTCTATGTACAACCTTAACTGTTTTTGTTAAGAATGAAAATTTACAAATATATACTTATTTATTTATTTATTTATTTATTCATTCATTCATTCACAGCCTGTCTGCCTGCCTGTTTAGGCACTCGTTTTTCAACCAACTCTGGTTGGCTTCCAATCAAAAATTAAAATATAGATAAAATCATATTAAATTATAAAACAATCAATTAAAACATTAAACCAACAAAAACCTGTTGCCCAATGAGTTTTAATGTGAGATTATGTAACCTTCTCCCAACAGTTAGAAGAAAAGCCTGGTTTTCAAAACTGTGTGGATGGCTGAAAGGATGGAGGTCTGCCAAAATTCAGAGGGCAAGATATTTCATAAGTAGAGGCTATCATGTAAAAGGTAGACTTCCTAGTTGCCATCAGATGGAAATATTAAGGGAAAGAGTATAGAAGCATGCCCACCCTATCTATTCTGCAAACATTTTATAATTGTTCAAAGATGGCACTGAAATATCTGAAGACAAAGAAGAAATGCACCTGACAATTGTACCAATAACCAAATTGAAAAACAAGTCTACCTTTTTTATTTAAAAAAAACAAAAACCCAAAAAGCTATAAAGCACACAGATAGAAGTATAAAATGACAAAAGAATCACAATCCTTCTGGCCAGCAATGGACAAACTAGAGATTAAAATAGACCTAAAAGCAGAAGAAATTCTGTGTGATAGCCAGACCTATAACCCAATAAACACTAATCCAATATATAAACTAGACAAGTGATCAGGAAAGCACTTCTTACTCTTACCAAAAAAAGAGACAGATCATAAATCAAGACTAAAAATCAACTGACTTCTCCATGTTTTTGGGATAGCCAAAAAATACAAAAGACATTTGTTGCAACCCAATCATATCAGATTTTAAGCTGACAGACCCATCCTCACTGAATGGAAAGAAAGCAACCATATAAAAAAAATGCGGTGCTGCCATGCTCACTAATATGAAAGAGGATAAAGGAGAGAGGAGAATAAGAGAACAAGGGAATAGGAGAAAGACATGGACTGGAAAAGACTACCAATAACAATGGCAGGTGGGTGAAAATGAGGAAGAATAAAGCTTTTATGAATGAATGAATGAATGAATGAATGAATGAATGAATGAATGAGCACTTAGGAAAAAATCCTCTGGTAAGGTACATATTTGAGGTACAGTGTTGGATAGAACAACAGAAGAAAGGAATTTAGGTGTGGTCACAGCAGATGATTTGCAAAATGAGTTAATAGTCTGGCCAAGCAGCTGTGAAGGCAAATAAAATTCTGGGCATCGGGAAAAGAGGTTCTAAACCCATTTGGTAGGGCTTTTGTCAGACCATATATACTGTAGAATATTGTGTCCAATTCTGGATACCTTATTGAAAAAAGATTTGAATGAGTCCAGACAGGCAACAAAAATGGTGCAAGGTCTGAGGAACAAGAATAAATGGATTATGATGTCTTTTTCTACCATCAGTTTTCAATCTTTTTATGTTTCTAAGTGAATGTTGTTGTTCGAATCCTAATGCTTATTAGGAACATGGTGATAAAAGGAAAGAAAGAATGATGAAAATGAGATATGAACAGAAAAGGACATTTAAATATTTAGAAAAACATGGAAAACATGAATAAGGAATGAATCAAGGTCTTTATATTTCATAAATTATTACATTGTATTATTATTATATAATGCATAAATTATTATACTTTAAAGAAGTAGCTTCTGTATTTAAGGACATGGATTTTATTGACACTTTCTACCAAATGTACAGTACCCAGAATATCTAAACTTCATGAATTTTTTTTTTAGCTGTTGACTAATGCAAAAAGGGATTAGGCATAGATCTGTATGCCCTCTTGTATTGAACTGTGAAATCTCAGAAGCCTGTTGAAGAGATCTAATCTTCAGCCAAAAAACCTGATCTATTTTCTAAGGATAGGATTAGTAACATGTAGGCAAAGCAATTATATTTGCAAACACACTTCTGACATTTCCTTAGGCAATAAAGTTTGAATATAGTTTCCTTCTATAATGGAAAAGTATGTGACAAGTTTGTGACAAGAATTTTGACACTTGCCCTTTTAAGTAAAACAACCCACATGCAATTGCATCACTTGCATGGTTTGACATGAAAAAGAAAAGTATCTTGCAATGAGAATTTATACCAAAGTTAAACCTGTAGGCAGGGATAGCATGATAGATGAAAACTGTCAAAATGCCACAAAAATTTATATGTGTGTGTGTATACATATATACAGTGATGGGCTGCTGGGTGGTCAGCGAGGTACAGGTGAGCCCCTAGATGTGATCTCTGGTTGGGCCCTTCCACCTGTCCTATGCTTTCCCTAAAGAACTAACTTTTCCCATACCCAGGCTGCCTAGATGAATTCTGTGCCACCCTGCTGTACTCACTGGAGCTGCCTGAGTTAATTAGCTGCCAGTTTGAAGTTGCATTTCAGCCCCAAAGCAGCATGTGCGAGTGAAGCGAGTGTGCATGTGTGATCAGCGAGCCCCTTGTCAATGAAAGTGCAGACCCCCTCTGTGTGTGTGTGTGTGTGTGTGTGTGTGTGTGTGTGTGTATATCCCACGTCATTGTAGTTCTGTTAAAGTTGTAGCAACGTTTCAGCAGAATCTCATCTGCCATCCTCAGGCTTCTGTATAGAGTTAGTTCCTGGTTTCAAATTTGAGGCTGGTCCATTCTCATTGGTTGGGAGCCTGGATCTGTATTCATTGGACTTGGAGTTTGATTGATTGGTGTTTCTGGTTTCTTCTGTCTGTTTTGTGGCTTTGATTGGCTGGCAACACTCTGTTCTTGTGTTGGAGGCTTTCAGTGCAGCTTGGCTCCGTGTGAAGGGACGGCTGCTCTTCATAAGCAAGCTGCTATTCATTAGCAAGCTGGGTTTCACCTGGGTGCCTGGTGGAGGGGTGTTTGGGTTGGAGCTATCAGAGGGAGTCTGTTTTTGCCCAGGTGTTTGCCTGGCTTGTGGCATGGAGATCTTTCTATTTGAGAGTGCAGGCTTCCAAATGATTGACAGTCTGGTGGAGTCATCTCTTCTATTCCTTCATTCAGGTCTTTTTTCAATCTCTATGGCTTCTCTGATGATTCTGTGGCTGGGGTTTTCTATAGTGGCCAGGGTTTTAGTGCCATTGAAGTTGATGTTGTGACCTGTGGTTTTCATGTGTTGGACTAGTGAGGAGGTGTGTTCCAGCTTTTTTACTGAATTTTTGTGTTCATCTAGGCGGGTACTTATTCTTCTATTGGTCTGTCCAATGTATGTGGCCGGGCATGATGTACAAGGAATTTCGTATATGCCTTGGTTTTCCAGGTCAATTTTATCTTTGGGGTTCCTCAGGATGGCTGCTATTTTTTTGTCTGTTTTGAAGGCAGTCTTGATGTGATGCCTGTGTAGTATCTTACTGATTTTATCTGTGGTACCTCTAATGTAGGGCAGGACATCTGTTCCATGGATCTGTTGATCTTCTAGGTCTCTGTTATATCTTGGTGTGTTTTTGTGGATCAAGTTGGTGATTTTGTTTTTGTGGAAGCCATTGGCTGTCAATACTTCAGTCAGGGTGCATAGTTCAGTCTTTATATGTGTCTTATCTGCCAGGCGTTTGGTT
>BLBF01000006.1:53281436-53299253 GCA_015471245.1 Laticauda colubrina | reverse complement strand
AACCAAACGCCTGGCAGATAAGACACATATAAAGACTGAACTATGCATCCTGACTGAAGTATTGACAGCCAATGGCTTCCACAAAAACAAAATCACCAACTTGATCCACAAAAACACACCAAGACATAACAGAAACCTAGAAGATCAACAGATCTATGGAACAGCTGTCCTGCCATACATAAGAGGTACCACAGATAAAATCAGTAAGATACTACACAGGCATCACATCAAGACTGCCTACAAAACAGACAAAAAAATAGCAGCCATCCTGAGGAACCCCAAAGACAAAATTGACCTGGAAAACCAAGGCATATACGAAATTCCCTGTACATCATGCTCGGCCACATACATTGGACAGACCAATAGAAGAATAAGTACCCGCCTAGAGGAACACAAAAATGCAGTAAAAAAGCTGGAACACACCTCCTCACTAGTCCAACACATGAAAATCACAGGTCACAACATCAACTTCAATGGCACTAAAACCCTAGCCACTATAGAAAACCCCAACCACAGAATCATCAGAGAAGCCATAGAGATTGAAAAAAGACCTGACAGCATGAATAGAAGAGATGATTCCACCAGACTGTCAATCATTTGGAAGCCTGCACTCTCAAATAGAAAGATCTCCATGCCACAAGCCAGGCAAACACCTGGGCAAAAACAGACTCCCTCTGATAGCTCCAACCCAAACACCCCCCCACCAGGCACCCAGGTGAAACCCAGCTTGCTAATGAATAGCAGCTTGCTAATGAAGAGCAGCCGTCCCTTCACACGGAGCCAAGCTGCACTGAAAGCCTCCAACACAAGAACAGAGTGTTGCCAGCCAGTCAAAGCCACAAAACAGACAGAAGAAACCAGAAACACCAATCAATCAAACTCCAAGTCCAATGAACACAGATCCAGGCTCCCAGCCAATGAGAATGGACCAGCCTCAAATTTGAAACCAGGAACTAACTCTATACAGAAGACTGAGGATGGCAGATGAGATTCTGCTGAAAAGTTGCTACAACTTTAACAGAACTACAATGACATGGGATAATACCCGAAGGAAGCTAAACAGCACACATGTAAGTACCCGCGAAAACCTAAGAAAACATATATATATATATATATATATATATATATATATATATATATATATATATATATATATGTGTGTGTGTGTGTGTGTGTGTGTGTGTGTGTGTGTGTTTGTGTGTGTTTGTGTGTGTGTGTCTGTGTCTGTGTCTGTGTGTTTGTTTGTGTGTGTGTGTGTGTGTATACATACATACATACACATATACATATACATATATATTCCAAAATGACAGTTTAAAATGGTGAAATTGATAGCTAAAAATAAAGTGAAATATTCTTATGCATTTTGAATCTTAACAAGCCTGCTGTCTCATTGGAATGCACTGCCTTTTTGTGCTACAGTTTATTTTTGGAATTTAATAAGGCACCTGTCATATCTGCCTCAAGGCTAAAGAATATAAAGGAGGAGAAATCCAAAGTACTGTCATTTTTGAATGACATGGGGCCAATTTTAATTTTTTATGGGAGGTGACTGAAATTAACAGGCTTTAGTGGCAAAAAAGCATTGCTCTGCCATCTGCTTTAAATAACCTGAGTTGATGAGCCAGTAATGACATTGCCTGGTGACTGTCAGTGGATAAATCATTTTTTTATTGATGGAACTTTTGGGTTTACCTCTTTTAGTAGTATTTAATTGTTTTATGTATAGATCTTTAATATATAATACCACAAAACAGTTACAGTGAAATGCCAGGTCTAGGGATCATAAAAATAGTTTGAATAAAATGTTAGTGACAAAAATATAATGATTTCACCCTAGTATTTGCTGATAAATGATTAAAAACTTTTTTTTATTTCTTCTAAACATGATTAATGTCCATATTTTTTTTAAAAAAAGTGGTGCCCATATTTGAACATAATGATCAATGTTTCATTTAAAACAGTAAATGAAGTTTTCATAAACTCCTTCACAAGCATAAAAAGCAGTTTGGGAGTATAGCAGATAAGATTAATTCAGCCATGAAATAATAAACCATATGTTGACCATTCTAAAGCAGGAACACTCCATTCAGAGGAGGGCTGTCTTAGATTCTTCCTGCAAGAGCTCTTAATGCTTGTCTTTCTTATTTCTTTCTTATTAAATTTGACATAAACCTTTTTCTTAAACAAAAAAAAAAAAAATGACATCCAAATATGAGAAATAATATATACACATAAATAAAGCTGTTCTGTATAACTTGGAAGAGTCCAAGTTGAACCTTCTGATTGGCCAGAAAGGCCGAAAGCAGATTGGTTCGCTAGGAACCAATCCAGGGAGCCGCTTAAAGGCGGCAAAGTTAAAGAAATGTCATTGGCTATAAGCTGGCAGGCAAGCCTGTATAAAAAGGGCTGCCACGGCTTTAGCCATCCGTTCCGTTACTGTTGCTTGTTTGAAATAAAGACTTGTTTACTGGAACCCGGTCTACCACGCGTTTTTCCAGACGGAACACTGGTGACAAGGATGGGATCATCCTGAAGTGGAGACCAAGTACGCGCCAAGAAAACCACGCTAGAAGTGATGGCTGGTAATAACGCGCCAACCGCACCTTTCAACCCCAACGAAGAAGATTGGGAATCATACATCGATCGTTTCCTGATATTTTTAGAGAGCAACGAAATGAAGGAAATTTCGGATCAGCAGAAGAGGACTGTCTTCCTAACTCATTGTGGGCCAACTGTGTTCAAAATGGCCAAGGCATTGGCGAAGCCCAGAGATGTGAAACAGATGACCTGGTCTGAGCTTTACTGAATGCTAAAGGCTCACTATGCGCCTGTGGTGTCAAATCTCATTAAAAGACACGAGTTCTACAAAAGAGACCAAAGGGAAGACGAGACCATCGCTGATTTTGTAGCGGCCCTCCGATATCTGGGTGGAGCTTGCGAATTCCAGAATATGGATGAAGCCATGCGAGTTTGTATCATCTTAGGCCTAAAAGACGCTAACTTACAAAGTAAATTATTGAATAAGCCTAATATAACTGTGACTGAAGCGATTGCAGAAGCCATCGCTGCAGAAGCTGCGAAAAAATCAGCGGCGACAATGAAGCTGATGAATGCCAATACTGACATGACGACCATACCCAGGGGAAAGAAGCAAGCTCTCTCTACCACACACCACGAAGACCTCGGCACATCATCAGAAACAGAAGAAGATGATAGTGACGTCCACCGCCTATACGCAAACAAAAAAAGGCATGGAAAAAGAAATTGGTGAGAATGAGCTGGCTGCAGAGGGAACCACCCCCGAGCCAAGTGCAGGTTCCTTGATGCCATCTGTTGGACTTGCAAGAAAAGGAGACACATCGAGAAAGTTTGCAGAAATCATAAAAACAATGGTCCTAGCAGGCACAGTAATTCCCCACTAAGAACTGAATCGAGGCAAGCCGACAGAAAATGTGAGCGCAGCAAAGGAACCAGCAACCAAGAAAAAACCACCAGACTGTCACTATCGGAAGCACCTAGACGGTAACCAGGAGAAAGTGAAAATTGAAGGAAGCCCTTGCGAGATGGAGGTCGACTCAGGATCCTTCCTGTCAATGGTATCTTGGAACACAATCAGAGGGCTAGTTCCAAACATAAGACTAAAAGAACTTCAGAAACAAAAATTAATTCTAAAGGACTACCAAGGAAACAGGATCCCTGTTGTAGGTCTAGGACACTTCAAAGTCACTTACAAACAGCACACCGAAGTCCTGCCGCTAACCATAGTTGACCGAGACTGTCCCAGTCTCCGGGGCATCGAATGGTTCGCACCATTGGGCATCAGAATGACCGGAGTGAGCCGAATAGCCGCAACCGATTGGGAAGAGAACCTGATACATGAGTTCCAGGACGTCTTCGATGGCACTCTAGGCAGGTACCGGGGGACCCCAATTTCTTTTAGTTTAGATCCCCAGATAGCACCAAGAAGGCTAAAGGCCAGACAAGTACTCTTTGCATTAAAAGCCAAAATAGATGAACAATTAAACAAATTAATCGCGCAAGGGGTCATAGAACCGATTGACCATGCTAGGTGGGAAACACCAATAGTAACACCTGTAAAACCTGACGGGTCTGTGCGTATCTGCGGAGACTACAAAGCTACCCTGAACCATGCGTTGCAGCAAAGCGCATACCCGGTACCAGTCATGCAGCATTTACTTGCACTCACTTGGGGGAGGAAATTTTTTTGCCAAGCTCAATTTAGCCGAAGCATATCAACAACTTCCAGTTGACCCAATAACGGCCAAGGCACAGACAATAGTAACTCACAGAGGGGCATTCAAATGCAACAGACTTCAATTTGGAGTAAGCGTTGCCCCAGGCGTTTTCCAAAGCCTCATGGAATGCCTATTAAATGGAATTAAAGGGGTCATTACATACTTTGATGACATCCTAATTTCAGCAAAAAACACGACCCAATTAGAAGCAAGACTAAGAGAAGAGCTAACAAAATTTAGAGAATCCAGCCTGAAAGTTAAAAAGGAAAAATGCTGTCTAGTTACTGATCGCGTCGAATTTTTAGGGTATTTAATTGATGGAGAGGGTATACACCCTACAGACAAAAAAGTCAAAGCAATTAAAGACGCACCCAGACCTAGAAACAAAACAAACTTACAAGCATTTTTGGGTTTAATAAACTTTTATAACGTATTCCTCCCCCACAAAGCAACGATAGCAGAACCATTGCATCGTTTACTGGATAAAAAAACTAATTGGACTTGGGGTCACAAGGAACAAAAAGCTTTCCAAAGCATAAAAGACTTATTAACCTCAGACACCTTATTTAGTTTAGTAGTACACTCCCACTGATGGTCACCTGTGATGTCTCTCCATTCGGAGTCAGTGCCATCTTGAGCCACCAATTGCCCGATGGGAGAGAGGCACCCGTCGCCTTTTACTCAAAAATGCTCTCCAAACCGGAACGCAACTATAGCCAACTAGACAGAAAGGCCCTGGCAATTGTCACCGGAGTTAAACGTTTTCACGAATACCTCTATGGGAGGACATTTTCCATTGTAACTGACCATAAACCGTTACTAGGAATTTTGGCAGGAAACAAATCCACACTGAACATTTTATCCCCCCGAATGACTTGATGGTCAGAATTCCTAGCCACATACTCATATGCATTGCTGCATCGACCCGGAAAACAAATCACCCATGCAGACGCATTAAGTCGAGCACCATTGCCAACAATAGAAGACGACCCAGCTCTGACTACCGCCACACTACAAATAGAGGCCTGCCCTGAACTGCCATTGTCTGCCAATGATGTCACCAGAGCTACCACAAAAGACCCAGTGACTGCCTGCATTTTGAATTGGGTAGGTAAAGGCTGGCCGGAAAACCAAAAAACTAAAAATTTTAAACCTTTTCGGACCAGACAGATTGAACTGTCAATTCAAAAGGGGTGTTTGTTATGGGGTGATCGGGTGGTAATTCCTTCCAGACTGCAGAAAGAAGTGTTGGGTATGCTCCATGAAGGCCACCCAGGCAGAGTAAAAATGAAAAGCCTGGCTAGGAGCTATGTCTGGTGGTCTGGTTTAGACAAGGATATTGAATACTGGGTAGCTACATGTAATAAGTGACAGAGAACTAGACCCTCTCCACCGCAAGCACCCATACGAGACTGGGAGACCCCACAAGGCCCCTGGTATCGAATCCATATTGATTTTGCAGGACCTACTAGGGGGCATATGTTTTTGATTGTCATAGATGCATACTCAAATTGATTGGAAGTTATAGTAATGTCATCCACGACAACCGACGCTGTTATCAAGCAGTTAAACAAATTATTTGCAACTCATGGTTTGCCTGATGTACTAGTGTCCGATAATGGGCCACAACAAACTGCTATACAATTTGAACAGTATTTATCTTCCTTAGGCATACGCCATGCACTAATTGCGCCGGCCCACCCGGTGACAAATGCTAGGGCCGAGAGAATGATCAGATTTACAAAAGAAGGCCTAGAAAAAATGGACCATGGGGATGTCCAAGACAAGCTAATCCGTTTACTCACACTACAACATATCACCTCCAGTAGTATAATGAACAAGAGCCCGCAGAATTATTAATGGGGAAGAAACTCAGATCCCATTTAGATAGATTGCACCCAAATTACACCTGTGAAAAAAACCCCGACTCATCTAGCCGATACCGCACATTTGAAATCGGCGACCTAGTCTGTGCAAAAAATTTCACCGGGGACCCTCTTTGGCTTCCAGCCACAATCACACAAATAACAGGCCCCCGGTCCTACCATCTAACCGTGGACGATGGAAGAGAGTGGAAGCGGCACATAGACCAGCTTTGTTCCCACAACATTGAGCGAAATACAACCGCGCAACCTCAAACAATAAAAATCAATGAAAACACAACGGGGGGAAATACAAAGAAATAAAAAAGAGGCTGAAAATCAACTATTAAAAATAAATCCAGAACATCTAACCAATCAAAAAGAGCAAAAAGAACACTTACGGTTAGATGAGACCAATAGAAATAATCCAAATGAAGAGGAATCCGTCCTGGAAGGGGCCAGCCGAGCCAGCTCGACCTGCCCGGGAAAACCAGGAGGGAGCAGCAAAACCACCAGCCTGAGCAACTCAAGCGGTAGCAACAATGCTGACTCACCCTTCCAGGCGGTTCCATGGAGAAAAGCCGGAGAGACAGCGATCCCCACCACTCAAAGTCTCCAGCGAAAATGAACCGCGCAGGTCAAATAGAACTAGAAGAAGCCCCACCTACCTGCGTGACTACGTCACTCATGTAGGACTAAACTAAAAGGGGAGGAGTGTTCTGTATAACTTGGAAGAGTCCAAGTTGAACATTATGATTCGCCAGAAAGGCCGAAAGCGGATTGGTTCACTAGGAACCAATCCAGGGAGCTGCTTAAAGGTGGCAAGGTTAAAGAAACGTCATTGGCTATAAGCCGGCAGGCAAGCCTGTATAAAAAGGGCTGCCGCGGCTTTAGCCATCTGTTCCGTTACTGTTGCTTGTTTGAAATAAAGACTTGTTTACTGGAACCCGATCTACCGCGCGTTTTTCTGGACGGAACAAAAGCATTTCATTTTTTGTCTAATTTAGCTTTTAAAGTTGTACTCTTAAGGATATTTTTTATTTATTTTTCCAGTATTGACAATGTGCTTTTCTTAAAAATTTGTACACTGTTGAAATAATATCCAATAATATTTAAATGTAAAGGAACAACAGATTCACTCATAACAGATCTACTTGTAAGACTATCTTCACTTATGAATATTACAATAACTCTGCTTCATTTTCATCTCAAGTAATAAACTTTATAGGGTGGTACCTATTCTCAGATCATTTATGGGAAACACTCCCATTTAGCAAACAAAAACCAAGCTTCTGGTACCAAAAGGTATTACTTGTGCCTTCCCTTAATTATTAGCAAATACTGAATCATTCAAAGATTCATTTTATTTTGGGTACACTTTTTTTTCAAATTTGAAATCTTTTAATAGAAAAAATATTAAATCTCTTAAATCTTTAAAAATTATATTTATGATAAATCTTTTAATTTTAATATATTAAACATTTAAATGTATAGTACAAATATTGCTAATACCCTGCTTGTTCAGGTGTTGGTGTTTATATTGTTTATGATGTTTTTTTTGCAGAGCACTGAGGATCTGCCAGTGGTCAAAAGTAAAGTAAAATAACCATATGGCTGTTTGCTGCCATATTATTTTAGCCAATCATGCATTAACATAGCAGATGGCTTTGCTTTGCTTTAAAACACTATTTGTCTTTCCTTCCTACAAGGCAACTTTTCCAGTATCTGGAAACATGGCCTTTTTTCACATAAGAAAAAAATATTTATGGTAATAGTGTCTAAATTGTCAAAAAGAAGAGTCAAAGCAGACAAAACAGAAAAAAATAGTGCAGTTCAATATTTTTCATGAAGCAGCACTGAGAAATTCAAGCATGCTTGAACAAAGAAAATCTATTTTCTGCACTATAGATTTCTCCAACATAACAGCATTTCCTTGACTCTCCAATTGATCATATTATCTGAACCTCGTTTTGTTATATTCCAAAGAAGGAATTCCTAAATTAGATAATTGTTTTAAAGGTTCCAGCTGCTGGTCACGACTAACAATCTATGACTTACAATATGATTAACCTTAATGATTCATTTAATAATTTCAATTTGGTAAAAAATTTCTTTATTCTTTTATTTTGTAAACATTTAACCACAGAAATGCTACATTGCTGTTTGTATATGAAAGGAAGATAAAAAAGACAGTATATGTATATGTGTATGTGTATATGCATGTATTTGTATACACACATGCATAAACACAGATTGAAACAAAAAATTGAACTTGACAGTTCTTTGGGAACATGATAGGTCAGTGAAGTTTTGAAACAAACTATCCTTATGAAAGAGTGATATAGAGGAAAACATGAACATTAAATAGAGGAGATAAACTATAATTTTAATCAAAGTGAACCAGTTCACACATGGCACTAACCATAAACAGGATTCCATTTCACAATTACTGGCATGAGTAAATCAAAACTCAACAAATCACATAGTTTAGAACAATATATAAATATAGCTAAAATTCCTTGAAAAGGTAGACCAGAAAAGCTTAATGCAAAGATTATGGATATATTAATCATTTGCATTATATTCAAATAGCACACAGAGTTTTTAAATATTTATGGTCATATTTGTTTAGCTGTCAATCTCACTTCTATAATACATTGAAAGCCAAAATACATTTTAAAAAACCCACAAATTAATCTGAAAACTATATAAAAATAAATGCATACACAAATAAAAATTGTTGCAAGCATATAGAGTGTGTGTCAGTTAACCATCATACAATCACTCTATTGTGGAATCACCAAGCTCATTGACAAAAATCATGTTTTGAGGATTGTCAGAAATTTAGAAATTATAATCCCATCCCTTTCTCTGTCACTACTGTGTCCTAAAAGAGATGCTAGACATTTCCTGCATCATGCTTTAATGAATAATACAGACTAGTTATAGTGAATATCTACATTAGATTGAATATTTTGATTGATTGAATATTTTGATTGATTGAATATTTTGATTGATTAAATGTTTTGATTGATTAAATATTTTTATTAATTAAATATTAGTCAAATTAACATGCATGACTGACTTTATGAAACGTCTATACTCATAAATAAAAATATCAGTGGAAAATCTGTCACTATGATAACTATTAGTTCTGATACTAATCTAAAAATATAATTTCTATAGAAGAGAATAATTCAGGGTTGAATCGTGGAATCTGGTGCTCTCTGAGCTTGGTTGTTTTCTTGCAAATGTTTCATTATCAAACTAGGTATCAAAACTGTGCAGATTCTCATTAAACGGTAGGTTTATCTGTATTTTAATTAATATTTTGTTCAAATATAACCATGATTTAATCATAAAAATGATGGATGGGTGGGTGGATGGACGGACGGACAGATAGACAGACAGCTCAGATATTTGAAAAGAAACATTAAAGAAAATTTACTAGCAATTACTAACTTTTATGTTTATAAAAAACTCTTGGACTTGTCCATTTCTGCCTACTATCAGATGTAATATTACAATCCAAAACTTAAATATTGAATTTGTGAAGACTACAGCACCATCATACTTTAATTCACTACTTTTTAAATTATGCTTATTTTTATATTTTCATGCCATTTCACTTTTCAGTAATTACAACAGATTAATGACTGTGGTTTTTTTTTTCTTGTAACAATAAGAATATAATGATTCATTTTAATTGAATTAGTTTGGGGGTCCAATTATATATCATTTTTAAACTATACTGCTACAATAATTACATAAAGTAATATTTTTCAAATTTCAAATTCTTATAGCAATAAGAATACCATGATTAATTTAACTGAGTTGTTTTGGAGGTCCAACTATAAATCATTTTAAAAACTATACTGCTATAATAATTGTGCAAATAATATTTTTCAAATTGGATTCAAATCATTTGTTACAGTTCTTACTCTGTTTGGTCCATTGTTTCATTTTAATATAAAATTTTGAGTGGAAAGTAGCTTTCCTATTTCAAAAACTGCTAAAAACAAACTGTCTAGATTACATAATGTTAATGGTTTCCAGCAATGAACATACAATGCATTTGTCACTTGCCATTTAATTTGGCTGTATTAGCTTCCACTAGTTGAGTGAAACATGTGCTCCATTTGACCTGATCTAGATAATCTAGCATAAGAACTAGCATTTATGGCTACAAATGAGGTGGGCATAGCAGCTTCAAGGTATAAATGCCAAGTTTCAGAGTTTATATTACAATTGTACCATCTGGGTTTCTGGCTAGTTCCTTTTATTGTCTCTTGGCTGCCTTATAGCTAGCTTTTTTGGACAGCACAAGACTGTATTAGATATTTACTGGGTCAGATCATTTGTAGGAACCTCTTGCCATTTGTCATTCCACTTGTTTCCATTGAAGTGAGCTGAAATGAAGTTGGTTCTATTTGTTTTTAACTATATGATTTGAATGAAATGAAACAGGTGTTTTTAATTCATTAAAAAGCATCTTCCTGTTTAATAGAGAAATTATTAGAATTGCTGCTTGCTTATACATCATACAAAATTATCTGGGCTAATTTCTACATGTAATAATAACTTGGGAAGGTTGGCATGATACCTTTTTTACATCATATCATTATGCAAATTTGTGTTTACCACACATACACACATAGTTTATTAATTAGCCCATAGGCCATATCAAAGTGTAGAGTTCCAAACACAAATTATTGCTAAAATCCAATAAAATCAATTTAAAATGAGATTGGAATAAAATATAATAATTTAATATCTAAGTAAATAAAATAAAATAATATTTCAGTATCACCCCTGTAATCTACCCCAATCAATCCTAAGTATGCAGATCTCAACCAAACAATTTTGCTCAGGTACTGTACTGTATTAAATGTTTTTTTTCAAATTCTGGCCATACATAAGGTAAGTTGTTTTAATATGGGGGTCCCAATGGGGCATTCATTTAGTATATGGGCCAAGGTACCTGTTTCTCAACCTCTTATACAGTCAGCAGATGTGTCATTTTGTGCTTCTATATCCTTGATTCTTTGAGCAGCTCTTTTTTTAACTTGTTCTCCGGTTACACACTCCCCTCACCATGAAGCTGCATCTACCGGCTGATCGAAATGGCTGGTGATTGCCCTTTGGGAGCTTCCATCACCTCAAAGATACTGCCTAATGGCAAGGGGACACGGGCAACCATGCCTCATCCCGAAGCAGCTCGGGACTTTGCCTTCGGGGAGCTTCGATCGGCTGATGTTCTATTGGTAGATTGGGGTATTCTAGCCTAGGCTACCTGCAGGGCACTCCTAAAGGCAAGTTTTCTCCCCAGCCACCCCTGCCCTTCCTCTCCATTTCTCCTCACCTCGTGTAGTTCTAGCGAACGATGTGAGAAATGGCGGGGAAACACATGGTTTAAATACGCCTAAATCTTTGGGGTGGGGCTTAATTTCACCTCATGCCTAGAAATCATGATGGGCCTTCCTATTGGTGGTGGCCGTAATGTTGGAGAAACACGGTATGATATTCTAATAAAAATATTAGAATGTTTCTTCCTGACCTTGTACTTTTATTCTTGGTTTTTTCCCCCTGAGTTCCTTTTCTTCAACAACCTCTGCATTCTACTCTTGATACTACCAGAAAATAATAATGGGGAAAAAAATTTTCTGGGTTGCATTTCATTCATTTCCCGCACCCCAAAATTCACCAGATCTTTGTATATCATGCAATAATTGTATAAATTGCCGTGAAGATAATATTCATATCAAACTGCAGGTTCAGATTTAGAGTAAAAATCCCTCATATAAGTTATGGATCTTTGTCAATATACATCAGCCTCTCCCTCTTTTGAACATAGAAAATTATTTTTTTAATGTGGAATTCAGGAAATATTATTATAGAAACATTATCTTTCCAAATGTTTCTGGTGCATGAATGAAATTTTCTAAGAGGCTGGAAGAATCCGGGTAATTGAAACTGAGGAATGTTTTAGAAATATACTATTTCCATAGAAATAGTTGAAAATATATAGCAGACATTTGTCATAGCTTTTGAATTCTGTTTTCTCTGTGGTTTTATACCTCATATAGTTTGCTTCTGTATAAAAATATTAGGAATTTTGTGTTTAATCTCAGCATTCATCCATTATCACAGCTATGTCCTTAATGGTGTAATTTTCTCCATGTTAATCTATAATTTTATATGGGAATAAGTTGAAATTTCTCTAGTATTTTGGAGGGATTCAAATAGAGAACATTTTACGTATAGAACCTTGCTATTTTGTATGTAGGAGATAATAGGCTGAGCCTGAGGGAGGGATCAAGTGCTTCTTTACTCTCGAGTCCCTTTGCACCCTCAAGAGGTCTAAATCCAGCCCACCTTGAATTCCATTGACTATTATCTACCATCAATTTGCTTTTAGCGTTAATGGTTCAGATTCTTGTAGAGTGTTAGCATGTAATATACCTGTATTCATTTGAACCAACTTGGCTCCAGATTTCCTCTGCTTGACATTGTGGTTTTCGTGGAGAACAATATTTTTGGGGTGTATGTGTTATTTTCTTATGTATGGATGGATGGATGTCTCATTCAAAAACTCAATATTGTTATTGGAGTTTTGCATCAGCTAAAGAAGTTACCCATGCATGATAATATTTCTGAGCGTATCCCACATAATTATTGTAAGTATAGAATCAAAAGCAATTTTAAAATTTAAGAATACCACATATAAAGTTGATTTTAAATTATGTACATGCTTCCAGAAAAAAATGCTGTTGCAACAAAGATGTGTGATAAGATGGTATAGTACCAAAAATGGGAGCAACTTTATCTAAAGCTAGTTTATTCATTTCCTAATTGTTTTTTCCAGTTTCCAGCTGAGCTGGAAGCTAAATGTTTTAAAATAAATTTGGAGGTTTATAGTTAGCTGGGTTTTCCTTACTCTCTTTGATGTAAACAATGTTATTATTATTATCTACCAGATATAGGGATCTGCCTTACTTGATCAATAAATGTAAATAAATAGGCCAACAAAGGTGTTCACCAGTTTCAGTTTAATTACTTTAGGTAAGACAAAATCATTATTTGGAGCATTTCCACTTTTAAACAATTGTATGTTTTCCACTTCGAAAATAATTGAAGAAGCTATCCGATGTGCTGAAGTAATAATCTTATTATTATTGTGCCAATAGAAGAAAAGAAAGTGCTTTGTTATAAGCCTAGGAATAGAGGTATCTATGATGGATTGTTCTATCTCTGCAAAAATTGAATTTTCAGTTTTATTATCCAGAACTGATCAGAAATTATATATCTTAAGCGGATATGAAATAATATCTCTTGCTTTGGTTCTACTTTACTTAGCAAATTCTTGGGATATTCTAGAGCTTCCTAACATTGTGTAATATTGTAAGTTTCTATTGTCAGAAAATGAATACATAAAATGCCTAAAACATCTACTAGAATTGATGTAATCACATCCATAGCAATTAGCTCATAACTAAAGCTCCATATTATCTGTTTCTTAAAGGGATCCTTTATTAATTCAATTAATAATACTAATAAAATCATTCCTAATGTAAGATCCTTCAGGCAAGCACACTATTGAATGATCAGCTAGTTTTTCTGCTTTTCTTATCAGAGTTTACAGATGTTTTATGTGAAAATGTCCTTTTAAAGTCACTTCTATATTGAAATTGTTGAATGTTGAAAGTTGGAGATTAATCAGCTAGAGGTACCGCCCATGCACAAACTAGTAGCAGTGCTAGCCTAAGCATTTCCAAATGTTTAATTAGGTTCTCCTGGTCACATCTTGGTAGCATTCCAAAAGACTCAACTAGCTTTGCTCTTTCTTCTAAATGCCTTTGACCTCATGTGTACATGAATGTTTATTTAAGCAGTCTCCTTTTAATACATAGGTCCCTATGGGTGATTGTATCTGATGTATCACATTTAGACTTTAAATAATTCACTGTTGTAGGTGGTGAATTTAGCAGAGTGCCCACTGGTCTTTTATGAAAACTCAAATTGGAAAGACTGCAAAAGTATGTGGGAAGCATTTCATTTTAAATAGCATACAGGGATTTGTTTATTTTCAGATTCTACTGGCAGCCATTCACATTTCAACAAAGATCATCAAATATACAGTGGAGCTGTCTCTTAAAAAAAGATGATAGGTTGTTTTGTTCTCTGTCAACCATTATTAATATATTGTTAGATATAATTTGCAAAACATCTGATTTGACTGTAGGTAAAGTTTGGATTCATCTACAGCAACCTGATTGATATACTTAAGATTTTTCTGTCTGATGAGGAGAATGGGCAGCCTCCCTCTAAGCAGATATCTTTCCACATGGAAAATAAATTTCAACAGTGTCCACCAGTTGATCTGGATGGACTGCTATAAATATACAAAACACTATAAATAAATAGTTATCTCTACCCTTTAATTTCGATAACTACTCAGAGATAGAAATAACTGTTTGTGCAGGTATAGATACTCTCTGAATAGAAAATTAATCAGGTTCCTGCTAAAGTCCACATTCCCTTGGTCTTCCAAAGAAACTTGGACTGCCTCACATAAAAATAAACCCAGAAAGAAATAGATTCTAACTGCACAAGATCAAGCCTTAAGAAAAAAAAATGCATATAAAGTCACAGTTGAGAAGAAAGCATCAAATAACAAATGCCACTTCTGCAAAGAAACTGAAGTAACAGTGGACTACCTGATTAGCTGCTGAAAAAGATCATACAAACTCATTATAAACAACTATATTACAAAGTAGCAACAATGGTTCATTAAAATATGCGATGGTGGCTTGGGTGTAGGATAAGAGTGGGTGTTTGTTCTCCAAGCTTGTGGGTTGGTTTCCAAACGTTTCGTTATCAGGCTAGGTAACATCTTCAGTGGAATTTAGAGAATGTCAGTGTTGATGTTCTTCTGCTTATAAGGGCTACTGAGCACACAAAGTCCTTATGAGCAGAAGAACACCAATATTCTTGTCAATGTCTGTTCCCTTAATTCTGCTGAAGATGTTACCTAGCCTGATAACAAAATGTCAGAAACCAACCCACAAGCATTGGGATATCTTCAAAATGTTTATTTATTTATTTACAATCAAGATTAAAGTGAGCATAAAATAGACAAAAGTAATAGAAAAATGAAGAAGTTAAAGTGGTCTGAGATTTTAGAATTCAGACAGATGTGCACCTGCCACATAACACCCGATACTTAACAATGGTTGACAAATAGGATACTGGAAGGAAGGATATCCTATGAAACTTGTTTCTTGCTGTTAAGCACTATGTGGCAGACAATGGAACAGACTCAGATATTAAAAAAAGAAAATATAATAATACAAATGTGTTTCCAGGGGATTGGTATAAAAGTATCTGATTAAAAAAAAATTCTCAAAGATCTTCTACCATCTATAGAATATATTGAAAAGGGAGAGGGGATGAGACTGGACCACCGTATCATGAAATAGTTTCAAAATAAAATAACTATAATCCTGCAAGCTTCAGGAGAAATTTTTATGCCTTTGTTACAACTATTTGCTAAAATCCACCTTTGCATTGTAAGTTTTGAGAAACCTCTCAGTTGCATCATAGCAAACCTGCTTAGTCTTCCAGATAGAAAGGCAATGTTTTTTTTGGAATATGAAGCAACTCTTTCTGGGGAAAACAGTTTGCCCCCACCCCCAACACCAGTTTATAGGAATCTAATGGCATGGCAGCTGTATGCTAGGATAGGCATATTTTTCCTGCCCAGGAAAATAAAGCTAAGTAGACATATGAATGATAAATAGTTAGACTTGAGAAATTGCAGTTACAGTAGTACCAACAAAGGCAGCAAACCCTCAAGCAAATATTGATTAGATATCACTTATTAAAATACACATGGACTCACAATAAAAAGAATAAGGCATTTGTATGGGAAGCAAAAGAAGAAAGATCCCCCTCCCCCCCAAAAAAGTACTTGACTATTAGATAGATTAGCCCATTAGGTGGGAAACCATCCTTGACTGGATTAGCAGATGACTAGGACTATTGATAACTATGATCTGATAAAGATAATTGGCCAACTGTCTCTTGGAGGTATACTCATCACAGCCAAGTGTTCAGCGATAATAGGCTCCATTAAGGTTAACATTCCTTTCCTTAATCCTCAGAATATCTTATTTGGTTAAAATAAAAACCATAGAATAAAATTATTTAAACAATACATATTTTTAATTCCTATAATTCAGAGTTCAACATTTAATTAGCTGTATCCAGAACTAGAATGAGAAATAGAAAGGTATTCCTTTTAGAAATCTAAGCCTTAAAATTCAGTCAGTTATTGCTTCTGTTCTTTGTTCTTGTTATTAATTTGAAAGAAATAATAAAACAAAACAAATGGAAAGCAGACACATTTATGAAATAGTATACCACACCAAGATAATATAAAAGATTTACAATACCACCATACGCTGACTCTTTAAACCACTTAGAGAGTATTGAAAAAACATTATGAAGTGGTATATAACTCTAAATGCAAGGGTCACAACTCACTCTGGCCCTAGGCCTGCTGGAAAACATGTATCTTGTTTCCCCGAAAATATGACTTACCATGAAAGTAAGTCCTAGCTTGATTTTTACCCATGAGTCCAATATAAGCCCTACCCCCAAAATAAGCCCTAATTAAGATCCCACCCACTCCAGAGTGCACAGGTAAAAATTAAGCTAAGATGGGGATGGGGGTGGAGCTGCCCAACCTTTGGACAGTTCTAGCTGGGCCTTGCACACCCTAACACTTGCCTTGGTGGCCCATTTCTTTTGTAGCTGGCAATATCATCCATTGTAAGACTTTCCTGAAGGCCTCTGTAGATGATAACAAAGCTCTGAATTGATCTAGAGCTCTGTTATTGACCACAGAGTCCATCAGGAAAGCATTCCCAGCCTCAGAAGAAGAGTTTCCTGAAGGCCTCTGATAGTGAAAAGAAGGCTGGAAGAGATATTTGCAAGTGAGTTTAGTCAATGGATGATATTCTCCGAAAATAAGACTTGATACCTTTTTTGGTGGCAAAAAAATGTAAGACAAGATCTCATTTTCAGGGAAACATGGTATATAGTATAACTTTAGAAAAGGTGTTAATCTGCCATAGTTAAAGCAAGTTACAAACATTAAGAATATTAGGTCTGTACAGCGTTTCAGTAAGTGCATCATTCAGGCTTTAACCATTGTAGATGATCTCTCATCTTCCCTACTGACATTAGTTTAATTATGTCAGTGCTTCAAGACTGAGTTCTTCTAACTATAACTTTAAAACCTGGATCTTTCCAATAATTGTTTCAGACAGATAAATATAATATGGAAGTTCGTCCTCTTGTTTTGGAAAATAATTGTCTAAACTTTACTATATTGTACTATTTTAGAGTTTATAGGAAACATTCTAAAGTGTCAGAATAATTTAAATTTTCTGTACACTTTTGAATTACATGATCTTAAAGTATTGTTTATGTAATTTTATTGAATATTTTAATCACTGTAACAAATTACCAGTCAATTAGCATAGGTAATTCCCAGAGCTGTGTGCTCTCTCCATTGTTCACCAGTGACTACACCTTTAAGGATCCCTCTGTTCAAGTGCTGAAGTTTGCAAGTGATACAACAGTTGTTAGGGATAACATTGTTCACCCTAACTGTTTTAGGTGAAATACTA
>BLBF01000006.1:53257200-53281142 GCA_015471245.1 Laticauda colubrina | reverse complement strand
AATAATAATAATAATAATAATAATAATAATAATAATAATAATAATAATGACATATTTATTCTTCAACATGAATGCATTGTGAAAATGTGTGTTCTGAACATTAAAGAAATACTTCTTCATTTTTTAAAATGACCTAACCTTGAGAAACCCAAATTTGCTTAAAAGCTACAAATCTCCTGATAATAGATTTTACAATAGATGTTTCTTTTTCCATAGTAGGCTTGAAAAGAAAAAAGGAATCACAACATAGTATCATCTGTTTTATGGAATAGTTAAAAGCAAAGATTCCTATTCTTCCTTATTTTCCTTCTTTCTCAACTGCTATATATAAGTAACAATAAAAATATTACTATTTTATATACAAGCAAGAAACAAAAAGATGACAGGTAATTAAAAACATATACCTGACATACAAAATAAAAAGTAAGCTTTGGGCCCTTCTTTCAGGTTTTCTGATATCAGAGAATATATTTAGAATGTCTTATTAATTTTATGTATGATAACAGTTGTGGCTTTTGAGAAATGTTTTTCTACTAATTAACATAGATTACTTTAAAAATACATTTGTATTTAAGGGCAGATAGTTAATTTGCAGTTCTTCAGGTTTGCATAGTTTGTCTCTATTTGGGAATTAGTTTTTGTACTAAATTAAAGATAGTCTCAATTTACAATAGTTCATTTAGTGACCATTTGAAGTTAAACATCACTGAATAAAGTGACATGACTGTTTTTCACACTTACCATTATAGCATGGTCACATGATCAAAATTTAGATGCTTGGCCTGAGGTCCTGTGATCCCCCCTTTTATGACCTTCTGACAAGCAGCGTGTGGAATCCAGATTAATTTAACAAAACTAATTTTGTTTTAAGATTCATTTAACTAAGTTAATAAGTGCAGTGATTACTCAACAACTATGATAGGAAAGGTTTTAAAATGGGACAAAACTCACTGAATAAATGTCTTACCAAGAAACAGAAATTTGGGCTCAATTATGGTTGTAAGTTGAGGACTACCTGTAAATGGTGGTATATTTAAATGTCCCTTGACATTTGTAGTGCCCAGGTGCAGTCGCTGCATAGGATTTCTTGAAGCTGCAATTCAGTAAGGAGTTAGGAGTTGTGAGAGGAGTGTTTAGAGATGCTTCTGGAAACTTCCACATAAAATTTGCAAAATTATTGTATTTGTTGAGAGGTCAATGAACTGATTAATGTGGCTATGGAATTGCTTTCAATTCATATGGTAACTAGATGAACCTCTCTCATATGGAATCTTTCAATTTCATATGGTAACTAGCTGAACATCTTTCCAGAAATAAATACAATTGGTAAAGCCTCTGGGATTCTTCCTCAGATGTGTTATAATGTACAGCTTTTTTAAATTCATGGTATTTACAAAATAGAAACTATGTGGGTATATGTATATGTGTCTTGCCTCATGGGCTCTAGGTCAGGAATTACAATGACAAGCAAAAATAACCCCAGAGGGCAATCCAAGACATCATCTCAATCACAAAGTAAATCAAAACATCCTAGGGAGACCTCTAAGGCTGTAAAAAAGGATGCCAAGAGACGCCAAAAGGTGCTAGATAAGCATATTAAAAAATGCATGAGGGAAGCTGAACAGAAGTCTCAATCCTCTTTTCCAGCCAGGCCAGTCCCAGTTCCAGACACCTTGCTACCACCCCTGGATCTCTCAATGCCATCCAGGAGGGCCTTAGATGGACCGGTTCAACCCAGGCCTTCAGCATCGTTACCAACCAGACAGGCCCCAGAGGTGACATTTACCCTGACAGCAGTTGGACTACACCAGGATGACCTCATCCCAGAGGATATTCCTGACAAAATGAAAGCCTGGATGGAGAAGGAGATTAGATGGGGCATCGCGGCTGGAGTACAGCAGTCGATGATGGCGAAGCAGCCTCCACCCTCTGACTTCGATTCTCACTCGATCCATCGATATCCAGAATGGATCTTCACTACCAGCAGGTATTTCCTCCAGAGGAGTGTTATATAATCCAAAATACACATTCACACAATGTACAGGATGAGAGAGAACAAGAGGACCAGATGGAACAGGTTGAGGAAAGGTCTATTCACGACAGTGGGCAGAACCTGTCAGAGACAGATCCCCTGGAAAGGGGCATGTCAGACAATGAAGGCATTAAGCCAGACCAACCAACATTTACAGGTTTGTTCCACCCTCAACTTTTCAAATCTCTGTTGTTCAAGGAAAATACTACTGCCCGCCTTGATATTCCATCCTACTCGGCCCAACAATCTGGAGTGCAAGGTGAGTCAGATGATTTGATCTTCTCCCAACCAATAATGGAAGAGGAAGTCATACCTGTTCCACAGATGTTCTTGGACCTCATCTAGAAACAATGGGCCTCTTCAGTGGAGTATCCCCTTCCTACAGGATATGATAGAATTTTTTTTAATTTGGCTTCTGATTTTTTTAAACTTCTCAGTACCCTAGGAGTAGATGAACCACTGGCATCCTCCTCTGAAATTCCAACTGAAGCAGAGGAGCTCTCAAGTCAGAAAATAAAAGGGCTGAGTTGTCTCTATGTAAGGCACATCAATCAGATGCCTGGGCCACAAGAGCGGCAATAGCCACATCCTTTTTCACAAGATCATCTCTCAGATGGCTCCAGCATCAGAGGGAGACACTCCAAATTCCAATATCAGGGTGGACCAGGACATCGGCAAACTAATAGCGGCCGCAGAATTCTCTATGGACACTGCATTCAATTCTGTCAAATTCTCTGCTCAAGCCCTAGCATTGCAGATTACAGCTCGTCGATTGCTATGGCTCAGACATTGACAAGCAGATATCAAACACAAATGGAAGCCTGCTTCCTCCTCAATATCAGGAGATAAATTGTTTGGTGCTGCCCTGGACCCGCTTCTGATAGAGACAAAAACAAGAAAAACATCCTCCTCTCTCTTTTTCGAAGATCAGAAAACAGATCTTCCCAGCCCTTTCAGAGGGGTTCCTTTCATCTCTTCTACCAGGGACAATTCTCTCCAAGATTCCAGAGTGTCTGGATTCAAGAATATCCAACAGTCTGATAGATCCGATCTTGGAGATAGATACCGAAGGGGAGGGCAAACCAAAAGAACCTTTCGATGGGCAGGAAACAGAGGTTTCTGATGCACAAAATAGGTCTAGGGACTGTGCCCCTATTGGAGGAAGGCTAAGGCTTTTCACAGACAGATGGGATTCCTCTACCACTGATTTCTAGGTTAGAGATACCATAAGATTCAGACTGGCTCTAGAATTTCAGTCCACTCCCCTGAACTGTTTCATGACATGCCCTCTCTCCAGGGATCCTGTTAATCGGAGCCTGCTGGAAACAGCTATTAATCATTTATTGGAGATCCAGGCAATCCAACCTGGGGCACCAGATCAGCAAGGGCAAGGCTTTTATTCGCTACTTTTTCTAGTCCCAAAGAATTTGGGAGAATGGAGGGCAATTTTAGATTTAAAACAACTTAATTGTTCCCTAGTTTATAGGGAATTTAAAATGTGTACACTGCAGTTCATCCTTCTGAGCATAAGAAAGGGCGACTTTCTATCCTACCTTGATTTAATAGAGGCCTACCTCCACATTCCAATTAGACCCTCATATAGCAAATTTCTTAGATTTTGTTATAATAATCAACATTTTGAATACGTTGCCCTGCCCTTTGGGCTATCATCTGCCCAAAGGACCTTTACGAACTTTCTGGCAGTTCTGACCACTCATCTCAGGGGAACCCCTGTTAGGCTGCAGTGTTACTTAGATGACATTTTGTTATTATCATCTTCATATGAAAAGGCCAAATTAAACACCCAAATCACCTTAATAACACTCCAACAGCATGGGTTCTCCATCGACTGGGCAAAGAGTCATCTCTATCCATCAACTAGCTTTACTCATTTGGGCACGCTTATTAATATAGTTGAGAGGAAAGTTTTCTTATCCCCAGAGAGGCAGGATAGTATTAGGAAGTTGGTTCAGGAAATTAGAACCCTTAAATGTATTCCAATAGCAAGTTTATCTACCTTATTGGGGAAAATGATATCTTGTATTTCTATCATCCCTTGGGCCTGGTTCCATGCCAGGCCTCTCCAGTGGTATCTACTACCCTACCAACAGGCAGGAAGAGGCAGCTCCAGGGCCCGTGTCATCATGCCATCAAAAGTTCTGTATCTCTGTACTGGTGGACTTTCTGACCATCAACAAGGGTTGCCCCTTCAAAGAACCCCACAGACTTATTTGCCAGCCTATTTGGATCTCTCACGGCTCAGGGGTATTGGTCGGCAACAGAACGAGCACTCAGCATAAACTGGCTTGAAAGAACGGTTCACCTGGCACTTTGGAGTTTCCTTCCTCATATTCAGGGACAGAACATCCTTATACTTACCGACAATATAACGACAAAAGCCCACATAAACAGGCTGGGGGGTACTTACTCGCGACAACTAATGAGAGAAGCAGAGAGAATTTGCCTTTGGGCAGAAAAGAACTTGGTTTCCATAAGAGCAGAACACATCTCTGGCTTGCAAACACCCAAGCGGACTGGTTGAGCAGGGCCACAGTCAATCAATCAGAGTGGCATCTGTACCCAGATTTGTTTCAGGAAGTCGCACAGAAATTTGGGCAACCAGTCTTATATCTGTTTGCTTCTCCTCTGAACTCACAGCTTCCAAGGTTCATCTCGAGGTACCCAGCCCAAGGAGCGGAGAACATCAATGCTCTTCATTGTTGATGGCCCCAGGACTTCTGTATGCTTTTCCCCCTCTCCCAGTGATTCCCAGGGTGATCCAAAAACTGTTGAACGATAAGGCAGAAATGCTATTGGTTGCACCATACTGGCCCAGGAGACCATGGTTTGTGGACCTCATGGATCTGTCAACATAAGATCCTTGGAGGATTTTCCCTCAGAGGGTCTAACTCAGATAGGGTCTGATTCTGCACCTGGACCCTCAGTGGCTCCACCTAGCTGTATGGAGGTTGGGTTGAGACATATGAGGAGTGAAAATTTCTCATATAGAGTGATTGAAATGATTCAAGTGGCCTGATGCCCCTCAACAAATTGCCTATACAATGCCACATGGCACATTTTTTATAAATGGTGCATAAAATCCAACATTGATCCCTTCTCTCCATCAATGGCACAGCTATTGGACTTCCTTCAAGGGGGCCTTGACAAGGGCCTCTCACCAAACAACTTGAGATGACAGGTAGTGGTCTTGGCT
Organism: Laticauda colubrina; assembly: GCA_015471245.1. Lineage (NCBI taxonomy): Eukaryota > Metazoa > Chordata > Lepidosauria > Squamata > Elapidae > Laticauda > Laticauda colubrina. The sequence goes on along the minus strand of BLBF01000006.1, from coordinate 53,275,896 downwards.
TCAGTAGTCACCTGGAAGGGTCTAAGATTTATATCACATCACCTGTGCATATGAAGTTTTCTTCGTGGCGCAACAAATTTATGTCCTGTGGTGCACCACTGTCTGCCCTGGGACCTTAACAAGGTACTCATGGCCCTTACAAAGGCTCCTTTCAAAACACTTAAAACCACGAGTCTCCACTTTCTCACCTACAAGGTGGATTTCTTGATAGCGATAATATCAGCATGTTGTATATCTGAGGTTGCAGCCTTATGAGTCCAACAAGGCCTCTGAATTTTTCATTCTGACAGGGTGGTTCTTTGTCCAGACCTGACATCCATTCCAAAAATTAATTCAGCTTTTCACAGGGCACAAGAACTAGTCCTTCTGGACTTTTGTCCGATACTGTCTCAGGGGATAGAACATCAATGGCATCAACTAGATGTTAGGAGAGCTTTCTGTACATATATACACCACACGGCTCCCTTAAGAAAAACTGAGGTGCTCTTCAGTTTCCTTTCAGCCAACCACTCAGAGTCATAAGGTATCACCTTCAACGATAGGTAGGTGGTTGAAAGCCACAATAACTAAGGCATACAAGACTCAATTATTACCAGTGCCCAGAGGCATAACAGTGCATTCCACTAGGAGTGCCTCAGCTTCAGCTGCCTGGGCCACACAAGCACCAATAACAGAAATATGTCATGTGGCAACATGGGCTTCACCATCACCTTTCATTAAACACTACAAAATTGATGTATTTGCCTCAGCTGAGGCTTCCTTCGGTAGGAGAGTTCTACAAAGGGTCCATAGGGACCATGAGAGGACTCCAAGCCAGATGGAGACCTTCCCGTAGGACAAGCCAAGCTTTGGTATGTCCCACTGCTGGATGCTCAGAGCAGCACATTGGAGAAAGGGTGTTGGTACTTACCTGATATGCCCATTCTCTGTAAGCTGCAATGAACATCTAGACCCACCCAATTTCCATCTGGTGGGTTCCTGGCCAGCCAATGACTACAAAAAAAAAAAAAAAGAGGGTGAGGTTTCTCTCTTCTTTTTTGCAAAAACTGGGAGATGCTAAGGAGGAGTACATGGAGGAGGAAGAGCATTCTATCAATCAAGCCCAGCCTATGCAATCTAAGTTTAAACACTGCTGTATATACTTGTCACAGCTCACAGAGAATAGACACATCAGATAAGTACCAACACCCTTTAAATTAATGGTATTTATGAAATAGAAACTATGTGGGTATATGTATTTGTGTACATACAAGATCAAAATTGATTTTACTATTTACCATGAAATCAATGCCAGAAACTACTTTTAATATGCATATAAAAGAGCTACTAATGTAAAAAGAACATAAAAATGTTGCTATGTATCCTAAACTTGTGCATGCACTGGGAGGGATTTAATAAAATCTTTCTGAATAAAACATCCATAGAATCACACTTCAAAAAGCTGAAATGTATGAACTTACTAATAAATTAATGATCAACATAAATTTAACTCTATCAATATAAGATACTGTTGTAGATGGTTCTTAGGCTTAAGAGTGGTGCTCAACTTTTTAAGAAAGATTTTAAGTTCGATTTTATAAGCAGAGCCCACAGCTTAGTAGTTTTCCTTAATCCATCTCAATGACATGAATACCTTTTACCAAATGAAGGTGACTTGCAAGGTGTGGGTATTCCCCTTATGGAAATAAGTTTTCATACATTCATATTCTCATACAGAATAACTAAGAATATGGGCCTATAAAAATCAGCTGATTTTCAAAATCAAACAAAATACAAATTATATAGTCCAGGTTATTATTTTTTTCCACATAAACCATTCTGCTTGCAGTCTGAGAAATAACTATAAGAGACAGAAAATGGCAGTATTTTATAGAAAGAAAGAAAAATGCACAAAATGTTCTTGATAATAGGGTATAGCATTTTCATTGGATTTAAATGCAGGTTTTCTCTTTTGGACAATAAATCCTGAATGATTGTTATACTGTCAATACCAGAATTAAAATCAAGTTTCTAATATTTTCTACTACTGCTTGATTTTCTTCAACAGAAAATTAATTTGTCTAAGAGGACACAAATCACTATGTAAGGATAATAAATAAATACAAATAAATAAAGCAGTTCTAAGAGGGATGATTGTTCTTGCTTCTGCATTAGTGTTTGTGCCACAGGAAAGTAGTAATTTATTGATGTAGATGGCTATGTAAAGTGCTTGCAATTTGTGAGGGGGCTTGACCCTTGACTGATGGGCCATATGTTGCAAAATCCCAGAGGCATAATTTGACTGAATTCTCTTCCTCTCCCTGTCTATATAACGATGGTTCTTGTTCTGTCACCAGATATTGAACTATAGACTTTCTAACTCCTCCAATAAATCTCTGAGTAATGGCTCATAAGGCCATGAATTTAACTGTTTCCTAACGGGATAGTTGTTTTTTTCATCTACTAAAATAAATGATCAATATTATTTATATTTGTTATAATTTTATTAGTGTAAAACTAGTCTGTTATATTTATGAATATGTTCTCTAGCAAAATATAATTCAAACAAATCTATGATTTATAAAATCTAAATTGTCACTGTAGGAAAAAATAAGCCTCTGTTTAATAATGTCCTGTATAATTAGTCAGTATGAAAACATTAAAGAAAAGTTAAGTTTTCCCCCATTACTTAACTTTTCTTTAACGTTTTCATTAAAAAAAATCTGAAATACAGATAAAGAAGAAACAAAGATAAAGAAGCAATTTTTGATCTTCATTGCAGGAATTATAAACAAACTTGTTATCCCTTCTCCCACTGTCCTCTGTCTCCTATCTAATCTCTTAATCTACCAATCCAAAAGCCACCAACTCACTTTTTTCCATTTTCAGCAAAAAATTAAAATATTTTTAGTTGTAGTTGTGATCCTGGTCAAACAAATGAATTCTGCCATGTTCACAGTTCATTCCCCTGTTAGCAAACACTGTACTTGTAGCTCCCAGCATTATAGTCTCTTCATCACTATCTTGTATTTGTTATCCTCATACTTTCTTTTGGTCCACTTGCATCTCCTCTATTTCCAATATTTGGATAAGGATTTCTTTTAGTAAAATTACTTCTGAATTCTTTATCATTATTCAATACATTGTTTTAGACTCTGGTCTTTTGTCTTCTTTCTGACAAAAATACACAAGGGTAGTATCCCTTGGTACATTTCTTAGTTTTCTGTATATTATATTAATTATATACATTTTGTCCACTTTGACATCTATATCTTCATCCCCTTCCAAAGTTTTTAGTGAAGTTTCACAACTCTCTCTCTAATATCTTCATCAAATTCCCTCCTCCCAAAAAAATCCCCTTCAAATACTAAAACTATTTAAAATGCTCTGCCCTTTAAAATTTGGCAACCTCATTGATATAATGTTTTGTTTTCTCCTTTGTATTGGGATAAGATGGTAAGCAAATCTTTTCTACCATAAAAGTGAGTGCTTGCTTTGCTTGGTCCCTTCTAACGGTGCGGTTGTACTTTGTTATATTGATTTTATATTTTTTTTTGTTTGGTTTTGATACCATAATTGCTTGTGCTAAAAATAAGTTCCATTAGCATCAAGTGTGTCAATAGCCTCTAGTGAAAATTTGGGATATACCAGACCAGATAGAAAAACTTTGAATCAAGAACCTAGTTTTCTCCGAAGGAAAGATTACCAAGTTTAGCAAGAGTTAGATTTGTACACATGTGTGTGTAGAACTTCATGGTTGCTTCAGTGAAAGTGTGATAGTGAAAGAATCTGAGTTGAATCTGTGCAACATTCTCAATGAATGTGCTCTGCAGGGAAAGAAATTATTCTGTCCATTGATATGAATAGATATTAGTTCTTTATATTGCTGTAGCATTTTAGTTCATGTTGCGCGCTTCCATAAGGATTGAAAATGGATTTTTTAAAAAAACAAACAAACACAAATTAAAAAGGAGGAATTCTGTAGTAATGTATCTTTTAACCTTCTCTCTTCGGTGAATGAAACTGTCCCAAAGTAGTTCAAACAACTCTGGCAGTGCAACAGAGAATACTGTTTTTTTTCAGTGACTTTCTATGTCGAAAGCAGTATAGTATCCTTAGTTTAGTATGAAACATAATATTATATTGCAACATTCCTTATTATGCAACAGGACTTTAATAAAGTAACTTGCATCCTGTTACATTTCTCAAAGTATATACTAGAGTATTTCAATTTGATATAAAATATTGAAACGGGTTTGACATGTGGCTGATTGGGAAACTCAAAGTTACTTATAGCAATATAGTTCACCTCAAATTATTTATTACAGTAATACAGAAGTATTAAAACATATGAAAAATGTATATAAAGCAGTACAAAATACATTTCATTGGCAGTAACTCTCCAGAGGATCAGTGAAGACTCTTGGTGCCTGACGAGTATTCTGCACCAGTGCACTTTGGTTCTTCTCAATTATGACTAAGGGTTAGAACCAGATTCATGATGACTATTAAATATAATTGCTGATTAGAATATCTATTAAACACTATTTACAAATCAAAAGTGGGGAAACTAGTGATGTACACTTAAGATTTTGGAAGGTTTTTTTGAAGTTATTTAAAATTTAAAACAAACAATATGATTATTGTATGGCTTAAATTACTGTTTTAATGTGTTCCCAAATAGCAAAAAAAACCCCACTAATATTTGGCAATTGTCAGAACAAAACAACCCTGAGATTTGCCAATCATCATCAGTGTGGGATTTAAACTTTTGAAAAGATGCTTAGGGCCTAGTTAGGTGCTGGAGTTCCAAGTTGCCTGCATCTGCTCTAAATTACCTATTTATAATTCATGAATGTCTTGGAGGGGAAAAAGTAGCATGGTCATTTGTAGTTTTCTTGTACCCATGTAACCATTATTTTCAATACACACAAGAAAAAAAATAGCAACCAATGACTTAGATAAAGAGCAGTCAGATATGTCTCTTGGGGACAAGCAAACCATGTGAAGTGAGAACTATTGCAGTAAGAGATTGCTACCCCAGAAATGGTTACCACATACATTATAGATTTTACAGAGCTGCCAGCTCAGTCAACTTACAAATGTCAAACATGATTTAAAAGGTTATTACAGTATCTAGATGAAGGAAGAGGATTAATTTCATTACCTAAATATTTCTTTCATCTTTTAATATATTATTCATTTGCTGAGTTCAATATAGTCTATAGCCTCCTTTTATTTTTCTCATATTGGAAGAATCAATTGGGTTAGACAATTCGATCATCTCTGCTCAGTGTGATAAATATAACAACTTAATATATGAAGTCCAACAGTGAAGTTGTTTGCTTTCATAGAATTAATGTATAGCTAATAGAAATGTAAGTTTGTGTGTATGTGTGAGTTTGTATGTATATACATGCACATCATACATCATCATTATACTAGCATTATGCATCATGTAAGTGAACAGGCATCTTCCTCATGAAGTTTATGATTCTGGAACAGAACAATTAAAAAGGAACAGTTAAAAAAAAGAATGGAAATTACATATATTAACATTTGATAAAATGCTTGATAGAAAGGGTTATAAGAAGTCTTGGGGTGAATTCCAGTTTATGGTCATGGAACATTATGTCTGTATGGAAAATAATGTTTTGATTAACTGGACAACTACCAGAATTTAATGACATGATTTATGATAATGAAGTAATTAAATCTTTTTTTCATTTAAATGTTAAATGCTGGCTTTCTTGACATAAATATAAACCTTAAAATTATTGGTGGATGAAAATTGTATGGCTAGATTTAGTTTCTCATTGACTGCCATATAGTATAAGAAGGTATTACAATGGTTTCAATATCAATGAATCGGAACATGATAAATTTAGATTCAGAGATTCCTGTGAATTGACAGGCTTTTAGGTAGGATATAAAGCATATATCATTCATATTTCATTCCAACGACAAATAGTACCTTTTATCCTTTTTTCCTCATCACTTTGAAATATGAAACTCATTCATAAACTATGAAGAATGAGGCAAAAATATTCTGCAATAACACTGAATTATTCCAGATTCTGTCTCTTTGTAATGTTTTGCATTACATTGATAATTTTTTTTTATAAACAGGAATGTATTTATCATGCAAACTAAAATTAAAGAAATCAACAAGTATGCAATAAAAAGACATAACAAATCAGGTATGACAATTAATATATGAATATATGTACATGAAATTAAATTCTTTTGTAACAAGGATTTAAAAAGGATATAAATTGAGGCAAACAATTACTTATTACTTTATTAATTTATATGCTGCTGATCTTGCTATTCATTTTATGCTAATCATGGTCTAGATGCATCCATGTTTCACTCTAGGAATGCACTGTTGCTTATTAAGTTAATTAAAGATTGGTGATAAATTCTATACAATCAATTTTTTTCTTAGAACTAAGTGTATAAAAATTATGCTACACATTAATAACATGCTTTTTTTGTTTTGTACACTAATGTTAGATGAATAAGTGCTGCAACTGGAGAACAATTACAGTATATCAAAAGTAAAATGAGTATGCTAAAGAATGCGAATATACAAAGAAATATGATAGGATTATACGGAATATTTGTAAAGTAAATATTGAAATATTTTAAAATCCAAGATAATGTATTCCCTTCTTACATGAATCTCAAGTACTAAGTATGAAATTATATCAACACTTCAATCTTATAAGGCTAGAAGAATTGATATAATATCGATGGACATATGGCAAGCAATAGGAAAACTATAAAAGTTCTTTCTAACTGAATTATATCTTGAGAAGAACACAGTGGGCACAGATTGGAATAGCTCAGTCTATATGTATGCACAGTTTTTTTAAAGTATAGAAAGTCTTTATGAAAATGGGAATCCCAAAATATTTCATTGTCCTAATGAATGGGAAAATCTGTAGACAGGATAGGCAGATTATTCAATTTCTATGTTGAATCTATATTGAGGGATTGGAAGAATGTGAATTTTAAGAAAAAACATCAATTATAGGCACTTGTCTGATGCCACTATGCTTGATAGCTAAAATTGCAAATAATATATCAATTGTAAAAATGTAGTAATGAAAGTCAATAAAAAGCTATAATATAAAGAATTATAAAGAAATAAAAATTAATGACAAGAGATATTGCATGCATTCTTTGAATTGACAATTGATATTCAGGTTGATAATACTTTTTATGATCAGCTGTGAATAAAAATCAACAGACTAGCACTTGGTAGAGTGGCAGTCAAAGCCTTTGAAAACACATTCAAATGGCATGTCACAGCTATAAAGATCTAGAATGTGCAGATGATGCTTTTTTGTATGACAATGATTGGAAATTGTACTTTGAAAAAACTGGGTAGAAAGCATATTGATATATCTTTGATGTTGCTGAGAATAGTGAGGAAAATAAACAAATAGATCATGAAGAAAAATCAATCCATAATTCTTATTCAATGACAAATGCCCAGTCCGAAATTATATGACAGACAACAAATGAGTAACATTATAGCAAATAACAAATATGTAACATTTTGTGTGTTGTGTAGGTATGTATATGTATGCCTCAACTTGGGTCATACCACTGCACTCTTCTGGACAGAGAGCTCTGAAGTTGTTCCAGAGGTCTGTTGGAGCCATTCTCTCAGCTTAGAGGAGTAACAGTACCAAGTGCTCTTATCACCATTGCAACCACTTTGACCTTTACATTATATATCCTCTCCAGTTTCTCTTTCAGGATCTGGTACTTCTCCATAGTCCTTCCTTATGTTGCTATCACTTGGCACTGCTATATTATCACCATTACTATATTCTGGTCCTTGTCTACTACCAAATGTATGGTTCAACTACACATTATTTCCTAAACTCTGAATTCCCCAATCTTTCCTGCTTTGCAGACCAGTGGGGTGGGGGGGAAGAGGGGATAGTTCCATGCGACAAGTGCATGTATATTTGCACTTTTGTGAGCAGTGGACAAGCACATATGCAGACAATTCCATTTGTGCAAGCGGTGGGGCACATGCCTGCTGCTCACACAATTGGCGCTGCATGCACGCTTTTCTGCTGCTTGCGCAGAACCATCCCAGAAAGCCAAAAAGATTAGGGAATTCTGGAGTATAGGATATAATGTGCAGTTGGTCTATCTCAAGTTGCAATAGCAGTTTCCCCTTCACTATGTTGAAGCATTGGATAAACTACTTGTAGTTTATCAATTAGTACTGAAGCATTGGATAAACCACTTGTAGTTTATCAATTAGTCTTGATATAGGTCTTCTGTCCATCTATAGTTTCCTCATATGCTTCATAAACCCCCTCTCATTAGGTCTGCTGTTCTAGTAGCATTCCATCAGTTCAAGGTTCTCTTGTCTTATCCACATATTGTTTGTTCCAAATTATGTAACATCTGTGTTCCCGCTGCTTACACACACACACATACATACATATATATATATGTGTGTATATATGTATGTGTATACACAAACACACACACACACACACACACACACAGGGATGTCCACAGAGATACACACACACACACACACACACACACACACACACACACTCACAGAGGACTATTGAAATACATTTGTATTTAAAATATTGATGATAGTTAGAAATTAAACTAATTATACTTAGTCACAGATTTGATTACTGAATTTTTTTATATAATGTCGAATGTTTTCAAGACAAAAGCTATGAAATACAAATATTTTATATGGTCCAAAAATCTTAATCCAATAGCTACAATAATTGATGAATCTCCAGTAGAAAGGATTGCAAATTTAATTCTAGACATGACAAGACTTCTTCTATATAAGATGAATATCTTTAGAGTTTCATGTTAGCTCCAGGAGGACAATAAGGGGAATACCAGTCTTGGACCTTCATCCCACTGTAATCAAAGGCTTGTTAAAAGCTTTGGCTCTTAGATTTTTATAGGTATTATGCTTTGAGATTTCACTTTTTTCAGTGCTCATTAGTTCTGCTGGCCTTTCTAAACTTGCCCTTTGGGGAAGACACTGACTGTGACAGATGGTGAAGGAATAGAATTGCATTGGAATGCTATCTCTCTTCTTGTTTGTCCTATTCTGATATCGGAAATATATATCTTTTATAAGCAAGTTTATTTGTTAATATATATTTTACTTTTTAAATCTTAAAACATCTGTTTCTAAAGAGTACTATATTAAACTGTTTTTTCATGTAACATTTTATAATATAATTTTGCTTGAAAATATATCTCAATTTCTGATTGTTCATTCACAATAGACTTTAAAAATGGCTTATAGGGACCATTATGTGCAATTTGCAAATTAATTGTGATAACATAACATGAAGGTCTTTTTTGGATTAAAAATTGAAGATTATTTTCTATTTTCTATTTTTTGTTTGTTAAAATTGTTTCCTTTTAAAATAATTATTAATTATATCAAGATCAGAGAATTAGCCTTTTAATAAGAGGGAAGAAGACACAGTTAAAAGAAAAATATCACATTGAATTTTCCTGTTCATATACCTACTTTTAAGGCAGGGTTGTCAAACTCCTGGCCTATGGGCCGGATGAGTCACACACTGGCCACATCCAAACCCAGTTTAGCAAAGAGGGAAAAAGTCTTGATACGTGACATGATGCCACGATGACGATGTGAGTTTGACACCCCTGTTTTAGAGGAGATATTTATATTTTAAAAAACTACCTCCTGTGCTGAAGGAGTCCTAACTTTAACCATTTCCTGTTCTTCCAAAGAGGAATAATTTGAAACCAACCATAGACTCTCTCTGAAAAGATACTTGGGGTACAGCTAACGGGGAAATGTTTTCAATGATGTGCTAAGAGCTATAGTTAAAAAAGAAAAGATGCAAGAAAGAGTAGGGAATTATTCTTAGAGAGTTTGAATGCAGCCCTGAAAGGACAGAAGGTTTCGGACAAAGCAATATGCTGGTCTAGACTAAGCAACAGTCAAGCAGGAGGCAGCTAACTTGAGCTGATCAACTATCAATTAGGCAGAGAAATATTGCACAGAAAAACACATTCTTGTCTACATATTGTTGTATGGACTTGAATATAATAATGAAGAGAGCAGGTCTATTGTAGTCTGATACTCCAGAATTAAGTTCAGGGATGGGATTCTACCAGTTTGGCCCAGTTCTATAAAACTGATAGCTCCAAAGAGCAGCTGACACAGAACTGGTTTCTCCAAAGATCTTCTTTTCTTTTATTGGGCCCAACCTGCCTGCCCAGGCTCTACACTGTCCTTTATCTTACCTTAGTTGCTTTGTTAGTTGCATGGCACAGTTGAGTGCTGCGCATCAGCAGGAGATGGTTATTTTACAAGTACTGCATAAGAGCGAGCGCTCATCAAACTGGTTGTTATGCTGGCAGAATCCCTGATTAAGATGGCCAGGATCAGTCCAGAAATTGGAAGCCACAAACACATTTGCTGGACAAGGAGGCAAGATAAGAAAGAATAAGTGGGATTTCCGGTTTGCAGAGCTTCGGCGGCAGACAGGAATCCATGATCGTGCATGGTTTCTTCCTAGGCACGCCACCGGAGTGCCCCGAGCCAGCTGGCTTTGGGGCTAAGCCACCCCGTAGAGGTCGGTGAAGATGGGGGAGATTCCAGCAGGGTCGAGGAAAGCCGCATCTTTCCTCCCCAGCTGGCTAAACTTCCTTTCCCGAAGGCGGTAGAGCAGCGGTCAGAAATGGCCACCTCAAAGAAGCCCTCATCTAGAAAAGAATGTGCAGAAGGAAGAAAGTGCTGAAGTGAAAGTTTTGGCTGACCGGGATAAGAAACAACAATTAAGGCATCCTGGAACTGAAATTTTAAAAGGGGATACATCACTCCCAAAGAAGATTCGGAAGCAGCGAATGAAAGTGAAAAGGAAAAAAAATTTTTCACACTCCTTCCTTACGTTGACAGCAAACAGAGATGAATGAGAAATCGGAAAAATCTGCTTTGGCATCAACAGGTATTTAAGCTGGAAAACTTAATGCCAAGGGGATAATAAAGATTTCTGAATATAAAAGGAAAAAAAAAGAGAAGGATTATTATTTTTATTATTATTTGCTGTTAAGTGGGAAGGGAAAGGAAGAGAATAAGAACAGGATTTGGAAGGAGGAGATAGCCTGGAATCTAAAGAATCTAAAGTTAAATTTTAACAGGACTTCTAAAAGATGCATTTTAACTGGAACTTTAAAACTAAATACTAATCCCAGAAAGAGAAAGTGAAAAAAGGAAGAAGGTATCAAAAGAAACAGCTTGTATTTGGATTGCTTGTTGACTTTGGTGACTTTTGGAACTATATTTGAAGGATTAAAAACACTTGGGTGGTTGTTTTAAAAGAAAAAAAACCTCTACAATGGCATCTCTTGTGGATGAACTGAAAATAGAATTTAAAAAATTTGAAGAAGAGGAACAAGAAGGGAAGGGCTCTCTTGGTTCCGTTTTTCAATTCTTAGAAATGGCTATCTCTACCTATGAGAAATTACAAGAAAAGACTATGCAACAAGAAGATTGGGACAAAGAAGAAGCCATCTTTAACGAACAAGTATCTTTATTTGGAGAAGAAAGGGGAAAGAGAATGGAGAATTTGAGACCTAAAAAGCCAACCAAAAAAGGGAAAACTAAGGTGAAAAGTGGATATAACTTGAGAAAGCAACAGAAAAAGGGAATACAGAAAAGGGAAATTGAGGTGGAGAGACAAGGGGGTAAAAAGGGCAGAGAGCAGAAGCAAAGGAGGAGGAAAGGGAAGAGAAGCTACAAGAGTGTGAAGCAAGATGTAAAGAAACAGGATTTATTTCGAGATAATGGGTAAAAATTTAATTGAAAAAGTGATTCTGCAAAGGTACATATGATTGTATTGTTATATTTGTATTTAGAAATAATGTTAGAAAATTAGAAACAACGTATGATTTAGTGAAATATTTGTGAATAAAATAAATGGAATGAATTAAATGAGAGAATTAATTTTGAAAGGAATGGGAACATTTTAATGACATAATGTTTTAAAATGCAAGTGAAGTGGGGGGGAAGTAATTATGGAAAGTTTATAAGCGTTCCCATAGAAGCGTGATACCTACTTGAAAAGTAATGTGTTAAATGTTTAAAATTTAAATGAATATTAACATTAATGATAGAATTGAATTGATATAGATCATTGTTTAATTATATTATATATTTATATTTTTCTTTTCTTTTTCTTTTTAAGATGTAGCATGTAGCTTTAATGTACTTCGCAGAATCCGAATTGAAATTATGTTCTATATTAAGTGTTATAATTTTAGGGGAAAGATATCAAGGCATCATACTCCAATCAGTGACCACAGGAGGAATTTTGTTTAATGAGAAAAGATAATAGTTGAAATAGGACAGACAAAGAATATAAATATAATGATCTGATTTGAGATGAAACAAATAAAAATAAAATTAAGAAAGTTAAAAGAGGGGAGAAGCTATATAGAAAATGTAGAATGGTAATAAGATATGGAATGGTATATAAAAATGAGCATGAATTTGAATTGGTGTCTGTACGAAGAGATGTAACCCGGGATCAGGCTGCTTTCAGAAAAGAGATTTTATATTTTTCATGTTCTGTGTTGTGTTGTGTTTGTTAATGTTTGTTTCTAAAAATCAATAAAATTTTCTTCAAAAAAAAAAAGATAAGATAGAATAAGAGGTCAGTAGCACCTAGTTCTGAGAATAGAGAATTGTTTCTAGCAAGAGGAGAGATCTGGAGCATAATATTAAATAGTGAAAGTTCTGTGATATAAATAAATATTATTTATTTGCTTAATTAAGGAACAACACTCCTTAAAGAACTGCACTGATTTATGTTATTTGAACTTTTTAAGCTGAAGCATGATTTAAGGCTTGACATTCTCCAGGGTCAGATTCTGAATCATTGCGATCTGAATCATCAACCCACTGATAAAGTGACTCACCTTTCTCAGGTGGCTGGTAGTGTGCTGCCTGCTAAACTGCAAGTCTTCAGCCTCAGGAGCAAAGGGCAGAAAATATGCACAGAAGATGTTTGAGATTGAAAGCTAGTAAAAACAATACAAAGATAGTCATCAGTTAAGTGGACAGCTGAACAGCTTTTCTGTTCTTCCCTCAGAAAAAGAGGAAGAAATGATTGTAAAAATCTTAGATATATGGACCTTTGGCTGGTTTTGGTTAAGCTGATGGACAGAGAGACCTACGTCATGGCCAGGTGCAGCTTCCTGGAGGGTGAGATCCACCACCGAGGAGCACCAGGAGCCCCTCTGTCTACCCTCTCTCTCCGGCAGCCTGCTGAGACCCAGTCCTCTTCCGGCCGAGAGTCAGTCCCTGTCTCCAGGCAGGTTTCTGTGGAGCGTGCCACGGCGGAGAACCCGCGGACAGGTGTTATAACTGTGGTGGAGCACGTGGAGGAATCCCTGGTGCGGTGGGAGAAAGGAGACATCGAGTCCACCACAATCGTAGCCGCATCCACCACCCCCAGCTCCGCCTCCACAGAAAGGCAGAGAGCCAGACAGCAGGAGGGGCAGAGCCACACTGTCCTGCTGGAGATCAGAGACACCATCCGCACAAGTATAGATCTCCTCTCTCAGCTGGTCCACACCGACTCCTCATCCTCCAACCACAAGCCCTTCCTCACCTATGTCAACCAGACCCTCAAGAACATGGAGGAACCCCAGTACCAGGTGGTGAAGGACTGGATCACCGAGCTGCTTCACAACCCTCCAGGTCCAGAGGAACCTACTCCCACCCAGTCCAGGTCTGCTCCTCCACCCCAGGTGATGTCCCTCCCATTCCAAGGCTTCCCACAGCCCCTCACCTACCAGGGCTACGGCTACCAGGAGGTCCAGCAGCACAGGTAGCAACCCTTCCCAGTCCAGGCACAGAGTCATCGGACGACACCATTGCCACCGGTTCCACTGATGCCACCGATGCCACCCACGACAATGATGCCACCGACAACAGCGATGCCACCCATGCCAGTCCTCACCCAGCTGCAGACCAGACAGCCCCACTACACTACTCCTTCCTCCACCCCACAGCCAAGCCCGGCCTCAGTACATCTCTCATCAGTACTGGGGCTGACACCCCATGGCATGGAGGAAGGACCTCTCAGCATCGCGGGTCTGAGCCAGCTGTCCGAGAGCTTCCTCAACACACCGTCCCCTGTTGTCCTCTCGGGGCCAGGCACCCCAATGACGATACAGACCAGCACTCCAGTACCACCCACCTCCACAGTACCTGGACCCTTCACCCCTGAGACTGGGCACACCTCCGAGTGACCAATAAGACTTCCAGAGATTGGGTAGCTGGCTACCTGTGGACTTTATTTGGACACTTGACTTGGGTCATTTTTGTTTTACAGCTTGTTGTTCAATAAAGTTTATCTTTGATTCACACACTTGTTTCATTTCTTTTTTTGTAAAAAAGTCTTGGTGGAAACTTTTAGAGTTGGTTTAAGCCTTTGCATGCTTGTGGGATGAGTTAAGATAGCAGTGGGGTGGGCAGGGATACCTTTGGGTTGGGTTAAGATAGCTGTGGGATAGATAAACCTCCAGTGCAAGCATAGTGGGACTTTATGGTCCACCCTCCCAGGTGCCACACCTTTGGCCCTTCATTAGAAAGCATTGATCCACACATTTGAACATAAACACAACTCTTTATTAAATGCCCTGTTCATTGTAGGCCCACCCAACATACATGGCCCAATCTTATCCATGTGATGAGACAGGCTGAAGGAAGCACCCATTAACCATCTATCATCCTGTCTTGCCGCTCCACTGCTCCAGCTGGGGAGTTGCTTCTTCCCTACACGTGAGGCTCTGTTGGGGCCTTGCACATCCTGAGTGTCTATCAGGTTTCGTTCTTGCCTCCATTCCCCAGGCTCCATGTCCCCATTGCCTTGCTGGAGGTCCATGAGCCTGTTCTGCAAGACTGGGTAGCGGGTGCGCATGAAATTGTGCGGGATGCAGCAAGCTTCCACGATCCTCCTCACAGTCTCTGGGCGATGCTGTATGGTGGTGAGAAGTACCTGGAACCTGTTGGCCAGGATGCCAAAGGCGTTCTCCACCACCTGCCTTGCCCTGGACAGCCTGTAGTTGAAGATCCTCTCTTCACGGGTAAGGAGTCTGGAAGTGTAGGGCTTCATGAGGTAGGTTCTGAGGGAGAAGGCATCATCCCCCATGATAAAGTAGGGCACATCTTGCGTGTCGTTGGGCAGGGGGTCTGGATCTGGGAAGCCCATGATGAGGTTGCGTTCCAGCCCCTCCTTGAGGTCACTGGCATTGTATACCTGGGCATCTGAACATGAGCCGCTGCCTGAAGCATCGATGTACATGAACTTGTAGTCAGCATCGACCATGGCAAAGAGGACCATGCTGAAGAAGCCCTTGTAGTTGAAATAAGTGGAGCCCAACTTGGGTGGTGCTTTGCAGGCCACGTGCTTGCCATCTATGGCTCCAAAGGTGTGTGGGAAGTTCCACCTCTGATACCACTGCTCTGCAACTTTCTTCCATCCTTCATCAGTGGAGGGGCACTGGAGGAGCTCCTGCAGGTATTCTTTGATGATGGCCTGCACCACTTCTCTGACCACAATGCTGATGGTGTTGTGTGGCAGCCTCCAGCCATACTGCATGCTCCTGTAGGTGGTCCCTGAGGCCAGGTGGCGCAGAGTGAGTGCCACCTTTAGCCCAGGTTCCAGGCTGGGCCGGAAGTTGGTGTTTGCCTTGGTCAACCTGGGTGTCAGGCGCTGCACAACTTCGTCAAACATGGCTGGAGGCATCCTCATGAAGTTCTGGAATGCACAAGTGTCTTCATTCCTGAGCTCCACCATCAGCTTGTTGTACAGTCCGTACTCTGCTCTTCTCCCGATCCATCTTCGGACCCAGACGCTTCTTGGCCGCCTCCTTTTCTTCCCGTAGAACAGTTGAAAGAGCGTGTAGATGGCTTCGCATTGTTGTAGAAGGATGGTGGCTGCCAAAAGGACTGTATTACGATCCACGGTGGACATGACTGGATGCTGTGGAAGAGCAAGAGTCAGATGAAGGCTGCAGAGGTCTGCACAGCTAGGCTGCTGGTCTGAAAGTGAGATGCAGGTGAGTTGCTCCCCCTTTTTATAGGCAGTATAGGTGTCCCTTTGCATTCTCTAGGCATCCTTAATATCCGAGATAGGTCCCCTCTGCGAACGTTTTTTCTATTTTAAACGCTTTGTTTCTGTGCTGCATCCGTTCTGCATTTGTTCCGCTTCCTCCCTGCGTCCGAGCGGATGCGAGTTGCGTGGATGCGGAATGGATGCCTAGCGGACATAGCGGATGCGTAATGGATGCGTAGCGGATGCAGAATGGACGAATTGGATACATTTTCCGCGCAAAAGTTTTGAGCAGCTCAAAACTTTCTGAGCGGATGAAACGTCAATAAATGGATGCTGGACGGATAGAGATGAAGCAAAACGGAGGCAGTGAGTACATCGCATTTTCCAATGGATGGCAAGCTTTTTTGTCCATTTTACATCCTCTTTGCATCCATTGGTGCAGTGTGAGAGGGGCTTAACTAAAAGAGGTGTGTAACTGCCCAAATGTTTCATTATTATAATCACCTATATGATTTTTAATGTCTCTGTGGATATTTAGTACATTTAAATTTTAAGAAAAAAGCATAATGGGACTACTGCAATCCTATTTTCAAATTTGGAATTGTATTAGATTAGTTTTTTTTAATTTCTGTATCAAAAAAACTAAATTGGAGATTTTAGAAACCTTCACACATTAATCTTTGTGAACATTCTGTAGCTTTCTAATCAGCAGTGAAAGATTTGTATTACACTTTCCATAGTGTATTAAAGAAGTGAAAGGCTACTAAATAGTTCTTTTAAAAAACTGAAAAAGCCTATGTCTCAGGCAACAATATGATATATTTTTCTGAATTCTGTCATTTTGTATACTACTTATTAGGGCAGAGAAAGGTAGCAAGTTGACAGCCTCTTGCATACATTGATTGGATTGACATTTGCTTAGTTGTAACAAGCTGCCATATTTTGGTACCATGGGATCTTTGGGTTTGATTTAAGAGCACTGACACTAACTGCCTATTATTTCATGTTTTCAAACTGTCAGATCTGCAAGGGATGTCAGTACAAAATTACTGGATGGCTTTATATTCAGGGGAAAATCACCTTTTTGACAAGAATAAATTAATATTCAAATTTAAGCCTTTATACAGTATTTATATAGATGAGGGACAAACTTGTCAATGTTGAAAATTGATCTGATGGCTCTAAGAAAAAAGCAACAATATAAAGTCTGTTTAATTAACAAACTATATGTTCATTTTAATGCAGATTTGTGACAAGTTCTCAAAAAATAGTTGCATATTTTAACACCTATTTGTGTTTAAAGCAGGCTGTGTATGATATGCATTAATTTAAGAAAAGGGTGGATAAAAATAAAGTAATAAATAAAAAACAATAGGAATTCTGAAGGCCTTATATTGAAATCAAACAGTTTATAAGTGTAATATTCAATTTATCAAGCCTATGGATCCTTAAAGTAGCATTTATTTACTGAAATATTATTCCAGAATTGGTAGTTTTCTAAGTTAGTAACAATTCTGTCATGCTTAGATTTTGTCTGAGTATGAGTCCCACATCCTGGCTTTAATAGTCTTTAGGTACCAGATCAGCAGTTTTGCCATATATTCAGTTTAACCTAGAGTGGAGATACCCCAGCATTTTCAACATATTGATATTTTATGTTGAACTGGCTGGTAATCTTCCCCCATAGATCTAATGTAGATCTTTATTAAAATGAGAGCAAAAACTAAGCCTAGAATATTCTACAGTGAGGGTTGACTCTCAGTCTGAGGGTTGACTCTCCTTTCACAATGAGAAGATAGAATTGCCCATTTAAATACAGTAAGCAACCAGTATAATACAGCGGTTCACATTCCTAATCTTTGTTAGTGTTCCACATGTCTGAGATGTTTTCTCAGATTACATTTTTTCCTAAACTCAGGTGTCATCCACAAAAGCAATGAGTGAAGCTTGATTGTCAAAAGACTATCTAGTATTCAACTAATAATTGCTTTTACAGCCTTCCCAAAAAATACTTATTTGTTGAAAGATGGTAGATGAAAGGTAGACTCTTAAGGAAGGGGACAACCAAACCATTTTTTCAAGGCCTCTGGACATGTTTCTGTCCCATTGTTGATTATATAGCCAATATCCAGTTTATAAATACTGAATTTGCTGGCATACAGATTTAATAAATTACCGTCATCATCATCTGCCCCATTCTTCCCTATTAATCTGAAAGTATAGCTGACTGACACTCTGTAATGGGGGCCAAGTAATTCCATTTTAAAAGTTCAAATTTGGGTTGATGTTTATGTCTGATTATATTTATTGTGCATTTGTGTTTTGTTATGCTTATTCCCCATAATAATAAGGAACAGTATTCCTTATTCTGCAAGCATCATTTTAGGCACCTTTACCTGCTTCATCATTTTGAGCTATTCAGAATGCTAAGCTTCTCCAAGACTGCCAGAGGCTGCTTGTTAGCACTCATATCTACTGCACATTGTCTATATTCAAGAGAAAACTAGCTTCCAGATCAGTTGGAAATTCTCCAAGTGCTATCTGAAATCTGTCAACCCATCAGACATCTAGGTAAAAGATAAGTTTTCCCTCCCTC
>BLBF01000006.1:53220353-53237200 GCA_015471245.1 Laticauda colubrina | reverse complement strand
ACGTCATTGTAGTGCTTTTAAAGTTGTAGCAACGTTTCAGCAGAATCTCATCTGCCATCATCAGGCTTCTGTACTGAGTTCGTATGTGGGTCAGGCTATCACAGCCGTTAGTTTTAAATTTGAGGCTAGCCTACTGCTATGCCAGGATGGTTTTTTCTACATCCTGATTGGTTGGGAGTCTTGGTTTGCATTTATTGGTCTTGAAGTTTGTTTGATTGGTGTTTCTGGTTTCTTCTGTCTGTTTTGTGGCTTTGATTGGCTGGCAACACTGTGTTCCTGTATTGGAGGCTTTCAGTGCAGCTTGGCT
Source organism: Laticauda colubrina (assembly GCA_015471245.1). Classification (NCBI taxonomy): domain Eukaryota; kingdom Metazoa; phylum Chordata; class Lepidosauria; order Squamata; family Elapidae; genus Laticauda; species Laticauda colubrina. Next base: position 53,236,893 of record BLBF01000006.1, on the reverse strand, counting down.
TAACGTAAAAGGATGACTGTTATCTATTAGGAAGCTAGGTTTCATCTGGGTGTCTGGTTGGGGTGTGTTTGAGCTGGAGGTATCAGAGGGAGTCTGTTTGTGCCCAGGTGTTTACCTGGCTTGTGGTGTGGAGATCTTTCTGTTTGAGAGTGCAGGCTTCCAAATGATTGACAGTCTGGTGGAATCATCTGGTAGAAGCTGTGTTCTGATTGGTAGGGGCATCGGCTGTGTTCTGATTGACTAGGGGTGTGTTCTGTTCAGGTGGGAGCTTTGTTGTGCTCAGGTTAGCCTTAGTTGCTGGGGGATTTGAGCTGGTGAGCTGTGATCCTGTTGTTTGGCTTCGCGTTCATAGTTGTGCCACATCTTCATGGTGGGTGACAGTTCGCTTCTTGTCTAGGTCAGAGGGGTTTGAAGCAGGTATTGGTGCAGCTGCAGTACGGCTTCGAGTCTGTGGTCGTGTCTCATCTTCTGTGTGGATGTGAGTCTTTTTTCTTCGTGGAAGTGTGATGGTAGCATCTTGTGTGGCACTCGTGGGTATGGGTCTGGTGTCATTCTTCATGTTAGGTACTCGTTTATTAATGAGGGCAGGTTTCCAAATGGTTGGTAGGCGGGAGGTATCATCTCGTTTATTCATATTGTGTGAGCATTTTTCCATCTCTATGGCTTCTCTGATTATTCTGTTGTTGAAGTGTTCGGTTTTGGCGATAGTTCTGGTATTTTTAAAGTCAATTTCACCTATCATCAACAAAGGTTGCCTATTCAAAGAACGCAACAGAGCAATCATCACGACAGATGCCAGCGTGATTGGATGGGGAGTGCACTACCAACACCACATGGCACAGGGGCATTGCTGTTTTCTCGAACAATTGTGCAGTATAAATCTATTGGAACTCAGAGCTGTCTTTCTGGCTCTTCGCAGCTTCCTTCCGCTAATTCAGTCCAAACACATCCTGATTCTAATAGACAATGTTACTATGAAGGCTCCTATAAACAAACAGGGGTACCTGCTTGGGTCAACTGATGAGGGAGGCAGAGAAATTGTCCCTTTGGGTGGAAAGGAACTTACTCTCCATCAAGGCAGAGCACATCTCCAGTTTGTCAAATATCCAGGCAGACTGGCTGAGCAGGGCCATGGTCGATCAGTCAGTGTGGCAACTGCATCCATCACTATTTCAAGAAGCAGCCCTGAACTTTGGACAACCAGTGATCGACTTATTCGCCTCAGCTCTCAACACACAACTCCCGAGATTCATATCAAGGTACCCAACTCAGGGAGCAAAGAATATAAATGGCCTTCGATGCCGTTGGCCACCAGGTCTCCTGTACTCATTCCTCCCCACTGATCCCCAAGGTGATCCAAAAACTTCTGGAGGAGAAACTGTTACTAGTAGTGCCATATTTGCCCAGGCGACTGTTGTTTGCAGACCTCCAAGATCTGTCATTAGTGGAACCATGGAGAGTTCTGCTGGACAGAGCCACTCTATCTCAGGGTCCAGTCCAACACCTGGATCCTCAATGGCTCCACCTTGCCGTATGGAGATTGAGCGGCAATGTCTAAAAAGTGAGAAAAATTCCAACAGAGTCATTTCTTCCATTCTGGTGCCCAGGCACCGATCGACTAATCGTATTTACAATGCCACCCGAAACATATTTTGTAAATGGTGTATTAAGTTCAATATTGAACCCACTTCTCCATCAGTGGCACAAATATTAGAATTCTTACAAGATGGTCTGGACAGAGGTCTTTCGCCCAACTCCTTGCGAAGACAGGTGGCAGCCTTAGCTTCGGTCATTTCTTGGGGTAATCTGAATTCAATTTCACATCATCCTCATATTCGTTCTTTCATTTGGGGAGCCAAAAATCTATGGTCCCCGGTGATTCACTGCTACCCAACTTGGGAGCTTGACAAGGTTCTTTCTGCTCTCATGAAGGGACCCTTTGAGCCTCTGAGGGCGATGAGCCTCCACTTTCTAACATATAAGGGGGTGTTTTTCATAGCTATCATGTCAGCAAGATGAATTTCTGAACTAGCTGCATTGTCACTAAGAAAGGACCTCTGTATATTTCACCAGGACAAGGTAGTTCTCCACCGAGATCCAACGTTCATATCGAAGATCAATTCAGTGTTCCACAGGGCACAAGAGTTGATTCTCCCAAACTTTTGCCTGAGACCAACTCATAGACTTGAATACCAATGGCATTGGCTTGACGTGAGATGTGCCCTATGCATTTACTTAGATCATACAGCTGCTTTCAGGAAAACAGAATTTCTTTTTGTTTCTTTTCAACCTAACACCCAAGGGCACAAAGTTTCTCCTTCTACAATTGGCAGATGGTTGAGGGCCATGATTGGCAAAGCATATGTAGCTCAATCACTTTCAGTACCTAGAGGCATAATAGCAGATTCCACAAGGAGTGCAGCAACATCGGCAGCATGGGCCTCACAAGCACCAATTGAAGAAATTTGCAGGACAGCAACTTGGGCTTCCCCATCACCCATCAGATACTATAAAATTGACATCTTTGCCTCTGCAGAGGCATCATTTGGTAGGAGAGTGTTGCAAAGAGTCCATGGAGACCAAGAGGAACCATTGATCCAGACAGCATCCCTCCCATAGGACAGACCAAGCTTTGGTATGTCCCACTACTGGATTCTCTGAACAGCTCAGGAGAGAAAGGGCATTGGTTCTTACCTGATATGCCTGTTCTCTGTGAGCTGTGATGAGCATCCAGCCCCAATTCCATCTGGTGTGGTTTCTATTCCAGCCAACTCTTAGGGTGAAAAACAGAAATGTGTCCACACTTCGACTTCGCCAAAACTGGGGGACGCTAGGGAGGAGGACTGTGGAGGAGGAGAAGCGTCCTTGTAATTAAGCCCAGCCTATCCAAGAGGAGACTAAAACACCTCCCACTACTGGATGCTCTGAACAGCTCATGAAGAACAGGCGTATTAGGTAAGTACCAACGCCCTTTCTCCTGTAAAAAGTTTGACTAAAAGACAATAATAAAGGACTTCACATAGCAGCACAAGACTAGGTGCTAAGCACCAGTTCCATAGAAACAAAAATCTAGACAGGGCCCACTGCATGCTGCTAGGTTGTAAGTGCAGATGCACTGAAAAGCATTTAAATTGGAGCACATGAACATGTAGGTACAACAACAGTAAGAATAAGAATTTGAGGCACAAGTTATAAATACTTCATTTAGCAATATGGTAATTTTTGAACCACAGTGGCTCAGTGTCTTAAAGACTCTGAAAAAGATATGTACTCAGATAGTTCAAGTCCTAGCACACATGACAGGGTGAACTCCCGTCATTTGCTTCAGCTTCTGCCAGCCTTGCAATTCAAAAGCATGCTACATGCAAGTAAATAGGTACCATTTCAGCCTTGCAATTCAAAAGCATGGTACATGCAAGTAAACAGGTACCATTTCACTGAATAAAATAATAGTATTTCATGTAGATGCACGAACCCAACTGGGTGTCAGGCGGAGCTCCATTCAAAATCCAGGAAAGAAATACTTAGACTCTTTAGTTTAGAGAAAAGATATCTTTTACTGAAAGTGAAGTGGTAGCAACCAAAGAATTCTGAATCTGAGAAATTAGGCGCGCAATTCACATATACAAAGTGATGGAAGTATTCCCACCCCCAATAGTTCAGATGAAACTTCCAATTAGAAGTTGTGAGTATGATCATGTGGGCATCTTCAGGTGATGATGAGGCCTCTGTCCGTTGACCTTGGCATACTTTGCTAACAGGTTGCAGTTGCGCAGAGAAAAGAAAGCTAAGCGAGAAATAGAAACCTAACTCTATTGTATGCTCCCCCCCCCACTTTTACACAACAGAAGAATGTAACACCTCCAGCTCATTTCCCAGACTTGTCCCTATCTCCCCTCCCCCCCGTTTCTTATGACAGCCGAAAGATGCAAAGCGATAGTAGAAGATCTTGAAGGCTGACATTCAGCCCTCCTAGAAAAGGGAAAACTATCAATCCTAAAAGGGAGAGAGGAGAAAATATAAAGACAATTATTAATCATTAAATAATTACAAAACCCCACAATCCTAAGGCTTATCAGGATACTTGGAATGAAATGCCTTGACCAACTTAGGGGCTTTAACGTCAGTTTCGTTAACCCATTTGGCTTGTGAAGAAGGGAAATGATTCCAGGCTACAAGATACTGGAGTCGACCCTTCCATTTGCGAGAGTCCAGAATTTCTTTAACTTCAAAATGTTGTTCACCTTCAATCAGTATTGGTATGGGAGGGTCAGCCTGGATGAGTCTTAATTCAGAAGTATGTTCAGGTTTTAGCAAACTAACATGGAACACTGGATGAATTCGTAGAGTTTTGGGTAAGTTCAGCTGGACTGTTACAGGATTTATAATCCGTTCAATCGTGAAAGGACCAACATATTTTGGACCAAGCTTCTTTGACTTTTCAGTGGTCTGCAGGTATCTGGTGGACAGGAAAACTTTGTCACCCACTTTATATTCTTTCTGTGGAGATCTTTTCTTGTCCGCGAACTTCTTATGATCTTGATGTGTCTCATCTAAGGCTTTGCGTGTCACTGGCCAGTTAATTTGGAGTTGAGTTATCCATTCATCCAATGAATGGATGTTAGACTTTTCATGAGGAAGTTCAGGTATGGGTACGAAATCTTGTCCCGAAACCACTTTAAAGGGAGTAAATCCAGTTCTACTGTGTACGGAATTGTTATATGCCACTTCGGCAAATGGTAGTAAGTCGGACCAGTTATCCTATTGATAATTTATGTAACATCTAAGATACTGTTCTAACACTGCGTTAGTCCTCTCACAGGCCCCATTGGTTTGAGGGTGGTGGGCAGAGCTTAGACCCTGGGCGGAGCCTATCAACTTCTTTCCAAAACTCTTTCCAAAAATTTGAGGTAAACTGGACCCCTCTGTCAGAGATTATACGTTCCAGAATGCCATGTAACCTATAGATATGTGAAATAAACAGTTTAGCCAGCGTCTTAGCAGATGGAATCTTGGAACAAGGGATGCAATGTACTTGTTTGGAAAACAAATAGGTTACTATCCAGATGACCGTGTTTCTACCGCTTTCAGGTAATTCTACAATAAAGTCCATAGAGATTTTTTTCCAGGGGGCCGTTGGTCTAGCTACATTTTGTAACAATCCTATTGGCTTACCAGGAGGTCTCTTTGCCGAAGCACAAACTGGACAGCTAGCTACATAAGCTTCAATGTCCTTCTTTAAAGTAGGCCACCAGAATTGTTGCTTAACCAGATGTAAGGTCTTCACAAATCCAAAGTGGCCAGCTGCTTTAGAATCATGTGCCTGTTGTAGTATTTGGACCCTCAGCACCTGCGGCACATACAACTTGGTCCCCCCCCAAGCCAAACCATCTCTAACTGTATAGTTGCTTGAATGAGCCAGGAACCATTCGTCCAGTTTTAAAGTTTCTTTTAATTGTTTGGTTAGGTCATTCGATAAATCCACTTCTTGTTTCTTCTTTTGGGCTCTGGTAATCACGGGGGCGGCTAGATGTTTGGTTGAGACAATTGGGCTTATCACCTCCTGGCACATACTATTATATTGGGGTAGTCTAGAGAGAGCATCCGCCATAAAGTTCTTCCCGCCTGGTATGTACTTCAATGAAAAATTGAACTGCTTAAAGTACTGGGCCCAGTGAACTTGTTTAGGGGACAGTTTCCGGGGTGTTTTTAAGGCTTCCAAATTCTTATGATCAGTCCATACCTCAAATGGGTGTTTTGCTCCTTCCAGGAAATGTCTCCAGGTCAGCAAGGCCCAATGAACTGCAAAAGGTTCTTTCTCCCAGACGGCCCATCTTCTCTCTGTTTCAGACACCTTACGGGAGGTATACGCACAAGGCTGTAAGGTCCCTTTCTCGTTGATTTGAAGTAACACCGCTCCAATAGCCACATCACTTGCATCGGCTTGAATCACGAAAGGAGTTTCCATATCCGGGTGCTTCAGCACTGGTTCTGAAGCAAACAGTCGTTTTAGCTTTTCAAAAGCTGCTTGGCACTCCATGGACCACTCCAGTGGCTTTCCTGGCCTTGGCTTCACCTCCCCTTTTGTTTTTAAGAGATTTGTGATGGGCATTGCTATCTTAGCAAATGTCGGGATGAATTGCCGGTAAAAATTTGCAAATCCCAAAAAGCTTTGAAGTTGTTTTCTGGTGCGTGGTGGAGCCCATTCCAAAATGGCACGCACCTTCTCTGGATCCATTTCTATGCCTTCAGATGAAATGCGATATCCCAAATAGTCAATTTTGTCTTGGTGGAATTCACACTTTGACAATTTAGCATACAACTTAGCGGCACACAGTTTCTGTAGAACCAACCGCACTAGTTTCACATGTTCATCCAGAGTTTCCGTGTAGATAAGGATATCATCAAGATAAACCAGAACCCCCTGTATAAATGTTTTATGTAACACTTGATTGATCATTTACATGAATACAGCTGGGGGCCCTTGTAAACCAAAAGGAAGAACGTTGAATTGGAAGCAACCCATCGGGCAGTTAAAAGCGGTCTTCCACTCATCCCCTTCCTTAATTCGAATTCGGTAGTATGCTTCTCTCAAATCCAACTTCGTGAAAATCTTCCCCTTCGCTAAATGGGCCAACATGTCCTTCATCAAAGGAAGGGGGTACACGTTTTCCACAGAAATAGTGTTCAAATTTCTGTAATCCACCACCAAGTGTTTGGAACCATCTTTCTTTTCATGGAACAACACTGAGGCTGCTACCCGGGGTCTAGCAGGTTGAATGAAACCACGTTCCAGATTTTTATCTATAAACAATCTTAGCTCTTCCAATTCCCGTGGGGTCATTGAGTACAACTTTGGTTTCGGGAGCTTCACCCCAGGCAAAATCTCAATAGCACAGTCTGTTGGCCGGTGAGGTGGAAGCTCATCCGAGGCCTTCTCACTGACCACTTCTTTTAAATCCCAATACCCTTTGGGAAGTGCCCTCTTTTCCCAGTCGCTGCTTGATGCGTATGCGCAACAACCCCTTTCTCCAGTTAACCTGGGGGTTCCATTTCCGGAGCCAGGGCAATCCCAGTATTAATGGTTGCTCCATCCCAGGGACCACAATAAAACGCAGGGTCTCATCATGCTCTCCCATGATCATTTCTATAGGTTCCGTGACAAAAGGTGCAGGGCAACCTCCAGCCACTGATCCATCTAGTTGGCAAAAGGAAATGGGCATCTTCAAAGGTTTTAGTTTTAGGCCCATTTTCTTCACTACTTCCGTGTTGATTATATATCTTGTGCACCCAGAATCTAACAGGGCTAGCATTTCCCCTTCGACCCCTGAATTGGGTACCCTCAACTTCACCAGAATGGTCATAGGGCCCACGCTTGGACTTACCAGGAAGTCGTCTTCCGAGTCGAAATCCTCCTCCTCAGGAGTCACTGGGGTTTCTGATTCCTCTCCTGCGGGAGGCGCGACCTCTGCCATCTCTTTCGACTTTAGTGCTGCTTCACGAGGACTTTTCAGGTTTCTTCCCTTCTTTTGGCGCCCCCTTTGGTCCCAGCTTGACTCTGCAGTTCACAGCCCGGTGACCTTCCTTTCCACATCAAAAGCAGGCCGAGGGGTTGGGTCTTGCTGCCACTCCTCCCCTCTGAGGTTTGGGGACCTCTTGAGGACGTGGGGGGGGGAGGCTTGCTCCACCCAGAATCTCCCCGCTGTTTGCTTTGGGTTAAATCAATCTCCACTTCTTCTGCCAGCAAGTACCACATCTGCAAGTCATTGGGGTCTCTTCTAGCAATGCATCTCTGGTACACATCTTAACTTTGGCTGCCTCTGAGGGAAAATCCTCCCCGTATTCTTCCATATAGCTCCAAACTTGGGCTAGGAAAAATCCCAAGGCTTTGGGATCTCCCCCGTATCTTACTTCTAACGGAGGCAGCCTAGGAGCTCTACGCCTTCTAGGAATCACACCTCCCGCTGAGGGCCCCGGGGCTGCTGCTGGATCGGGTTGATTTATGGGAGAGGGGGCTGCTCTGCTTCTTCTGGCTGGGGCTACTTCCCCTTCCCCTTCATACCTTTGTGCAGCTTGGTGTTGTTCAAAGGCTTCATCGAGGAGTTTCTGGCTTGATTCAGTGAGAGTTCTCTCTTTTCCTTCTCTTGCCATGGCTCCTCTTTTCCACGCTGGTGAGTAGTTGTGACTCCAGGGTGGGGGTCCTTCTCCGGATCTTTCCAACCAACCCCCACCAACCATCTGGGCTTCACAGCTGGATCCTCTTCCAGACTGAGCTCTGCTAGTGATTGGGCTTCCTGTACCAGCAGTGAATCTTGCCCTCCAATGGCTCCCAGGTCTTCCTGATCACTAGTTGAAGATGACATGATGTCCAGGCCCCCTTGGAAGAAAATTGGGTATTCTCTCTGGGTGGGCTGGTAGAGCAGATTCAGAATAATGTCAGGCGGAGCTCCATTCAAAATCCAGGAAAGAAATACTTAGACTCTTTAGTTTAGAGAAAAGATATCTTTTACTGAAAATGAAGTGGTAGCAACCAAAGAATTCTGAATCTGAGAAATTAGGCACGCAATTCACATATACAAAGTGATGGAAGTATTCCCACCCCCAATAGTTCAGATGAAACTTCCAATTAGAAGTTGTGAATATGATCATGTGGGCATTTTCAGGTGATGATGAGGCCTCTGTCCGTTGACCTTGGCATACTTTGATAAGGTTGCAGTTGCACAGAGAAAAAAAAACTAAGCAAGAAATAGAAACCTAACTCTATTGTATGCTCCCCCCACCACTTTTACACAACAGAAGAATGTAACACCTCCAGCTCATTTCCCAGACTTGTCCCTACCTCCCCCCCCCCCCCCCCATTTCTTATGACAGCCGAAAGATGCAAAGCGATAGTAGAAGATCTTGAAGGCTGACACTGGGATGGACCTGCCCAAATATGATGCCTGGAGACATTGGTGGAGGAAAAAAGTGACAAATAGTGCAGAACACTATTATCCACTCTGAGTGCAGAACTTTGTCATCTAAAGTGCATTTCTGGATATGGATTAGCAGTCTTATGCAACCAAACAATTACTTTGTATTAATACTGTAGGCTTCTGGCTAATGTACCATCGCCATATGCTAAATAATTGCAATTTCTAAGTTGCTGAACAAATGATTGTAACTCAAGGTGTATACACAAAATCACACACATGCTTATATATACATACTAAACAACCTGTGCCCCACTGGATCATTTTTCATTCATGCATGCATGCATACATACCTACGTACATACATGGATCATTTTAACCTAACAAAAGCTAAGTAGATGATATATTTTAAGTTCCAGAGATCATGATGTCTGTCTCTTTTTTACATAGAGAAAGAGGAGGGGCGAGGAGGAGGAGGAAGAGGAGGAGGAAAGGAGAGAGGAGAGAGAGACTCTTTGAAAGAGCCCTCATGAAGACTCCTCCTACTTCTCCTGCCCTTTCTCTTCACTTGACCTGTGGACTTGCCACTTTGCAGGGGAGAGGAGGAGCCAAGTGACCTATGGACTGTAAGGGAATGTGCATCCCTCCAGTCTAACTCCTCCAGTAGGCATCCCAGTCACTGGCCAATCCTTCGGTCATCTGACTGTTGCCATTAAGAAACTTCAGATTTTTGCCTTAGTTCCAAAGCAGACAATAACTACTCACCCATTAGACCTAGTTAGGCATAGGAACTTGCATCTTCCATTGTGCCAAAAGCCTAGGAATTTAGTCAAAAGGCATGGTGAAAACCCCAGACAACTGCTAATTCATAACAGGATTTAGAACTGTCTATGCATTTACTACAGTGACCTTATATATTTGCCTCATTTTAGTGAAACTTGCTTTTTGTTTGTCTTGTCCTTTTTATTTAAAAAAAAATCAACATACAGTAATTCTGTCATACAAAAAAATCACAGACATCATTGTTTCTTAAATGTTGAAGAAGGTTTTCATGGCTTTAACTTCCTTATGCTGAGGAAGAATCAATGTAAAGATTAAAAAAATATTATTTGCAAACTGCAAAGTGGAGAAAATATCTTCATGGATCCTTTTGCAAAAGTACTAGTATAAATGAACAATAAGAAATGCAGCTTCAAGTTTCAGAACTTTTAACAGTCCATGCCATAAATGCTTATAAGGATACATTACTGGATCTTTATGTTATTTTAATCTTAATTGTGTGTATTTTAAAATTTAACAGCATAGGAAACAAATTATAGAATTATAAACTGTAAGAGTTGGAAGTAATCAGAGAGATTTTGGGTTGAAGTTGCTGTTTAGTCTTGTATTGCTCTTTATAGCAGGGCTGTTCAAACTCCCAGCCCATGGGCCGGATGTGTCATGCGCTGACCACACTCACACCTGGTTTAGCAAAGGGGACAAAAGTCATGTGACACCTCTGTGACGACATGAGTTTTAAACCCTTGATCTGTAGCATCCATAATAGATGGCTATCTAACCTCTCTTTAAACATTGAAGTGAAGGACAGTCAATCAGCTTTCAAAGAAGTCTGTTCTGTTCTTAGGAAGTTTTCCCTGATGTACAGATAAAATCAATTTACTTGTAATTTATTTTTTTCCTATTATCTTTTAAAGAATATGAACTATTTTTCTCCAGTGTCTAAAAAATAATCTTTGTCAACCATTCCTAAATGTTCCCTGAACTCAGTGAAAAACCAAAAGTACCCATGTAGACTGGCTCAATAGTAGTAACTATGAGAGGGATCTTGGAGTCTTAGTGGACAACCAGCTAAATATGAGCCAGCAGTGTGCAGCAGCAGCAGCCAAAAAAGCTAGTGCAATCCTCAACTGTGCTGACAGAGGGATACAATTGAGATCAAGTGAGGTACTAATACCACTCTATAAAGCCTTAGTAAGACTACACCTAGACTACTGCATCCAGTTTTTGTCACCAGATTATAAAAAAGGTGTTGAGACTCTAGAAAAAGTACAGAGAAGAGCAACCAGAATGATTAAGGGACTGGAGACTAAAACATATGAAGAATGGTTACAGGAACTGGGGTTGTCTCGTCTAGTAAAGAGAAAGACCAGAGGAGACATGATAGCAGTCTTCCAATATCTGAGGGGCTGCCATAGAAAGGAAGGGGTCAAACTATTTTCTAAAGCGCCTGTAGATCAGACAAGAAATAATGGGTGGAAACTGAACAAGGAGAGATTCAACCTGGAAATAAGGAGAAACTTTCTGACAATGAAAACAATCAACCAATGAAACAGTTTGCCCTCAGAAATTGTGGGAGTGCTGTCACTTGAGACCTTCAAGAAGAGATTGGACTGCCTTTGTCAGAAATGCTATAAGGTCTTCTGCTTGGATGAGGGGTTGGACTAGATGATTGACAAGGTCCCTTCCAACTCTGATTATCTGTTATTTGTTAAATAGCCTAAACCTGGTCTGACCAATAAGAATAGCAAAGGCTGATAATAATCTTCATTATAACATGAGACTTCTGTTGATGAAGCTTAGAATTGCATGCTTTTTGAATAGCTGCATCACTTTGTTTGCTCTCATTCAACTTGAGACAACCAATAACAAATATTGTTTTAGAATTGCATGCTTTTTGAATAGCTGCATCACTTTGTTTGCTCTCATTCAACTTGAGACAACCAATAACAAATATTGTTTTAGAATTTAATGCTTCCCAAATTGTTTTTTACCACCTTATATGTGCATCTTTGATTTTTCTACACTAATGTAGTCTTCCCAGAGGTGCTTTTTAAAATGCACTTTTGGAACAACCATGACCTGGATGATTGAGGATTTCCAAAAACATAATGTAGGTCTTTGTATTTGTCTTGAAATTCTGGTTATTCGTTTTTGTCCATGTTGTAGAAAATTATTCCTTTTGAGAAACTAGTTTGAACAGAACTTCAGGCACACTTACAGTAAAGCATAAATTGATTTATTGACAATTAGGATTATCCAGAGGCAGGAAAGAAAAACCTAAAGAGAGGTGGGATTATTGGCCCTCTTTATAAGACATGTACATGTAAATCAAGAATTTCATTTATATACTACAGCAACTTTCATATTGTACATACAGCAAAATTGTATTGGTCAGTTCCCTCCAGCAGTTTGCATATTATAATTACAGATTGGATTGTGTAAGTGACCTATGAATATGGATTAAATGAAGAAACCTCATAAAACAGTAGGGTTTTGCATCAAAGGTGCCTTCCAACAGAAACTGAAACCTCCATTGTATGTAATATAAGCATATCTAGGATGACCAAATATCTGACAGACAAATGAGAACATAAAAAATTAAAAAGGAGCCATTTGGGGGGGAAGAGAGGGACACGGAAGCACACAAAACTGTTTTAACTTTCTTAGCATATATGATAAATATTACAGTGAAAAACTGCAAAACAAAATACTTTGGCTCACGTGTATGTGAAATTAGTTTTTCCAGTATTAGTTTTTCAATTGTGGGAATTTGAGAGAGAGCTGGTTAGGAAGCAAAAGCATTCAATGTGTAACTGATTAAGATCTTGTCACTCTTAAGCAGCAGTGCCTGCTTGTGTATGGATTAAGATCACAGATCTGAGCTTGTTAACTTGTAGTTAGCACTTATTAAGAAAGCTGTGCAATATGGGGAAAAACTACTCAGGATTTTAATTGTAGAATATTTGATTTTAAGGCAATGCCTCCCAGACCAAAGTCATTAGAACAAAAAGGAGGACATGTCCTTTCTTTTTCTGGATATTTTTTAAACCTAAGCATGCTACTTGTGCTGATACTTATTGGGCCAAGGCCCATAAATATTCCACATTATCCTATCTGGCATTGATTCTTCCCAGTTAGCCTTAGACACCTGATACCTCTTTTCACAGTCAAGATTCTCATCTATTTTTGTGATAATACATGTTTGATAATCTTGTTTCTAATGCCTTATCCAAGTTTTTACAGATGCATAAATTTCCCAAAATCTAAAACAAAGGTTTGCAGCAGTATTTTATTCAACCCCTTTTTCCAATCTGGAACTGTAATTAATAAACAGAATATCCTTGACATGTTACATTAATTTATATGTGAAAATCTCACTCACTAGCACAACATATTTTTTTACAGCAAAAGCCAGGTGTGTTGTTATGTCATATCATATTTCCAACAGAAGCAAGAATTCCCAAATCTTTAGACTTTTAAGTATCCTAATTGAAATCAGTATGAGATGAGATTATATAAAAATGTATCCCTTTTTGGTTCTACTATATTATGCAACAGGTATATTGGTGATTTCAAGAAAAAAGTTGAAAAGTTCAACATACTGTCTGCCAGCAAATTTGTCCTTGATATCTTCCTTTCAGTGCTGTGAAGTCAGTTGGAAATGATCACAAAAATTTGAAGAAATTCTTTTTCTAGAAAGATATAGGAGATAAACTTCACAAAATCACACACACTATTAACAGCAATCAAACCTCTAGAAAATGAGAGAATTGTTAAATATGGTTCTTTTTTGTTTAATTCTTTTAGGCACATAAAATCGATTACATTAAAAAGAAAAAAAAATCTAAAAATTTAAACTCACTTAAATTTAAACTTATTGGACTCTTTAAAATTTAATTAAAAATGCTACATGAATATTCAACTGCAGAAAAAAAAATACAATTCGTTTTAAGAGACATCTATAGAATATTTTTCATTTCTGGGCATCTTTTATTTCCTAACCTTCTTGAGTATCTGTTTTGTTCTCTATTCTTTCTAAATCATCACTGATTTCTATTTTTGTCTCTTTTCATGTTTCTATTCATAGTTTTAGTTTCCCTCTTTCATCATTTTGTTGCTGAATATTTCTTTCCCATCCTATCCCATACATACAAGTACATGTACTTATCCTTCTTTCCACTTAATTCATGACAAGCAGTATGAAATTCTGAAGAACTCAAATACTGAAGAACGCTATGATGAAGACTGTAGAATATCTGCCAATGATTATATCATCTTCAATGGTACATATCAAAAGCAAGAAAATCGAATAAATATTCATTTCTTCTATTTGTATGGCTTTACATCTCACAAAGCATACAAATGGGGTGCATACAACATTTCAATATATGTAGTAATTGAGGAGTCCTTTTGTGATAGACTTGCAAGTGTTTTAATAGTAATATTAAATAGTTTCTATTCAGGCCAAATATAAACACCATTTTATATTGTTTATATACCAAGAGATATCCTTTGTTCTTATTATATGGGATCAGTTTTGGTTTATGAGGTCTGAAGATATGCTTTAGTTGTACAGCCGATAATATTTTCTCGAGATCTGTTCTTAACTTTCCTTATTCAGTTCATCTGAGATGGACCCAGAAAGCATTAAACATATCTTTGCAAGATGAAGTGATGTTATCAGTCTTAAAGGAAGCATTAATTCACTCATTGGTCAAGAAAGGATCCAGAAGACTTTGCCAGTTACTTTCCTTTCACAAATATTTCAAAATGTTCCTTTTTGGAATATTTGCTTTAGAACAGGGGTTCTAAACTCAAGGCCCGCTGGCTGGATCTGGCCCACGTTCTTAGATCTGGCCTGCAGGGCCGCCCTGGAAAAAGTGAACCACCAGTCCTTGGTGCCTCTGCTGGTGAAAATGGAGCTCAGGAAGGCCATGTGTGGCCCTCCCAGGCTTGATTTTCATCCACAACAGCCATTCTGCCAGCAAATACAGAAGTCAGAGAGGGTCCATTTTCATTGGCAGAGGGCAGCAGGAGGCAGTTGCAGCTGAAAACCGAGCTCCATTTTTGCTGGCAGAAGGTGGCAAGAGGTTGTTATGGCTAAAAACAACTCAGCAACCCATTTTTGCTGCACAGCATTCAGGCCGCCACAGATACCTCTGACATGAGTGATGTCAAGCTGGCCACATCTACCCTGGCCACTCCAACCCTGACCCCTGAGGTCACACAACCCTGATGTAGCCCTCAATGAAATTAAGTTTGACACCCATGCTTTGGAACAAGATGTTTAAAAGAATGATATTTGTTTTAGTTTACACCAGTTATCTAGGCCATTTTTATTTGGATTCAGAATTAGCTACAATTATTCTGATGAACAGAATCACCCAAAGTATAGAAGAATTTGTTGGAAATAAAAAGATGGCATGCAAGTCTGTTGCTCCCATTTAATTTCTTACAACTTTTTGCTGTTGTTGACTAAAGCGTTTTAATGAACTGTCTCTGTGTGTTGAGGACTGGACTAAAAGTAATGTATTACAATGATTATATTACTAATTGTGCTGCCTTTTTTCTGCCTTTTCTAAATTCTGCCTATTTGTTTGGTTTTTGTTCCTCTCAAATGGTAGTATTAACCATCACAAAGGCAAAAAAGGATACCAATAACTAATATGCTGTAACAAACAAATCAAACTAATGTAGGTTCAGATATAAAAATCTATATAAACCTATGTGGTATCCAAATTCCTTTCTACATAATACTTGTAATACTTCTAGGTCTTGAGAAATCTCTGAGATTTTTGAAAATTGCTACCAATGTAGAGAATTAGTGTGCATCTTTATTAAGGGACTGAAAGCTACACTTGGCCTGTTGAGTAATAGTCTGTGTTATGAACTGCAAAATTATAGTGATAATTAATTTTAATATAATAATTCTCTTTGTATTATTTCATAATCTTACATTGTAAATTACAATGTAGCAACAGGTTTTGAAGATCTCTAGAGGTCTCACCAAAAGCTTTTTAAAACATTTTGAATCTCAGTCTAAGTACCTTTTAGGTAGTTAGTGATAATTTACTTAGAGGAGTAATGTGATGCAATAGAAAGTGGTTGCATGTGTGAAATCTCCTAAGGTTTAAGGCAGAAATAAGCAGTGGTAAATTAATGAATTCAAGCTGCATTGTGGCTAATTTTACTTGCCATGTTTTCTGACATTTTCACTAATAATTTTTAACCTCAGTAATCACCTTGATGAATCATTGTTCAGTAAACATTAATTTGAACTATATCTTACAAAAATTTTACTAGATTATTGGTAACTGCTAGTTTACTAGATTACTAATTATTATTATCGCAGCTAGTTAAAAGATTTCTAAATTATGTTAATTATTTTATTAAACAGAAATTCTGTATGTAGGCTGCATTATGAATTGTGGAGTCTAAAATTTATTTGGAACTTTGAAAATTATATATGTGTGTGTGTGTATGTATATATATATATGTGTGTGTGTGTGTGTGTGTGTGTGTGTGTGTGTGCTGTTTAGCTTCCTTCGGATATTATCCCACGTCATTGTAGTTCTGTTAAAGTTGTAGCAACGTTTCAGAAGCCTGAGGATGGCAGATGAGATTCTGCTGAAACGTTGCTACAACTTTAACAGAACTACAATGACGTGGGATAATACCCGAAGGAAGCTAAACAGCACATATGTAAGTACCCGCAAAAGCCTAAAAAAACATATATATATATAAACATATATATATATATATGTGTGTGTGTGTGTGTCTATATATATATGTATGTGTATATGTGTGTATATATATATATATATATATATATATATATATATATATAT
>BLBF01000006.1:53178469-53220253 GCA_015471245.1 Laticauda colubrina | reverse complement strand
ATATATATATATATATATATATTCTGAGGTTTTCGCGGGTATTTGTATGTGGATATATGGTTATTCGGGTTTTCTCCCGCGTAAAATTGGAAGTATCTAGGCAACGTTTCGATGAAGTCTCATTCATCATCTTCAGGCTTGTTTATTCGGCTCTGTGCTTCTCAGAGTAATGTGAGCTTGCAGCTGCTTCTTCCTTTTAACTGCTAGTGGGGGTGTGACTTGATTGGGTAGGGGCTTGGCTGTGTTCTGATTGGGTGGGGTGTGTTCTGTTCAGGTGGGGGCTTGGTTGTGCTCAGGTTAGTCTTAGTTGCTGGGGGATTTGAACAGGTGAGCTGTGGTCCTGTTGTTTGGCTTCGTGTTCGTGGTCGTGCCACATCTTCATGGTGGGTGTCAGTTTGCTTCTTGTATGGGTCAGAGGGGTTTGAAGTGGGTAGTGGTGCAGCTGTGATATGGCTTCTGGTCCATGGTCGTTTCTCATCTTCTGTGTGGGTGTGAGTCTTTTTTCTACATGGAAGTGTGGTGATGGCATCTTGTATGGCACTCTTGGGTGTGGGTCTGGTGTCATTCTTCATGTTAGGTACTCGTTTATTAATGAGGGCAGGTTTCCAAATGGTTGGTAGGCAGAAAGTATCATCTCATTTATTTATGCTGTGTGGGCATTTTTCTATCTCTATGGCTTCTCTGATTATTGTTGTTGAAGTGTTCAGTTTTGGCAATAGTTGGCAAAGGAAAGAAGTCAGTTCTTCTTTTTTGATTGAGTTCTTGCGTTCTTCAATGCGTGCACTTATTCTTCTACATGGAGAAAAATCCATGTATATAACATAGATCCACATACAAATACCCGCGAAAACCTCAGAAAATAAATATTGCACCTCTACGGGGAGGAAACCCACCATCTGACCAGGACTTATGAAAAACTTGAAGTCCAAAGAGCTTCCATTTTATGTGACCTCACCTTCCTACACAACTGCCGAGATCAAAATTTAATCCCCATAAGCTTCCTATTGAAATTCCATACCAACGCAGCAGCCACCAAACGCATCCTAAAAAATACAGAATTGGCCCTTATTAGAAACGAACTTCACACAAAAAGATTCCTCCTAGACCAAATCAACAAAGAACTCCTCACACTTTACCTCAGACAAAGCAAGAAGATTTACTCCTTACTTTGGGACAAATCCAAACAACTCGCTATCTGGAGAGCTGAAAGACAGACCACCCTCAAGACAGACACACATACCAACAAAATCAGAAAACTACAACAACACCAGAAACAAACTCCTCCCCCCTCACAGCCACACATGAAGCAAACAGTGCACAACATCTCAGACAAGATTCTCACTGAAGCTGAAACCAATGTCCTTTCGAAAGGATTCAACTTTGCTATCGCTCCCAAACACATCCCCACAGAAACCGTCGCATGCGGAGTTGAAACCAGCCTGACCAAAACCAACCCTGATGGTGCTAACAGAATCAGACTCGAAATCACCAACGTCCTCTGCACTAGCAGTGTGTGTGTTTTCTTAAGTTTTCACGGGTACCTACATGTGTGCTGTTCAGCTTCCTTCATATATTATCCCACGTCATTGTAGTGCTTTTAAAGTTGTAGCAACGTTTCAGCAGAATCTCATCTGCCATCATCAGGCTTCTGTATTGAGGTTGTATGTGGGTCAGGGTCTCACAGCCGTTGGTTTTAAATTTGAGGCTAGCCTATTATTGTGGCAGGATGTTTTTTTCTACATCCTGATTGGTTGGAAGTCTTGGTCTGTGTTTATTGGACTTGGAGTTTGTTTGATTGGTGTTTCTGGTTTCTTCTGTCTGGTTTGTGGCTTTGATTGGCTAGCAACACTCTGTTCCTGTATTGGAGGCTTTCAGTGCAGCTTGGCTTCGTGTGAAAGGATGGCTGTTATCTATCAGGAAGCTAGGTTTCATCTGGGTGCCTGGTGGGGGGGTGTTTGAGCTGGAGGCATCAGAGGGAGTCTGTTTGTGCCCAGGTGTTTGCCTGGCTTGTGGTGTGGAGACCTTTCTATTTGAGAGTGCAGGCTTCCAAATGATTGACAGTCTGGTGGAATCATCTCTTCTATTCATGCTGTCAGGTCTTTTTTCAATCTCTATGGCTTCTCTGATGATTCTGTGGCTGGGGTTTTCTATAGTGGCTAGGGTTTTAGTGCCATTGAAGTTGATGTTGTGACTTGTGGTTTTCATGTGTACATAGGACATCTAGGAATCTAATCTACAAAAGAACACACTGGGACACACTGTATATCAGAAGAAAACACACACCAACCGTTACCTCAACGCTCAATCCCACCACTACCCAGCACCGATAAATTCCGTGACCAAAACACTAATTACTAGAACCAAACGCCTGGCAGACAAGACACATATAAAGACTGAACTATGCACCCTGACTAAAGTATTGACAGCCAACGGCTTCCACAAAAAAAAATCACCAGCTTGATCCACAAAAACACACCAATACATAACAGAGACCTAGAAGATCAACAGACCTATGGAACAGCTGTTCTGCCCTACATAAGAGGTACTACAGACAAAATCAGTAAGATACTACACAGGCATCACATCAAGACTGCCTTCAAAACAGACAAATAAATAGCAGCCATCCTTAGAAATCCCAAAGACAAAATTGACCTGAAAAACCAAGGCATATACGAAGTTCCCTGTGCATCATGCCTGGCCACATACATTGGACAGACCACTAGAAGAATAAGTACCCGCCTGGATGAACACAAAAATGCAGTAAAAAAGCTGGAACACACCTCCTTACTAGTCCAACACATGAAAACCACAGGTCACAACATCAACTTCAATGGCACTAAAACCCTGGCCACTATAGAAAACCCCAGCCACAGAATCATCAGAGAAGCCATAGAGATTGAAAAAAGACCTGAAAGCATGAATAGAAGAGATGATTCCATATATGTGTGTGTGTGTGTGTGTGTGTTGTATCTTTCATTTCTATGCAGTTATAATGTAAACTTTTACATATACCTAATTTTTGTGTGAAAAAACTGTTTAGTTTAATTTCAATTTTATATTAGCTTAATGTGTTTCTAACTCCATTTGGTTAGTATTATAATCTTATTTATTCTATATAAGCTACCTGAATTTTAAAAAGTGGCATCTGTCTTCAGTATAACAATAACAGTTCTTGACTAGAAACAGTTTTTTTTTCTTTTTCTCTTAATTTATTCACACATGAGGTCTTTGTAATAGCAGTAAAGTAGCTTCCAGTTAAAGGCCATCCATCTATAATTCTGATTCAAGTATTATTTTGTTATTAACACAAAAACAATCATTCTTTTCTGACAAAAATATTCATTATTCACAAAACTAGAATTTAAACAAAGTTGAAAGAAACAATTGAGGTTGAGAGAGCCTCCATGGATATTTCTGGGTCAAAGTGGGATGTATCAGCACCTTCCTTGAATAGAGAAAGTCCTTATTTTTTTTCTTTCTGAAGAAGAATGGTGTTTTTCTTGCTGCCACTAAAGGGAGACCTCCTTTGGGACCTTGTTAGATGCTTTCATGTGAAGACCATTTGACCCAGCTCTGATTAGAGAGCAAGTATGGAAGGCTAGAATGGTTGGGGGATGCCTTTGGCTAGTGTTTTTCCCCATCTTCAGCAGGATAAAACTCTCAGTGGAATATATTAGGGATAATAACAGGGTAAAAAATGTCAGTTGAAAGAAATGGGATAAATACTACTTCTTAAACACAGATATGCATACTGGTTAAGCTTCTGTTCTATATACAAAGAAAGCTATATTACATATTTCATCGCATAATAATCATTTAGTGTAGTACAGCTATCATTAAAATAAGCATGACACAAGTAGTAGTAAATTTCAAAAATTTGGACAGTAAACAATTGTGTTACTTAAAATAATTAATATGCTAGTGTTTTGCTTTGACAGACTGCGGAAGGATATTTTAATTATTGTTAAAGAAAAAAAAATAATGAAGGTTTGCTTGACATTAAATTATGGGAAAAAAAGTGGGATTAGCACATATCTGTCTTCCCACATTATACTGTATTTTGAAAGAGTTCTTATAACATGGAGACATGTTAATTAAAATCTGAATGTGGAGATTTTATTCTCAACAGAACTGCAACCCCAAGTAGAACATATTTAGCTATGCATGAATCAGGTTCAGAAGATGTTTTGGAAAGCCATTAGATTTTTTATCTGTGTTCTCAAACCTTAATAACTAAATGGCAATAAATCGGGGACAGGTGGGGGGGCATCCAGTAAAAAATTATATTCTGAAAAAGGCAATATTTTATGGCAGAAATATACTACTTTTTATGTTCCATCCAGAAAGAAGCGTGTGAGACACGGTTCCAAACAACAACAACTTATTAAACTAGCAAGCTAAACGTATGCGGAACAACAGCTCAAGCCACGGCAGCCCTTTTTATAGCGGCTTGCCTGCGGCTTGTGGCCAGTGACATTTTTTTGACAGTTTCTGCTGTTTGGCGGGCTTTCTCGATTGGTTCTTAATTAACCAATCCGTGAGTGGCCTTTTCGGCCAATCAGAAAGAGGAACTTGGAACCTACCAAGTTCCATACAGAACACCCCTCCCTCCTTAGTTCAGTCCAACGTGCGTTACGTAATCACGCAGGTAGGTGGGGCTTTTTCTAGTTCTGGTTGACCTGTGCAGCTCAGTCGTGGCGTGGTCTTCAAGCGGTTCGGATGGGATCGCTGTTTCTCTGGTCCTTCTCCATGGAACCTCCTGGAAGGGTGAATCAGCCCTGCCGCTCCCGCCTGAGTCTCTCGGGCCGATTGAGATGGCTCTGCCTCTCCCTCCTGATTTGACCGGGTTGGTCGAGCTGGCCTGGCTGCCTCCTTCCAGGAAGGCCTCGCCTCGCTCTCTTGCTCCCAGACTTCTTTCTTGGGGTTCATCTAACCATGTGTGCTCTTTTTGTTTACCTAAATTGTCTCTTTATAGCATTTGTTGTCTCGTTACAGGAGGTTCGTCTCTCTCTTTTTTATTTATTTGTATTCCCCCCCCCCCTTGGTTGTTTTTAGGTTGATACTTATTTTTGAGTCTATGATGTTTTTCCATTCGAGGTGGCGGGAACGAAGCTGGTCTATGTGCCGCTTCCATTCCCTACCATCGTCTAAGAGTAGACAGTAGGGCTGGGAGCCTGTAATTTGGGTGATGGTGGCTGGAAGCCACAATGGGTCCCCGGTGAGATTTTTCGCATAGACCAGGTTGCTGATTCCGGACATACGGTATTTGCTGGAGGAATCGGGGATTGTCCCAGGTGTAAGTGGGGTGCAATCTGTCCAGGTAGGAACATAGTTTCCTACCCATTAGGAGTTCCGCTGGGCTTTTGTTGGTTGTGCTGCTAGGGGTAATATGCTGCAAAGTTAGTAGTCGGTTTAGTTTGTATTGTACATCTCCCTTGTCCATTCTTTCTAGGCCCTCTTTAGTCTACTGGACCATGTGTTCAGCCCTGCCATTCGCAGCTGGGTGGGCCGGCGCGGTTAAGGCATGTTTGTTACCCTGGGCAGCCAGATATTGTTCGAATTGCAAAGCTGTAAATTGGAGCCCATTATCAGAAACCAGTACATCTGGTAGCCGATGTGTTGCAAAGAGTTTGTCTTGCTGTTTCATTACAGCTTTGGTGGTTGTGGAAGCCATGAGGATGACTTCCAACTAGTTCAAGTATGCATCCACAACTATTAGAAATGTGTTTCCCTTCGTTGGACCAGCAAAGTCAATATGTACTCTAGACCATGGACCCTGGGGAGTTTCCCAGTCTCTTACTGGTGCCTGTGGGGGGTTAGGCCTCAATTTTTGACATGCATGGCATGTTGCAATCCAGCGTTCAGTGTCTTTATCCAGTCCTGGCCACCAGACATAACTCCTGGACAGGGCTTTCATTTTGACTATGCCCGGGTGCCCCTCGTGCAACATGTCCAGAACATCTTCCTGGAGACTGTATGGAATCACCACCCTGTCACCCCATAGAATGCACCTTTTTTATATGGACAGTTCAGTCTGTCTGGTACGGAATGGTTTAAAAGTCTCAGTTTTGTTCTCCTCCGGCCAGTCTTTACCTACCCAATTCAATATGTGCATTGTCAAAGGGTCTTTAGCTGTGGCTCTCGCGATGTCTGCTGCAGTCAGTGGCAGGTCCGGGCAGGTCTCAAGCTGAAGTGTGGAGGTTGTTGGTGCGTCGTCTTCCATGATGGGCAGTGGGAACGGCTCAGGGCATCACCGTGTGCAATGGCTTTGCCGGGTCGGTGAATCAGTGTGTAGGAGTAGACAGCGAGGAACTCAGACCACCTCGTCATTCTAGGTGACAGAATGTTCAGGGTTGGCTTGTTCCCTGCCAGGATTCCAAGAAGGGACTTGTGATTGGTGATTATGGAAAAAGGTCTACCGTAAAGGTACTCATGGAATCTTTTGACTCCGGCGATGATTGTGAGGGCTTCTGTGTCGAGTTGGCTGTAATTGCGTTCCGATTTGGAGAGTGTCTTGGAGTAAAAGGCGACCAGTGCCTCTCTGCCATCTGGTAGCTGGTGGCTCAGGATAGCGCCAACCCCAAAAGGTGATGCATCACAGGTGACCGTCAAAGGCAGGGTATTGCTATACTGAATGAGAACGGTGTTGGACGTCAATAGATCTTTGATACCCTGGAAGGCTTTTTGTTCCCGATGGCCTCATGTCCAACTGGTTTCCAAGCAGTCAATGTAGGG
Source organism: Laticauda colubrina (assembly GCA_015471245.1). Lineage (NCBI taxonomy): Eukaryota > Metazoa > Chordata > Lepidosauria > Squamata > Elapidae > Laticauda > Laticauda colubrina. The sequence goes on along the minus strand of BLBF01000006.1, from coordinate 53,213,518 downwards.
GCTCTGCTATTGTTGCCTTATGGGGCAGGAACACGTTGTAAAAATTTATGAGGCCTAGGAATGCTTGGAGTTCAGTTTTATTCGTGGTCCTAGGAGCGTCTTTTATAGCCTTTTCTTTTTTCTTGGTGGGGTGAATGCCTTGTTCATCAGTTAAATAGCCCAAAAACTCGACCTGGTTAGTGGCTAATTCACACTTCTCTCTTTTAACTTTGAGGCCTGATTTCCTAAATCTTGTCAATACTTTTCTTAATCTGGTTTCTAGCTGCTTGGCATTTTTTGCTGAAACCAGTACATCATCAAAGTAAGGCACGACACCTTTGATTCCGTTTAGCAGGCATTCCATGAGGCTTTGGAAAACGCCTGGGGCAACGCTAATGCCGAATTGGAGGCAGTTACACTTGAATGCCCCTCTATGTGTTACAATGGTCTGTGTCTCTGTTGTCATGGGATCAATGGGTAGTTGTTGATACGCCTATGCAAGGTCGAGCTTCACAAACATTTTTCATTCCCCTAGCGAGTGCAGTAAATGTTGCACTACCGGTACTGGGTATGTGCTTTGCTGGAGCACATGGTTCAGGGTTGCCTTATAGTCTCCGCAGATGCACACTGACCCATCTTGCTTCACTGGTGTGACGATAGGTGTTTCCCACCTGGCATGATTGACTGGCTCTAAAACCCCTTGAGCTATTAATTTATTCCGTTGCTTGTCAATTTTCTGCTTTAACACGAATGGGACATGTCTGGCCTTTAAATGGATGGGGGCTATTTTCGGGTCAAGGCTAAATGAAATTGGGGTCCCCTTGTACTTGCCGAGAGTCCCGTCAAAAACATCTTGAGAGCAGGCTCTCCTCCCAGTTGGCTGTGGCAATGTGGTTGATCCCAGTCATCCCGATTCCCAGGGCCGCGAACCATTCAATCCCTAGCAGACTAGGGCAGTCTTGATCGATGATGGTCAGAAGCAAGATTTTGGCGTGGTCTTTAAATTTGACTAGGAAATGTCCAAGGCCTACTACCGGGATTCGATTTCCCTGGTAGTCTTTAAGCACTAGTCTTTGCTTCTGTAGTTCTCTCTGTTTAATGCTCGGTATTAGGCGCCGGATGGTATTCCAGGATACCATGGATAGGAACGACCCTGAGTCGACTTCCATTTCGCAGGGCCTTCCCTCAATGCTCACCTCTATCTGAACCTTCTTTCCACTCTCTGTCCTGGCATTGCCAATTGTGACCATGTGATGTATTTCTTCCCTGTCACCAGTTCTTTTGTTACGGTTCCATCTGCTGCCATCTTGTCTTTCTTCAAGTCTGGGGGAGGGGTGCTGCCACGTCTTTTTGGACTACAGCTCTTTTTGTTGCGGCAGACCCTTTCGATGTGACCCCTTTTCTTACAGGCCCTGCATATCGCGTCGAGGAACCTGCATTCAGCTCACAATTGGTTGCCTCCGCAGCCTGCACATTGAAACTCCCGCCGATTTCTCCTCTTTTCATGCCATTTTTAATCTGAATAGAGTCTATGGACATCTTCATCGTCGTCCTCAGTATCACTCTGGGATTCGATGTCCTTGTAGTGGGCTGTCGCTGTGGACTGTTTCTTTCCTCTCTCTGCCTTCTTCTCCTGGGTTTGGGTTGGCAGGTCTGGAATCGCGTTCATTTGCCGCATGGTGGCTGCTGACTTTTTAGCTTCTTTGGCGGTGGTTGCCTCTGCAATGGCCTTGGCCACGGTTATGTTTGGTCTATTCAGGAGTTTGCTCTGAAGAGTAGTGTCCTTCAGACTGAGGACCATGTGGTCCCTCATGGCCTCGTCCATATTCTGAAACTCACAGGCTCCTCCAATGTGTTTCAAGGCTGCTACAAAATCTCCGATCGTTTCATCCTCCTTCTGGTCCCTCTTATAGAATTTGTGCCTTTTTATTAAATTCGAGACCACCGGTGCGTAGTGAATTCGGAGCATTCTGTTGAGGTCAGACCAAGTCATCTGTTTGACATCTCTGGGTTTCGCCAGCGCCTTCGCCATCTTAAAAACAGCTGGTCCGCAGTGTGTAAGGAAGACAGCCCTCTTTCTTTGGTCCGAGATTTCTTCCATCTCGTTGCTTTCTAGAAACATAAGAAAGCGATCGATATACACTTCCCAATCCTCCTCATCAGGATTGAATGGTGCGGGCGGCGCGTTGTTACTAGTCATTTCTCTCGCTCGGTTCAGATTGCCACGTGCGTCGGTCTCACCTTCTACGACGATCCCACCTTTGTCACCAGTGTTCTGTCCAGAAAGAAGCGTGTGAGACCAGGTTCCAAACAACAATTTATTAAACTAGCAAGCTAAACATATGCAGAACAACAGCCCAAGCTGTGGCAGCCCTTCTTATAGCGGCTTGCCTGTGGCTTGTGGAGAATGACACTCTTTTGACAGTTCCCGCCATTTGGCGGGCTTTCTCGATTGGTTCTTAATTAACCAATCCGTGAGTGGCCTTTTCAGCCAATCAGAAAGAGGAACTTGGAACCAACCAAGTTCCATATAGAACGTTTTCAATCACTACTTTTAAATGAAGGGGAAAGGGTAGCCATTTTTATGTTATCTCACACATTTCATTTTATTATCTCAAAAATGCATTGTAGTGATATTCTGCTATGCTTGGAAATATACAGAAAACATTTATCTTGTAGAAGCAGCAGCCTTAACAAACAGACCTGAAGTAAAACTGATATGCTTCACTTCATACTGCCTTCCCTTATTTTGAAATCTACAGTGGAGCTTAAAAGTTTGTAAACCTTTTGAGTTTTCTTTATTTGTTCAGAAATAGGAGCTGAAATTATGATCTGTTCTCCACAATATCCTAAAACTACATAAATAAAACCTATTTAACCAAATGAATTAAACATTTTATATTTGTTCCTTTATTTATTTCCTTAGTAAACATTAATCCATGATAAAATTCTGAAGAGAAATGGAATTATCTTAAAATCCTGAACAAATTGTTGTAAAATACATATTATATAATAAATACTACAAAGTGATATCCATTTGGTAGGTTATCAAACAGAAAATTAATTCTTACTGCATTGTCTTAGTTCTGTAATGATTCTTGTTGCATAGCTTCTGCTTTTTTGATATGGAATATTCAACATTTTGAAAACTTATTTACGTTATACAATTTCAAAGGCATCCATAATTTTGTATAATAGCATTTCTGTCCTGTCTGGATGATCTCAGGCTTCTATTGTATTGTGTTCATAAGTGTTTAGGATAGTTATTTCAGGTTTTCCATATTTAATTTATTAATTAAGAATTATGTTTTAATGAAAACTGTCTAAAATGCTATTTTAATAAGAAATATACATTTTAAAGTATAATAAAGCATATACACACACACACACACACACACAAACCACCATTACACTCCTTTGTTTCCTCTGTGTATTTTAAAATTAATGCAGGGTATTTAAAGTTTACAATTTATACTGTAGGGTATTCAATATTTTCATAAATATTTAAGCACATTTAGATAGTATTATGTCAATATATCTGAGTGCATCTTCTCTATATCCTCAGGCCAAACAGATTCTAGCATCTATGTTGTCTAGGATAATCTATTAAATCTGAGAAACAGCAGGGTTCATTGATAACTCATTGCCATGTTGTGCCGCAGATCACCAACCCTTTCTAAATTGCATTTCAAATAGAATTCTATTCCTGAATAATTCAAAATGAGTCTACAAAAATCAGATCTCTAAATTATAGAAATTGACACTTATCTACAAAAGGAAAAGAAATTTCTATGCTCTATAATTAGTGATTTAGGATTGGATATTTTTGATAATTTAACTTTTTTCTCCTTTTAAAGATTCCTTCTGACACTGTTTTATCTCCCAAAAGGTATTGTTTGCTATTTCATAGGCTGACAGGAAAGACTATTTTTTGTCAGAACAATGAATGTAGAAAAACATATTAATCCAAAAAGAAGAGGTGGGATTTAATTTCCTTCCAACACAAAAACAATAGATACAAAATATATAATTTGCAATACATAATTTTCCTTATTTGTCAAGCCAGGGTTTGCCATGTCTGAATATTCATATTCATGAATATTCCTTCACTGTTTTGCTATAAGTGTATTCTGCTCACTCTCTTTCTGTCTATCATCTACATATATCTCATTGTATATACTTACCAAAAATGGGACATGCAGGAGTAGGATCCTAAAATTACCTGTAAAATAAGGCACTTTCTTTACATAATTTATTGGTATATCTACTATCCTTTTTCACATCAAAACCAGCGGGTCAGCCAAACATTTTACCTTCTTCCAAATGATGATGCAAATGAAAATAGGGTAAAGATGGAGAATTAACCACCCTTGGAATGATGAATGAAAAGAAAAAGGGAATAAAGATGGATAAAATGAAATAACTAGACAAAACAAAAGATATAGTGAAGCCTTATAAATTATTTTAAAAGGAGTCTACAACATTTCCCCAAATATCAACTAATCTCCATATTAATTTTGAAGGGCATCTGTAATTGGTAAAACAGATGTTTGCCATTCTCTATTCACTCAGAAAAATGACTTATGCTGCTGCTTGTCAATTGTAATTATTTGCACAAAAATTCTTCAAATGTATTATTAAAGTTATATATTTATAGATTAAAAATCATGCAGAAGTGAATTATTGTTGTATTATTGAGATTGAATTAAAATAACAAAATAAGATAACTTGAAAAATAGTTATTGAACTGAATAAATGTGGCATTTTATTAGTGTACAAACTTAGGTGCCATTGAATTGAGTTCAGCTTCCAGTAAGTGCATATACATTATACATTTCCATTAAAACCTTCTGCAGCAACATTTGTAATTCTTCCAAGAACAGTCTTATAATTTCTCTGTTCCTATCATGTTATCTATTGTCTTTCTCTTATACTTCTCTCAACTTTGCCAAGCAAAAGGGTTCTTTTTTCCCTGAAGGTCCATCATCTTCTTTACATGCCCAGAATATATAAATTCTGCTTCCTGATCTTTGCCTCAAGGGACAAATTACTCTATTTCATCCAGAATAATGAACTAGTTCTTAAGCCAAAGTGTAATTAAATCACTATTAAAATAAGACTCTTAGTGTTCATGTTAGCTTGGAAGAACAAATGATCAGTTGACCAATACCTTTAATTTTTAGTGTGATAAGGCTAAACATGTAGTTTGCTAAATCCCGGAGGAAGAGCAACATCTATATCCTTGTGGTTAAAAGCAAGGGAAAGGCTTGCTGGAGGATTTTGTTCTTTTGAATTTTCCTTGGGAGAGATGACAAAGAAAAAAAAAGGAATCTGCACCTTTTCTCTTCTTACCCCCGCAAAGAAAACCCAAGGGGTAAAATTTTCCAGAGTATAGGGAAGAATCTAATCCATCTGGACTTCTAGGTACAGTGAGTTTAATTTACTTTTATATGTAATCAAATTAAGCATAACCCAGTTTTTCTCAAGGTAGAGTAGCCTTTTGACTATTCTTTTACATACTTTTTTTAAAGCTTCATTTATTTAAAAGATATTCATGTTTTCATGTCTGGTGCAATGTTCATAGAAAATTCACAATCCAGATCCTAGTTGAATGTAAACTGCTCAGAGTAACAGTCAAATATTTAAGACATTAAATGTTCAATTTTGTTTGGTCCTATAAGAAAAAGAAAGTGATGCCAACAAATTGAACTTGAAGTTGAAGGCAGATCTTGCTGCATCATACTGGACTAACCTCGTTAAGTGAATAACACCCTACAGTAAAAATGACTTCAATATACTTTGTAATAATTTCCAAACCCATAAATTAAAGAAATGTATTGTCACTTAATGTTTTTCTGCATACCTACCACTTGTAGGAAACAAATTTTCATACATATGCAGTATGATAGCCATGAAAGATCTTGAATTACACAATACAAAAAACAAGTAGACCAGGGGTGTCAAACTCAATTTCATTGAGGGCTGCTTCAGGGTTGTGTTTCACCTGGGGAGGGCAGGAGTCATAGTCAGGGTAGGCATGGCCAGTTTGATGTCACTCATGTCGAGGGACCCTGTGGTGGTCCAAGTGCTCTGCCAGAAAAACCAGGCTTCCAAGCTCGATTTTCAGCTACAGCAGCCTCCTGCAACCCTCTGCCAGTGAACACAGACTGCTGGCAGAGGTATCACAGGCCGGTCCTTTACTGTTTCCAGGGTGGCTGAATCTGGCTCCCGGGCCTTGAGTTTGACACCCATGAAGTAGACTAAAACTATTTGCTGATCCTAGGGTAGGAGGGGGAATTAGACAGATTAAAAAGACCATTTTGTACTCTTTTCATTTTAAGAAGGAAATCAATATAGGGTCATGATGGTGAACCTATGGCACGCATGCCACAGGTGGCATGCAGAGCCATTTGTGCGAGCATGCAAGCCCCAGGCAAACTTACCTGCACTGTGTATGTGCGCACCTCCCAGCTGAATTTTCAGCCTGTTTGAGGCTATATTCACTTCAAAACTTCCAGGAGGGTGAAAACTGCCTCATCTGGGCTCCAGAGGCCCTCTGGAGGTTGAAAACGGGCACTTCCAGTATTTCCAGAAGGGGCGTTTTTCAGCCTCCTGAGGCTGCAGAGGCTTCCCTCGAGCCTCTGGGAGGGTGAAAACGGCCTCAAATGGGTCTAAAATCAGGTGGGAGGTGCATGCATATGCAGCGCAGGTAAGAGGGCACGGTGAGGGTGTTGTACATGCATGCGCAGGTGGGTGGGGTACATTGCATTGTGGGTGCCGGCATGCACGCGCTTTTGGCACGCTGCAACAAAAAGGTTCGCAATCACTGATATAGGGGCATAATAAATGGTTTACATGTTTCCTAGCATTGTGTTCTTGAAAATATGCTGATTTTAAAAAAGAAAATTTATTTATTAAGTAGAAATGAAATAACTTTATCAGAAAATTATTTTTGAAACTGATGTCTTCTGACAAATGTCCAGATGTGGGCTGGATTAATAAAGTGGACTGGATTAATAACTTTAAGTTTAAGAGTAAACAGTAGTAAATTTAAATAAATTTAGTGGAATTATAAATGTGACAAGCAATAACAAGATAGTGTTGGATGCTCGCAGCAGACATTTTATTCAGGAAAAAATATTCCCTTAAGGTCCAAAATACTCATTAAAACCAGTGTACCTCTTCTTTGACATCTGTTAGAACAGAATGAGACCATTTAAAATCCCTAAAACATAATTGCATAGTGAAAAACTGTAGTAAATGAAGCAAAATTGCTTGGGGATTGTGTAAACAACCAATCAGATACCATTATTTTCCCATACTGTTATAACATTTTTCAGGAAAAGTTTAAAAAAAAAACACTTTGTTTGAATGTACTTCTGTTTTTTAAATATTTCTAATAATCTCCAGAACTTTTTATAAAATGTAAACATATTTTTTTAAAATTGCAGAATTTAATGCTTTCAAAGGTTTGTTTCTGGTTAATTTACTAAAGTATTATCTGGTTAATTTACTAAAGTATTAACACTCCTAAGTTTCAATACTTTTTGACCGCATATGAATGTACAAAGAACTACATATAATGTTTGATATTATATTGATATACATATTATGAGATTAAAGTATGCATTGTGTAACATATTAAACTTGAATCCCAATATTATACAATTGATATATTTATTTGAGCTTTGGAGAATGCATGGTAAATGCTTTCAAAAAATTTATCACTGTAGAACCACATATGCACAAATTGGAAAAATGAAAGTATACCTGTAGATGAAAAGATAATACAGAAAACATTAGAATGTGCCAAAATGAACAGGTTAATGATAGAAATTAAGGATAAAGAGGATGCAGAATATTATTTAATATGGGAGTTATTGTACAAATAGTTAGAAAACAGATGCAGAAGTTAGTAACTTTATAATGAAAGAAGATTAACAAAATAGAAGAAAATACATGTATATAGATGTACTGTGTATAAGCAAATACACTATAAGTAATATCACCACTGGACTATACTTGACTATAGATCAAAGTGTATAGAGTGACTAGAGATGAAGACTATATGATATAGCTATGAGAATAACAGTTATAATTATGGCATACAATATTATGTATGTTATATATATTCAAATAAGATTATATTGTATAATTATGAGGATGGTTATAACTAAGGTGTATAATAGTATGTATATTTTAAAAAGATGTGATACAGATAGTACACGGTCATGGCAGAAATGGAAATGTGATGTAAGATAAAGGAAAATGTACAATAAAAAATAGTACAAAAATTATTACTGGAAAAATTCCCTTTTCACAAAAAAGTGCTTTATCTAAAATAAAATTGATAGATATGCTTTCTTTCACTTAAAAATGTTGGTAGCTATCATTTTGTGTTGCAGTATGTTGTCTTTCCAGTTATTTGATTTATTTTCATTGAAATCATCTAATTACAAAAATGTCAAACATGGTCAGAAAATAACATGCTTGAAATAACATGTTTTGGACTGTTGTGATCTGGAATAATATAACGAAGTAGGCTTTGAATGGGATTTATGTTACAGTTTAATTTATTAAAGTCAGGGAGTTGCCAAATAAGTTTACTTCTCATAATGCTTTGTTGTTGTATCTGTAGGATGGTAGGGAACTGAAAAAGAAAGAACTAGATGTCTGAGCACAATCTATACCTGCTACAGCTTCTGTTGTATCACAAGACACAAAAACCTACTACTTTCAGCATACTTTGCTGGATGTGAGAGTTAACATGAATTCTCTACAGCAAATTCAGGAAAATGAAAAAAAAGAATTTTATACACATATACACAAACATCTTTTTCTGTCTCTCCATTTGTACTATTTTTGTATTTTCCCAATTATTATTTCCAGAACTATGAGATGTGTAATAACTAGATGCCATTGCCAAAGCAGACATGGCTCTTGCCAATAAAAATACAGAAATGGACATTTAGAGTTGGGATAATTCTGTTTAGCTGCCAATTCCTTCCGTCCGTCTGTCCATCCATAATCATTAGCAGGTAACATTCCTCTCTTTCAGGACATTTCATCTTTCCACAACTACTATTTGTAAAAATAATATTTTTGTTTATCTTTAATAAGAAATATTTTGAGATAAATAGGTAATTAGGTGTGCAGTGATTTATCATAGGTACTTGTAAAATGACATAATTGGATAAATTGAAAACAGAAATGATGAGTCTAGTGAATTTCCTTCCTCAATGTTTTGCTGTAATGTGTTCATATATTCTGGGAAAATACCAATTATGTACCAAAAGTACAACCTCAGCAGTTTTTTTATTTTTTTGTTTTTCATTTTCATGTTTTTATTTGTACAAAATGGAGACAACAATAAGACTATTCCTTTCTGCTTGAAGTCATATAACATAGTAAACTGAGAGCTAGGAACAGTGATGAGTTAATACTATAAGAGGTTCCTCCCATTTTCTAATAAATTAGAATTCAAATTCTTACAATTCTTCCTTTAAATACAGAAGGAATTTTAAAAAACTGAAAAAGGAACTTAAATTCTTTTAAGTTTCCATTTCTGCTAACATATGGAATAATTAGATATGTGCTAAACATGCCATGATCTGGTCTCTAGGTTAAGATTGCATTGTATTTCTTAGCTTGAGATTTCAGAATTAATTAAAAATAAAATAATTAAAATTAAAAAAAAAATTTAAAAATAATATTTTAGGAAACATTCAGTCCTAGAAAGTGGCAGATATCTTTCTCCTAGGATGCAAAGAAAAAATATCTGCTCTGAACAACTCATGGTGTCTGGAAGGGCATCTGGGCAGTAAACGCTTAGCTCCATCCAGTTGTTCTGACTATCCCAAATTAAGGGATTATAGGATCATAAAAAGGGAGTATATGTATAAATAAGTAAATACTGTAACAATCAGGTATTAGTAAAATGTATTGTTCATATTCCACAGGAAGGAAATACATTCTTTGTATTTTGTTTGCTTATTTGTTCATCAAGGAGGAGGTACTCAGTGTTGGCAGACTGTAGTGTTGCCAGTATAAATAACAGTGCCAGAATGCTGGCAAGGACTGAGATGGGGTTCCTGATGGCAGTCAGTTATGTTGTACCTCCTGGTTATCTAGTTTATTATCTTGGCTAATTATTCCATATATGCCCTGATTCTGGAACAAAGCACTGTGATTTTCATAGAATTTTCACTGGTCAGAAGTCATTGTGTAATCCTTGATTCCTTATTGATTGCTTTCATCCTGTAGTGATGGACTAATGAGAATGGGCAGTCAAGTTGCCATACACCTGACCTGAGTTCAGAAGGAAATCATGCTTCATAGCTTAGCTCAATTCTACTCCTTGGTTTGACTTGGCAAAAATCACAGCTTGCTTGATTAAAATCATTTTAGCAGGCAAAAATGAAGTTGTATATAAAATAGTAGTTGATGACCCATGGCAAGTGCCAGGGATAGGAAAGGCTTACAATCTCACAGGGCTAAAACTTCACAGTTCAAATATTTTAGATTTATATAACTGCCATCTCTGACCTGGGAATCTTTTATTTTTGGTTTTGCCGACCTTAACCTTACCCTTTAATGTGTATTAAACACTAGTTGACCCTGATCTGGAAATATATGTCAGACTAAGGGATTACAGAATAACACTTTCTCCACTCTTCTTCCATGTAAAGAAATGTGTTAAGATTTAAAGATTCTTCTCTGTGAAATTCTCTGAAGCCGCTTGCCATTAGTACATTTGAGAGCTATGCAAAAGTACATAATAATTGCATTTCTGGTAATTTACTTTGAAAGTTATTGCACAGTCTGAAAAGAATATACAGAAATGTTGCTTAGTGGAAAAATTCTAATTGTTTTGAGATTATTTTAAAGCTAAAGAAAGAATTTATTGTCTTTATTTATATTGCTTGATTCCACGTGGTTCAAATAAAAACACAATTAGCTTAAATTGAGACATAATTACTGAAGTAATTCACTTTTCTTGCTCCTGATCTAGACTTACCATGGAAAGAGAAAGCAACTAGGAACAGATGGCAATGTATATACTGTATTTTCTTCATTATTTAATAGTTATGCAGGTCAGAAATCTATTGAAAAAGAACCATAGAAAAACGTATAAACCCGAGAAACATTAAGGAGAACAAAACTGTCATAGACTTTTCTATTAAAATATCTATTTGTTAAATACCAGTCATTTCTATAAAGTATCATTTGGACTTGTTTCCTGGGAGCTATTTCATTTAAACATATTTTCCAAAGTACTAATGGATGCAGCTTTTCTGTGTATTAGTTGATGAAATGAGGAGCATATGTTCATTGTTCACGAGAAAAAGCTTTGCTGTTTTAAAAGAATTGTAATAAAAGCAGTTTTATATACTGTTAGGAAAAAAGAGGAATATCTGTGCACACGCAAATGGATTTTTTCACTAACACATCAATTTAACCATATTCCATACCCAAGCATAGATGAATAGAGTTTTCAAAATCTTCTGGTTTCATGACTTTCAGTCCCATTACTCAGGGAACAGTATTGAATTATGAACTTGAGACTGACAACACCATTTGAAAAATCAGGAGACTGTAGAAACATTATTAGATCTCTTAGTCTCTCTTCAAAGAAAGGTTACTTTATAAACTTGATTTTTTAGTCATTTGGTCAGTCTTGATATCCAGTGTCCTAAACAATTATTCCTTTAGAAACTTTTTGAGAATATTACTTAATGAAAGATTGTCCATTACCAATCATTTATTTTCCTATTTGTAATTTTATTTTTAGAGAAACATTTGTGGGAATCCTAAATAAAATATTTCATTTATTTTTCTCTCGTCCATTACCCTTTGAAATTTACAAAAATCTATCAATTGAGTTATTCCTGGGAATCCAGTCTATCCTGGGAGTTTTGACCTCTAATTTAATCTCTTGTCTTCCCTTCTCTTCACCTCTCTCTGCCTACAATCTTAAAGCTTCTCTGTATTTCCATGTGAGAGCTTTTAAGATGCTGGACTTTTTTCAAAGAATATTTATATTTTTTTAAAGTCACAGGAATAAATAACAATGTGTTAAAGAAGCAATCCCCAACCTTTCTGGCTTCCCAGATTAGCAACCTCAGAGGGGGATGGTTTTGTTCACAAAACCTAGATCCCACACATGAATAAATGAAGCTTAGCATTGCCACTTGTCTTGCCTGCCACTTGTGCAGCCCAATTTCTACCAGTTCAGGGACTGGTGGTTGTGGAACCCTGTGTTAAAGCCTACTAAATACTACTTACTATGAGTTGCTTACTAAATCTGAAAGCAACTCGTGCATTTTAAAATACAATTTTAGCATATCTGTTTTACGTATGTAAAATTGGAAATGAGATTTTACCCATTTGCAGAGGAGTTTACATAGATAATGGAGCTACATTTTTGTGAAGGAAAGTATACAGTGGGGTTCATCAATGTTTTGTCTTGGGCATGGTGTTCATCAATACCTTCAAAAATGATCTAATGAGAAGAGAGAAGATGAACTCATAAATTTGAAGATAACACCAATCTGGGGGGAACGTCTAACACTTTGAGAGGTAGATTCAAGAATCAGAAGTATCTTCAGCATTGAACCCTACCAACAAGATGCAGTTCAGTGGTGAAAAAAATCTTGTACTTAGGAAGGAAAAAATAAATTATAAGTATAGAATAGGAAATATCTGGCTCAACATTAGTAACTGTGAGAGGGATCTAGGTGTCCTAGTGGATCACTTGCTTAAATGCCATGGAGGCCTAGGAATCTGGGTGTGATGATGACCAGAGCCAGCTCTTGAGAGGTGAGCAGTCAGCATTGGGGGCACTAGAAAGAACAGCCAACTGAGTAGACAGAGCAAGTGAAGCCAGCCGGTATGCATAGGAAATTATTATGCCATTGTAATGCAATGAGGAAGATGAACTTCTACTGCCATTATGCAATGAGGAAAATAGGCTGCCACCTGATGCAAGAGCACATAGAGCAGAGATTGGAAAGGTTACTTGTAAAGAAAACAAATTCGCCTTCCTAAATGAGATAACTGTATTCTTACTTAAGGGGAGTTTTGAGTTAGAGCTGATGTTGAAAACCATCCTTTTCTTGCAATTCTCTGTACCTTGCCTCATTTTGCCTTGCTTCAGCTCACCTCACTATTCTGCCTTGTGATTTTGAAACTGATCAGTGGACAGCCCTGTGCATTAGACTCCAGAACCATTTGACCAGTCTTGTACCATACTCCCTGGATTTGGAACTCTTTATTTATGCAAGCTATTAGACTGGTGGAAACTTGGTTGCTTTGTGTGCATTAGCACATGACATTTTTTGCTTGTACTGTAAGTGAAAGTTTGCAACTGCGTGCTTGTGTATGTGTGTCTGTACTTGTATGCTAGCAGTGAGATAGGAAATTAAGTATGAGTCAGTAGGATGCTGCAGCTGCCAAAAAAGCCAACACACATATAGTGATAGCATCAAGATACAGAAAGTGGTAGTATCGCTTTATAGTGCACTGAGATCACATTTGGAATACTTTATCCAATTATGGTCAATTCAAAATTGATCATAATTGACAATTCAAAAATGATCAAAAATGATCTTGAGGCCCTAGAGAGATGGCAGAGAAGAGCAACAAAGATGATAAAGGGTCTCAAGGGTCTCTAAAATCATATGATGAATGACTGAAGGAATTAGGGATTTTTAGCCTAATGAAGAAAAGACTCAAGGGAGACATGATAGCTTTCTAATATGTGAATGGCAATAACAGGGAAGAGGACATTGATTTATTCTCCACAGCATCTGAATGCAGGACAAGAAGCAATGGGTGGAAGTTTGTCAGAGAGAGACTCAACCTGGAAATAAGGAAGAATTTCCTGACAGTAAGAACAAGTAAATCTCCCAGAATTATGAGTGTTCCATTGCTGGAGGTTTTCAATAAAAGATTGGACAGCTATTTGTCCTGGATGGTCTCCAAAAGCTCCCTTCCAGCCCTATCATTCAATTTTTCCATGAATCTATGATAAACTTTGTCTAATGTACCGATATATACTAAAAGAACTTCCTTTGGTTCAATGAATGTCATACTGTATTAATTAATGTCACCAGATAGCAAAATAGATTTTCTTTGTACAGAATGTTTCTGACACATCAATTACTTGACAAACATTTCAATATATGTTTTCGAAAATTATATTTAGGTGTATACATATTTCTTAATTCTCAGATAAGATGCGAAAGAATATATTAGATTAATGTAGTTTGTATCATAACAACTGGCATTTTGTCACAGCTTCAATGGATTTCAGGTTATTTAAATTGCACAGGTTTGCTAAAACAATCCTGAAAACAATTTCCTCTTAACTGTTAGGAGCTAACCTTCGAGAATGAAGATACAGAAGTGGTGAATAGTTTCTGCCTTTTAGGATCAATCATGGATAGTAAAGGAGTACATAATATACTATATACTGTTAGCTATTAGTAGAACAAACATGAAGGCCTTGGAAAAGTTATACAGATCCCATAATGTGTCCAAATCTACACAGTTTAACGTAAGATTGCAAGCAATGGCACTTACCTGTGACACTCTATGGAAATGAAAATTGGATTTTTAAGAAACAGGATATGAAGAATATTGTTTTTGAAGATTGATATTGGATAAAACTCCTGAGAATATCTTGGATAACCAAGAAAATAAAGATATCATTGAACAACTCAAACTAAAGTTTCCTCAAGGCACAAATTACCAGGCTCAAATATCCTATTTTAGACCCATTATGTAAAACATAACTCTCTGGGAAAAGTTTTGATGCTGTGAAAGATGAAAGAAAAGAGAAGAAAAATGCCAGCAGCACGATGGATCTTTCAGTGACTGTGATGACCCAGAGTGTCCCACAAATGTACCAAAAACCAAAACATAAATAAATGTTCTTTAATGCCTTTAACTTGGCTTCACTGTTCAATTGTTCACAGTTGGAGATTAAACTCTTTCCAAAATAACATTCTAAACAAAAGCAAATTCAAAGAGCAGATAACGAAGCAATAAAATACCAAAACCAAACCACAGTGAAGAAAGTTCCACGACAGACCAGGATAATTAATTACAAACTTCAAGAAGATAACCAGGTGTAGTCCATTGAAAGAATGCCAACCAAGATAAACCTCATCCAGGAATAAAACACCCAATTTGTCTCTAGCGTTTGTTAGCAGGTCGTTCCAAACTCTTATGCAGATCTCACACCTGCAACCCATGAAGAGGATCATGGCCCTCTCCTCCTGAGTAGATCATGTTTTTCCCTGATCCTCTCCTCCCTGCATGCCCTAGGATGGATAGGGGCTTTCCCCAGCCTCCTCCACCACCTCTGGAGGCACACTTCCACTTCCTGTTGGCTGTTTTCCTCCTCTGCCTCAGAATCAGTCTCCACTAGGGGCATTACAGTGACAGTGATGATGGTTCTATCTACATGACCAAGTTAGGGACAGATTGTCATGAAAAAGAACTATAATTGATGTGGTTACTATGGCACATAATCAGATCAAATCAACTTAAAATCTATGAAGGTAGAATAAATACTATATAAAACACTTTATGGATAATCCTCAATTTATAATCACCATTGGGGTTAGAATTTCTGTTGCTAAGCATGAAGGTTCTTAAGTGAGCTGTGCCCACTTTTATAATCTTTTTTGCCATAGTTGTTAAGTGAATCACTGCAGCTGTTAAATGAAATTTATAGTCATTAAGCAAATCCAGCTTCTCCCATTGAGTTCGCTTGTCAGAAGCTGCTTGGGAAGATCACAAATGGAATCACATGATACCGAATCTTTGCAAACATTGTAAATACACGCTGGTGACCAAGCAACTGAATTTTGATCATGTGACCTTGGCAATGCTGCAGTGATTGTAAGTGCAAGGACCAGTCATGTCACTTTTTCAGTGCAGTTTGTTAAATGTTTCATATGTCATACTTATTTTGTGCACACACATTCCCACACAAACATACAGAGTCAATATACTCCCATTTGAGTGTTCTCTTTACTTAATTTTTGTAATACCAGATTATATTCATTCCCATGAGTTCATGTTTATGAAGAAGTGAACTGATATCTACCAGTATGCATTATCTGAAATAAATGTGCTATTTTCTCATGTGACTTTGTCCTGTAAAATTTTCTGATCCTCTTTATCATTCAGAATTATAAATAGGCCTCAGTTATTTCTCAGTTTTCACCTCTCTTGTCTGATTTCCTCATTGAAACTATTAGTATTAAGTATATTGCACACTTATGCTGTTCCCTGGAGTGCTTCACTCAACTAGTTTCCACTCTAAAGCAGCCATTAATTACAACTCTTTGTAATATCACTTACCTAATTTTTAATCCACAACAGGATTTTAGCTCTCTACCCTGTGGTTATTTTCTATAACAGTCTCATCAAAGCTTCGCACCATTTAAATAAATTACCGGTACTTTAAAGGATCTTCTTTTGTTTTCTCCTTGACTTTCTATTTCCAACAAATATGTATTATACAGACTGGATCTTTAGAAAGACTTTATGAATCTATACTTGGGCAGGCAACATATTATTCTGACCTGAAACATGTTCTGATACAACTATGCCATCAGTTTTTAATTCCAATGCTCACAGCAATGCTGCTTACAGTAATGTTTAGGAAAAAAAATAGCCTATAAAAGTCGTCCTTGACTTACAACCACAATTGAGCCAAAATTTATGTTGCTAAGTGAGACATTTGTTAAGTGACCTTTGCCCCATTTTATAATCTTTCTTGTCACAGTTATTAAGTGAATCACCACAATTGTTAAAATAGTAATGTTGTTAAGTGAATTTGCTTCCCCATTGAGTTTGCTTCTCAGGAGGTCACAAAAGATGATCACATGATCCCTGGGGCACTAGAACTGTCATAAATATGAGTCAGTTGCCAAGTGTTTGAATTTTGATCACCTGACCAGAGGCAGGTGAAAAATGGTCAAAAGTTGTCACTTTTTTCAGTGCTATTGTAACTTTGAACAGTCACTAAAGAAACTGTTGTAAATCAAGGACTACATATATTGCTATTTAAGGTCTGTTAAAATTTTTCAGGATTTACGATATACTTGAAATTTCCAGAAATCAAATCTTTACTTTTGATTTACTCTTATGCTATAGAATGCACGTATCATACTGTATTAAAGAGCTACCTGTTCTATCTTTTTCAAAGTTCAGTGCAAATAACACAGTTCTTTCCCAAGAGAATATTAATCCTCTTTAATAGCACTGTTTATCTTTTATTGATCTAGAATATTTTACTTATATTAAAACCTCTCAGTGCTTTGTATTTCCTACTGATCATACCAACACCTTGTAAAGTTAGGAACTTCTTTGTAAATGAAAAGCCTTGGAAAGAAAATAGAAATCAACAAACCAGATATATGTTGAGTAATGAATAAGCTTTAAACATATTGAATATAAATATTAGTGCTGTATGTTTATATGTTTCATAATTCTATGTTCAATGCTGTATAGAAACTCATTAAGAGTCACAAAGTTTATATCATGGTTGAATATACTGTTCAAAAAATAAAGGGAACACTTAAACAACACAATGGAACTCTCAAGTCAGTCATACTTCTGTGAAATCAAACTGTCCACTTAGGTAGCAACACTGATTGACAATCAATTTCACATGCTGGAAAAAAAAAAAAAACCTTTTGATCCCAAACTGTTCCTTCTTGTTTCTTTTTTTTTCCTGTTCCTTTCCGTGGGTTACTGTATCTTTTAATAAGATTTCGGTTACAATGTATCCTCAGAAGTCTTTTCAAAGTTTCACTGTTCATCCTTCTTATTTTTCCAGGTGGCACTCCATTTTTCCATTATTCCAAGTCCCACCCTTTTGCCTCCACTCTTCTCCTTTTTAGGGCTTTAAAATGACCAAGAAAAAAAATCTTCATTCTCCTTTTGTCACTTAGATTTCAGCTTAAAGTTGCCTATTAGTGTCAAAATAGATTAATATACATTTCTTTCCATATCATTTGTAATTGTCAATATAAAGGTAAAAAAAGGTTTTTTAACCTCCTTTTCTCTCTCCTTCACTGCTTAAAGATCTTCTTTCAGAAGTATCCCTCTAAGTACTTTTAGATTCAGGGTACCTTGTTTAGATGTTCTCTGTTGTTTAGCCCAGTCTGTCCTGCTTTCCTCTTTGTCTTCCTCCTGCACAGTCTTATCCAGTCGGGTTCTTTGAGGTGACCATTTCTGATCACCGCTGCAACCGCCTTCGGGGAAGAGAGTTTTGACCAGCCAAGGAGGAGAGATGTGGCTCCCTTCCACTCGGCTAGCAATCTCCCCACTCTTCACCTCCTCTACAAGTGGCTTCATTCCCAAATCCAAAAGATCAGGGTGCTCCAGCAGTGAGCACAGATCAAAACTGCGCACAATCACGGATTTCAGTCTCTCACTGAAGAGACCCCCTAAGTTTCTTCTTAACCTTCTGAAGACTTTGAAATAAATTTGTTTAATTCTGAATTCTATAATTGTTGGGAGATAATTATAAAGTCTGGTAGTGCTATTATCTTTGAATAATCTACTGCATCCCAAATTAAAACTTAAACATTTTAAATATTAAAGGCCATTATTATAACCAGGTTTAGCTAGCATAATAATTTATTAAACTTTAGAGAAATGCTTTGCCTTAGGGAATGCTATCTCTAAATTGGGAAAAATATATATGGAATATAACCTCACCATTTGGATTCCTTTGTGCAGTTGAATTAAACGCCAGCAGTCCCTTCGTATACGTGGCTAGTTGTCACCAAATACTGCTGATTCCTCATCCACATTAATAATATTAGGCTATTGTGACAACATGTATTCATACCTCAAATATACCTTTCAATGTAGTGCAGTTTTAGCAAATAATTTTAGTGAAAAACAAAAAAAGTCTTGTTCTCCCACAGAATGTCTGTACTTTATTAACAGAGGCAGTAAGAACAAGGAATAGTAATCACCAAAATTAATCTCCTACATCCAGGAATATTGTCTGGGCAAAGTTGAATCACTTTAAGTAATTATATTGGAGATATAGCTGTTAATCAGCATACTTTTTCATGCCTCCAATTTATGGCAGATTTTGTTCTGTTACATTTATGAACATGTTAAATAAAAGTAGCAAACTTTTCTTCTTCTAACAGTACTACTGCTCTCCTGTCCTCTCTGGCTCATATTTGCCTAATTAAGCAATGTCTGCCATTCTTTAACCTGGGAAAATTTCAAATGGCATTTTATCTCCGACTGCACACTTGAGTTAGAATTACTATTTCTTCCACAGTCTTGCCATTCAATTGTAAATAACTTTCCACAATTTCATAAAATATGAATACATTCGTTCTGGAAAACTCAAAAAGGGTGATTTTAAAACTCATCAAAAACTTTTTCATCATAAGAGGTGTCTGTGACAAAGTACTTAAAATTTAATACATTATCCTGTAACCAATGTAGCTAGGTGTCTCAGCAGTTTCTCTCAAATGACTGAGATGGATTTCACAGCGCAAAAGTTGGCAAAGAGTGAATTATTGCTTACCAATTAGGCCATTTGTCTTTATTTTAATTGAAATAATTTGTAACATACTATTTAAGTACAGTGCACAGTTTGAGATACTACCGTGTTTCTCACAAAATAAGGCCGGGCCTTATTTATTTATTTATTTTTGAGCCCTGAAAAAGCAGCTAGGCTGTCTTTTCAGGAGTGACTTAATTTCCTCCCCCACCTAGAGCAGCCCGTACTTACTCATGTACCTCTCCACAAGGCCATTTCTATCAGCCAACATAAGCTCCCCGAAGGCAGGAGCGTCCCCTGCCGCTTCGGGGCAAAGCGTGGCTGCCCATATCCCCTCACCATTAGGCAGTGTCTTTCAGCTGATGGAAGCTCCCCAAGGGCAGTCACCAGCCACTTTGATGTGTAGAAGCGGCCTCGGGGTGAGCGCACACATACACTCCCCTTGCCACAAGGCTTCTTCTATCGGCTGATGAAAGCTCCCTTGAAGGCAGAGTCCCCAGCCCCTTCAGGGTGAGGCGTGGCTGCCCGTGTCCCTTTGCCATTAGGCAGTATGTATGCGAGGTGCTTTAAATTACTATGAAGTAACAAAGGCTGGTTAAAAATCTAATAAATCAATAGAAATTGTACTGCCATGATTGCTCCTTCAGTAAATATCCTAGTTTTTAGTTACTACATGGTAAAATTTTGATTTGATTTTCTCTTAATATTGAACTGTGAAGAAATGTGTATCTCTATATATTCATTCAACTTCCTATTACTAATCTTCCTTTGATTTTGTAGACTTTAGTACTTTATGAATTTCTGTCACTAGTGGTTTTATGGTGCCTAATATAATCATTCAAACCTATTTCTCTTCTTGTATTGTTTTGTGTATGTGTAGTACTTTCCTTCCACCTTTCCTTCTGGCAAACTAGAGCCCATTGATATCAATTACTCAGTGGAAAGTATGATTCATGGCATTAATTTTCTTGTTTTCCTATCAAGTATGTCTAGTTCAGCTCATTTCAGCCAATTATGCCCAAGTGTTTATGGCTTTAATTATACTCTCTGCATTTTATATTGGTTTCTTTTTTCCAGATTTCATGTTATATAATTATAGTTTGTACTCTTTTTAACTTCTTCATGCAATAAGTCAGGAGGCTTCATTAGTCCTAATTGTTTGTGTATTCTCGTGCCAACCTTCTTAGAGCATATTTATAAATTAACTGTAATCCATCTTTTCAACAATTTTTCTTTCTTTAAATGCCAAAGTGTTAGTCCAAACAAATTATGCATTTGTGTTGACTGAATTGCATTCATAATCCTCAGTTAAGATAATGGATAGTGTTCAGTAGAGATTGATGTTCTGCTTTTGATTTTGTATTTCTTTTTACTTTGCTTTGTGAATTGATAGCCACATTTGCTTTTAATTATTTTAAATGTAGAGTATCATTCCTAAAACAAAAAATAATGGTGGCAATAAGTCCTCCTGGAATGTTTGTCTTATGATTTTGACTTTGTCAATTGAGTCTTAGATGTTTTTTTTACACATTCACTGATATTTTCAGGTATCTGTAAATTATTTTATCAATAGCAAAAATGTAGGCATTTTCTCAAGTGAATCAAATTATTTATATATGAGCTTTAAAAATGACTTTTTCCTTCTTGAATTTGTAAGGGTGACTGTCAGTAACTCATGTTTTTTGTCTACATTTGCTAATTATTTTATCAATTTTAATCATTTTTTAAAAAAGATTAACTCCTTTAGCTTCAACATTGGCATGGCTTTTTAGAGTAATTATATGATATATTGTTTATATTAATTTTAAAAATTGTATATTGAAAAAAAAAGGATTGGAAAGAGACAAATTTTCTAATATTTAAAAAGAGGAAAATTGGGAATTGGGAAATTTTATCATTATAGATTATGACAGTATCTTTTCTGTATAACTTTTGATATCTAGGATGGTTCTAATGGAGACCACAAAGTATCTGAATGTAAGGGAGAGTAAAAGAATATGCTACTTAACTGATAATCTAATCACTAAGAGGGTTGTTAGTAGTCTACCTTTAAGCAACCTTCTTTGTAGATTTAAGAAATGTCACAGCATTAATGTATTTTGATTTCAGTGAAGCATTTTATGAAGTCCCTGTGACATTTTGATCAGCAAGCCTGTATAGATTGACAGGGAATAAATAGCTAATTCAATTTCAGAATGACCAACAACAATTCTTCATCAACACACACTGAGGAGTTCAGAAATCATATTTCAATCATTCAAACAGTCTAAATAGATTAGTGAATAGTGAGTGAATTAAAGTTACTATATATAAATAATCACTATATCACTAAAGTACTAGGAAGCAAATCAAATAGGTGATCTTGTAGATATAGAAGGAGAGTATTGAAACTATTATAGGACAAAAGAGAAAGGGGTGCCTTGGGACTCCCTGACTGGGAAATGTACTATCAGGTATCAGCCATGGTATGGTTCAAGGAATGGATCAATCTGGAAAACAGAATAATGCTCTTGATAGAAGGCCATGACTTGCAAAAAGGGTAGCATAAGTTTCTATGAAAAGGAAAAATAAGCAACTTTTTTATTTTCAGAGACACCTTAACAGAGACTAATTAATTCGAATATGGAATAAAATTGAAAAGAATCATTATGATAAAGTACCATGCTGGCAACTATGTCAACTGTCAACTATGGAAGCACAAATCTACCCCAATGCAATGGATCTGGACAAAATGAGAAATTATAAAGACTTATTATATGAACGAGGAAGGCTGAAAACAATTCAAGAATTACAACAACAAAATATAGAAATAGACTGGTAGCCATCCATACAAATTCAGACAAGAAATAAAAAACATAAAGAACAATATGAATTTCACATGGGAAAACATCAATTAGATGTAATTATACAAGGAACTGGAAAAAAATAATTTCAAAAATAAATATTTTTTTTAGATTTCAAGATGGAAGAGGAGGTGGTAAAGGAGACAATGGTGATGTGAGAGAAAAACATTGGCCACAATATAGATTTAGAACATTAGGGAAAATGGGGGGACTAAATTACAAATTAACTATGTCCACAGCATACAGGGAAAATCTATATAAAATGCTGTATAGGTGGCACTTCCTCCTACTAAACTAGCAAAAATGTTCAACAAAAGCTCAAGTTGTTGGAAATTTAAGAAGGAAAAAGGTACCTATTTTCATATGTGATGGACCTTCCCAGAGGTCAAACGATATTAGAATATAATTCAATTATGGTTAGAAGAGATAATAAAACAGAAAATTGAATCCAAACCAGAACTATTCCTATTAGGCATAATAATAGAAAAATATAATAAAAATAAATAAATACATTATGCCACATATTTTAACAGCTGCTAGGATTTCCTATGCACAATTCTGGAGGCAAGAAGTTGTACCACCAGAGAGTGGTGTTACAAAAAAAAAATTAGACTCTGCAGAGATGGACAGACGAACAACGAAATTAAGAGTCAAAAGAGTCAATAATTAACAGATAACAAATAATCAGAGTTAGAATGGACCTTGTAGGTCATCTAGTCCAACCCCCGCCCAGGCGGGAGACCCTACATCATTTCTGACAAATGGCAGTCCAATCTCTTCTTGAAAGTCTCAAGTGATGGCGCTCCCACAACTTCCGTGGGCAAGCTGTTCCATTGGTTGATTGTTCTCACTGTCAGAAAGTTTCTCCTTATTTCCAGGTTAAATCTCTCCTTGTTCAGTTTCCATCCATTATTCCTTGCCTGGCCTACAGGCGCTTTAGAAAATAGCTTGACCCCTTCCTCCCTCTGGCCCAGTTCCTGCAACCATTCATTGTATGTTTTAGCCTCCAGTCCTCTAATCATCCTGGTTGCTCTTCTCTGTACTTTTTCTAGAGTCTCAACATCTTTTTTATAATGTGGTGACCAAAACTGGATGCAGTAGTCTAGGTGTGGTCTTACTAAGGCATTATAGAGTGATATTAGTACCTCCCTTGATCTCTGTTCTATCCCTTTGTTTATGCAATTTAGGAATGCATTGTATTTTTTGGCAGCTGCTGCACACTGCTGGCTCATATTTAGCTAGTTGTCCACTAAGACTCCAAGATTCCTTTCACAGTTACTGCTATAGAGCCTGGTTTCACCCAGTCTATATGTGTACTTTAGGTTTTTCTTGCCTAAGTGTAGGATTTTACTTTTCTCTACATTGCATTTCATTTTGTTGGATACGGCCCAGTGTTCTAGTCTTCCAAGATCCATCTGGATCTTGAGCCTATTTTCTTGGGTGAAAGCTACTCCTGCCATCTAAACATCATCCACAAATTTTGTAAAGCCCATGTCACACAGCACCAATGGATGGAAAGAGGATGTAAAATGGAGAGAAACACTTGCCATCCGTTGGTTAACGTGATGCATCCGTTCTGTACTCACTGCGTCCGTTTTTCATACTCTCTATCCATCCAGCATCCGTCTACTGAGATTTCATCCGCTCAGAAAGTTTTGAGCTGCACAAAACTTTTTGAGCAGATAAAGTATCCAACGCGTCTGTTATATATCCGCTACGCATACGGGGAACATCGGTTATACGTCCATAGTCATCCATTACGCGTCCGCTATATCCACTAGGCATCCGCTGCACATCCGCACAACTCACATCCACTCCAGCGGAAAACAGACACAGGGAGGAAGTGAAACGGACGTGGAACGGACACGCAGCGTAAGTAGCACAAACGTAGAAAGGATGAAAGTGGATGCAGCTCGCATACAAAGCATTAAAATGGAAAAAACGTTCATATAGGGAACGTATCTCGGATATTTAGGATATCTGCAGGATGCCTAGAGGATGCAAAAGGACACCTAGCGGAAAACCTATATTTCCAATAAAAAGGGGGAGAAATCACCTGAAAATTTCCACCTGAAAGTGGATCTCACTTTCAGTCCAGCAGCCCTGCTGTGCAGACCTCTTCAGCCTTCATCTTGCTCTTGCTCTTCCACAGTATCCAGTCATCTCCACCATGGATCGTCGCACACTCCTTTTGGTAGCCGCCATCGTTCTACAACAGTGTGAAGCCCCCTACAGGCTCTTTCACCTGTTCTACGTGAAGAAAAGGAGGTGTCCAAGAAGTGTCTGGGTCCGAAGATGGATTGCGAGAAGAGCTGAGTACAGACTGTATAACAAGCTGATGGTAAAGCTGAGGAACGAAGACTCTCGTACATTCCAGAACTTCATGAGGATGCTGCCAGCCATGTTTGACGAAGTTGTGGAGCGGCTGAGACCCAGGTTGACCAAGCAGAGTACCAACATCTGTCCCAGCCTAAACCCTGGGCTGAAGGTGGCACTGACTCTGCGCCACCTGGCCTCCGGGACCACGTACAGGAGCATGCAGTATGGCTGGAGGCTGCCACACAACACCATCAGCATTGTGGTCAGAGAAGTGGTGCAGGCCATCATTGAAGAATACCTGGAGGAGCTCCTCCAGTGCCCCTCCACTGAAGAAGGCTGGAAGAAAGTTACAGAGCAGTGGTATCAGAAGTGGAACTTCCCACACACCGTTGGAGCCATCAATGGGAAGCACGTGGCCTGCAAAGCTCTAGCCAACTCAGGGTCCACTTATCACAACTCCAAGGGCTTCTTCAGCATCATCCTCTTCACCATGGTCGATGCTGGCTACAAGTTCATGAACATCGATGCTTCAGGCAACGGCTCATCTTCAGATGCCCAGGTATACAACGCCAGTCACCTCAAGGAGGGGCTGGAACACAACCTCATCATGGGCTTCCCAGATCCAGACCCCCTGCCCAACGACACACAAGATGTGCCCTACTTCATCATGGGGGATGACGCCTTCTCCCTCAGAACCTACTTCATGAAGCCCTACACTTCCAGATGCCCTGTGAAGAGAGGATCTTCAACTATAGGCTGTCCAGGGCAAGGCGGGTGGTGGAGAACGCCTTTGGCATCCTGGCCAACAGGTTCCAGGTACTTCTCACCACCATGCAGCATCGCCCAGAGACCATGAGGAACATCATGGAAGCTTGCTGCATCCTGCACAATCTCATGCGCACCTGCTACCCAGTGTTGCAGAACAGGCTCGTGGACCACCAACAAGACAATGGGGACATGGAGCCTGGTGAATGGATGTAAGTACAAAACCTGATAAGATACTGTGGGTGTGCAAGGCCCCAAGAGCTTCACATGAAGGGAAGAAGCAGCGCAACCTCCTGAAACACTGGTGTAACTCCCCAGCTGGAGTGGTGGAGTGGCAAGACAGGATGGTAGATGCTTAATGGATGCTTCCTTCAGCCTGTCTCATCACACTGATGAGATTGTGCCATGTATATTGAGTGGCCTTACAATGAACAGGGCATTTAATAAAGAGTTGTGTTTATGTTGAAATGTGTTGATGAATGATTAAATTGTTATTGATAATAAAGGGCAAAAGGTGTGGCACCTGGGAGGGTGGACCATGCAGTCCCACTATGCTTGCACTGGTGGTTTATCTATCCCACAGCTATTACCCATCCCACAGGTATCCTAACCCATCCCACAGCTATTACCCATCCCACAGCTATTACCCATCCCAAAGGTATCCCTGCCCATCCCAGTTCTTTACTAAAAGAACTGAACCAAGTGTGTGAAGCAAAGATAAACTTTATTAATAACAAACTGTAAAAGCAAAATGACCCAAGTAAAGTATCCCAAGTAAAGATAAAGTCAACAGGTAGCAACCCAATCTCTGGCACTCTTCTCAGTCACTCTGAGGCGTGCCCATAGTCTCAGGGGTGAAGGGTCCAGGTGCTGTGGAGGTGGCTGCTGCTGGAGTGCTGATCTGAGGCGCCATTGGGGTGCCTGGCCCCCAGAGGACAACAGGGGACGGTGTGGAGGAAGCTCTCAGACAGCTGGCTCAGTCCCGTGATGTTGAGAGCCCCTTCCTCCATGACATGGGGTGTCAGTCCCAAGACCGATGACAGATGTTCTGAGGCCGGGCTTGGCTGTGGAGTGGAGGAAGGAGGAGTGTAGTGGGGCTGTCTGGTCTGCAGGTGAGCGAGGTGAGACTTGGGTGGCATCTGTGGCGTGGGTGGCATCTGTGGCATCGGTGGCATCGGTGGCGTACGATGTACCTGTGCCTGGACTGGGAAGGGCTGCCTGTGCTGCTGGAACTCCTGGTAGCCGTAGCCTTGGTTGGTGAGGGCCTGTGGAAAGCCTTGGAAGGGCTGTGACATCACCTGGGGTGGAGGAGCAGACCTGGACTGGGTCGGAGCAGATTCAGCTGGGCCTGGAGGGTTGTGCAGAAGACCTGTGATTCTCTCCTTTATCACATGGTACTGTGATTCGGACATGTCCGTGATGGTCTGGTTGACGTAGGTGAGGAAGGACTTGCGGTTTGAGGATGGTATGTCGGTGTGTACCAGCTGAGAGAGGAGATCTACGCTGCTTTTGATGGTTTCCCTGATCTCTAGCAGGACAGTGTGGCTCTGCCCCTCCGGTCTACCTCTCTGCCTGCTTTCTGTGGAGGTGGAGCTGGGGGTGAATGTGGGTTGGTCTCTGCTGTCAGCGCCCTCTCCTTGCTCCCACTGTGTCAGGGGGTCCTCCACGTGCTCCGCCACGGAGAGTGCAGCTGTCGGGGTGGTTCTCCGTCGTGGGGTGCTCCACAGATACCTGCCTGAACACAGGAGCTGACTCTTGGCCAGAAGAGGACTGGCTCTCTGTGGGCTGCCTGAGAGAGAGGGTAGACAGAGGGGCTGCTCCTCGGTGGTGGATCTCACCCTCCAAGAAGCTGCACTTGGCCATCACATAGGTCTCCCAGTCAGTGAGCTGGACCGCGGCCTGACCAGACTTCTTGAGGTGCAGCTTCCCTTACCAGGTGTGCATGTGCTTCCACCACCCGAGGAGGACCTCCGAAGTGTAGCCCAGGTTCTCTGCCTTCTCTCTCCAAGCCGCCTGCTTCCTCTTGGTGTCTCAATAGAGCCTGTGTCCCTTCCGCCATAGGTACTCGTTCTCCCTCAGCCATTCGAGCACCTCATCCTCATGTTTCTCTTTGATGGAGTATTGCCTCCTCTCCCTATCTCATGTATGCCTCTTCCTCCTTCTGGCAGGGCCTTCTGGGCCCTCATCAGAAGGGCTTTGAGGTTCTAGGGGTTGGTCCACCACACCACCAGCAGCAGTAGCAGCAATAACAGCAGCAGCAAAAGCAGGACCAGCAGCACCAGGAGCACCAGCAGGACCAGGAGCAGCACCAGCAGAGTAAGCACCAGCAGAAGCACCATCATCAGGAGCAGCACCAGCAGAGTAAGCACCAGCAGAAGCACCAGCACCAGGAGCAGCGCCAGCAGAGGAAGCACCAGCAGAAGCACCAGCACCAGGAGCAGCACCAGCAGAGTAAACACCAGGAGCAGCACCAGCAGAGTAAGCACCAGTAGAAGCACCAGTACCAGGAGCAGCCCCAGCAGAAGCCCCAGCACCAGCAGAGTCAGCACCAGCAGCAGAAGCCCCAGCAGAAGCAGAGTCAGTGCCAGGGGGTGGGATGGTGGCCCTGTCCTTCTTGCCAGGGCTGGCAGAAGATGGCACAGGCTTCCTCTTCTTCCCCATGGTTGTTGGCTGGAGATGTGTCTGGCAGCAGGTCTTTCCTCTGAATGGTGACCTGCTTGTGAGCTGCATCCTTTTATATCCGCGGGGCTGACGCAATGCATCCTCCCCACATGCGCATTGAATGCTTTGCATCCACTAGGCATCCGCTCTGCATCCACTGCATCTGCTCCTTCCGCTGCGTGTCCGCTTCACTGTGCTTCCCCCGGAAGCCCTGCGGACATGCCATCTGCTTCCATCTGCTTCCATCTACTAGGCTTCCGTGGAGCATCCACTTAACATCCTTGCTATGTCCTCCCTCCGTCCATTCCTTTCCGTTGTTGTCCGCTCTGTTTATGCAAATTTGGGGCACTTTTGAGAGCGGATAACAATGGATGGAACATTTTCTCGTCTGCTGTGTCCTTTTTACATACTTTTTGCATCCGTCGGCCTATGTGACAGGCCCTGAAGTTCCCCTTCTGTTCCCTCGTCTAAGTCATTAATCAAGATATTGTAGAGTATTGGGCCTAGGACGGAACCTTGTGGCACCCCACTGCTTAGTTCCCTCCATGTAGACCTTGACCCGTTAAGGACTACTCGTTAAGTATGGTTTGCCAGCCAGTTGCGAGTCCATCTCATGGTGGTGCTATCTATTCCACTTTTTTCTAGCTTACTAAGAAATAAGTTGTGGTCTATTTTGTCGAATGCCTTGCTGAAATCTAAATATATTATGTCCATAGCAGTTTGCTGGTCTACTAATTTAGTCACTGTGTTGAGAAATGAAATAAGATTGGTTTGGCATGATCTGTTTTTAATAAACCCGTGCTGACTGCTTATTATTACTTTACTTGTTTCTAGATGTTGGCAGATCTGTTTTTTTATTATCTTTTCCAGTAACTTCCCAGGTATTGATGTTATGCTGATTGGTCTATAGTTTCCTGGGTTTGTTTGTTTGCTTTTTCCTTTTTTGAAGATGGGAACCATATCAGTTCTTTTCCAGTCCTCTGGTAGTTCCCCAGTTCTCCAGGATTTTTGAAAGATATGGTGCAGTGGTTCTGAGATGACCTCTGTGTTATGTTGAATTCTAGTATTGACATAATCACTCTCACCCAAGGTTCCTGCAGTTTCAACTCCCTCTATCACTTCTCTCTGTTTGTAAGAATTAAGTCCAGTATGGCTGTCCCTCTAGTTTCATCCTCTACCTTTTGGACAACAAAGTTGTCAGCTAGGTTGGTTAGGAACTTATTTGATTTCTCACTTGGTTCAGAATTAGTTTTCCAATTGATATCAGGATAATTGAAGTTTCCCATTACTATTGTGTTTTTCCTGCATATGTTTGCTAGTTGGCTGGCAAAAAGGACGTCTATTTTTTCTGCTTGATTGGGTGGTCTATAATGTATACCTGTGGCCATATCATTCTATCATAATATATGGGATGCTTGGTATGAATGGTTTAAGAATAAAAAGAAATCAAAATTGCAATTAGGTAAAGAATATGAAACTATGTAAATACTTATATCTATATTCATATCTATCTATATTTATCAATATATTAAGATGAAATTGTATAATGAAAGAAATGTGTATATAGAAAGATGATAAGGTAATGTAAAAGATGTCTTGTTGTTGATATTATGATGCATACAGTTTTATGTTTTAAAATTTTGAAAACTCAATAAAATTTACTAAATTTTGTTTTGAAAAGGATATCAAAAGTAGTGAATATTTTTTAAAAAAGATTTCAATAGCAATTTAAACTTAATTTGAATTAAGGATATGACTTTAGTGTGAAAAAGTCAAATGCTATAAAAGTCAAATGCTATTTTATTAACAATAGGAAGTTTATTATAATTGTTTCCTGATAAACATATGAATTATATGCTGCAAATTTATCTTCATAATCCAAGCTTAAAATATGAAAAGCAGTAATTGTAATAAGATAAACATAACATTAAAAAAAGTATATTGTATAAGATGCAGGGATATACCTTAGAGAGTACAGTATCATTTTTAATTAATGCACATAAACAGGTTAATCAAGGCATGTGGAGAAAATGTTATCCAGTTCTCTTTTTTCTGCTGTCTCCTAGTTCTGCAGTGTCCACTATTCAGAATTTTTCCCTTTCTCATCAACATTTGTTAAGTTTAGGGTATTAACTGGCAAGTGTTTATCTGTTTGAATTGTAAAGTTCCAGAGCACTTTAAGGCCCTGTCACACTGGCCGACGGATGCAAAACGTTAGTAAAAAGGACACAGCGGACGAGAAAAATGTTCCATCCATTGTTATCCCCTCTCAAAAGGAGCAAAAATTTGCATAAACATATTGTTTATGCGGGCCACAGTCTTCTTCAGTCTTTACTGATAAGATCAATCTGGTATGGTTGAACTTCTGGCACAGCTCTCATCCTGCTCAGAGCATGAAAGGCCCATAACATATTATTATTTATTAAATTTATTTCCTCCCTGACTCCTGGCAACACTGGGAGATTATTAAATTTATACACCATCTATTTACAAATTTACAAATTGTTAAAAAACATTTTAATGGGACAATGCAACAGCAACACTAAACAAAACAACAGAGAAAACAAACAAAGCAAAGGGGGAAAAATGAGAAGACTTCAAACTTATTCCAAAGTCATAGGGAGATCCTTTAGGGCATTTGATATCAGTAAGGTGGGAACTGTTCAAATTTTGGAGAAGCCTCACTCTAGAAGGCAGACACTGCTATGAAGAAAGCAACATATTTTTAATTTATAGAAACTATCAGAGACATGTAGTTCTTCAAGTAATTCTTATGATGCAAAGAAAAAAAAAACCTGTTGAGTTCAATTTGTAATAAAACAGATTTTTAGGGAAAATAATAGCCAATGAATTTAATTTTCTGAATTACATAAAGACATATAATAAAAAGTATTTTTCATAATGCACTATGTAGAACATGTTATAGAGAATACAAAGGAAAAATGATAATGAGCAAAACAGTGTTGTAATTTATTTGCAGTAATTCTTTATTAGATCCTCTAATAGATATGCAAAACTGCAAAAACAGAATACAATGTGTCTGTATTGCTGGCCACATAGTAGCATAACTCATCATTGTTTGGCTCTTCTAATTTACAACTAGTAAAAGAATGACTGTCCATGTTATTTATTTATTTTTTATGCAAGTACTGTTTTCTATCAGGAAATGTTCAAACAAACATAGCCATGATTCGGAATAAAAAAGATTCTAATCTTAGCTTGTGATCTGCCTGTTCCATCTATCCTATCCAAATTCATGTATTGGATTCATATGGCTACTTTTCTCAATTGGAAAAATAACCAGGAATAAACAATACCATTATTTTTATAAATGCATTTTTAATTACAGATCTGCTTAATTATTGAGTATCATTGAAACTATTCTATGAGCCTTCTCACGATGCAAATTTATTTAGTTTTGGAAACACTTAAATGATAATAAAGCATGTTTTTTTTCATTCTACAATATATTATCATAATGAAGCTGATACCTCTCAGTATGCATTATACTGAGTTTTAAGTAACATTTTAATGAGCTCAACATTACCATAAACCCATGGATTAAACTAAATTGAATTTACTGGAAATGGAAAAGGTTCATTAAGAGTTAATTACATTGTTTAAGAAAGAATATTATTCATTTTATGAAGTCAGCTGGCTAAGAGCCCACCAACATATCCATGCTTTCTACTAAGACAGATAATATATATTAATACATCCTCCCCCCTGAAGCTCAGCACTGGCTCTCCTCAGGGCTGTATGCTCAGTCCCTACCTGTACTCATTGTACACTGCATATCCTCTGGTCCATCTAACATGATAATAAAGTTTGCAGATGATACCACTATGTTGGGTCTTATTACGGGAGAAAATGAATTAGCATACAGAGAAGAAGTCCAGAAGTTATCCACATGGTGCTCAGGAAACAACTTGCATCTAAACACCAGCAAGACAGAGGAGATAGTTTTAGACTTCTGGAAGCAGCAAGAGAAACCTCCCCACTTTACATCAAGGGGGGCTGTGTGGAGAGGGTCTTCTCTTTCAAATTTCTGGGAGTCCATCTTAGCCAAGATCTCACCAGGAAAAATAACATGATCCAGGTGGTCAGAACGGCTCAACAGAGACTCCATTTCCTTAGGTTCTTGCAGAAAAATCAGGTGGAACAACGACTGATTACTTCTTTTTACCAGTCTACAATAGAAAGAGTCCTTACATATTGTGTTATGGTATGGTATGATGGCTTGACAGCCGCAGACAGAAAGACATTACAGAGGGTGATGAGCACAGCACAAAAAATTATGGGCTGTCCCCTGACAACCACTGGATGAAATTACTAGAACCCGCTGCCTCAGCAAATCCTCAGGGATCATTCACACCCTGTTCAACACTTTTTTACTCTTCTGCATCGGGCAGGAGATATAGAAGCATAGCCAGACAAATGAATAGGCTGAAAAATAGCTTTTATCGATGGGCTGTCAGACTTCTGAATGTAACATAACACCACAACTAGGTTTAATAATGATAGATCTGCAGGGCCAACGCAACAAGCAACATATTCATACCGGTCTCATATAATGTTACGTACATAAAGGTGTATGGGATGTGTGTTAGTTATTACTTATTTGGATTTAGGGATTCTATTTCTTTCATTTATTGAGTTATTGGGATGTATTTTGTGTTTTGGGGGGGCTGCATCAAGGGAGGCATATTCAATTTCACTGTACACAAGTTGTACATTGACAATGATTTGATATTTCTGTTCTATTATATAATATTAATATATAATGATAACATTAATATGACATAAGTATTTATTCATTCTCCTTAGAAATTGTTGCTTACAACTGTTACAAAAATAATATAACAAATAAGTTACAGTGTAATTTGTTGCATACAATGAAAATGTATGCATGTTGCACACATTTACAATCTAACTTTTAAGAATAATAATTTATGAATCTTATTGATATCTTTTTACGTGTATGAGACAATACATCTATGTTAATTATAGATGAAATAATATAATATAGTTAAGTGTGTATACATTTCCCCAAAACTATTTGCAAGAATCCGAATATGTCTACTTAGTATTGAACTAATTACATTGAAAAAATACAATTATGTATTTAAATACTAGATTATTGATTATTCTGTTTTAAGTAGTAGGGTAATTTTTTACCTGTCTTAAATAAATGATTATTTTTTTAAAAAAAATTGCTTGATATTGCATAATGTAGCATATTTATTTATTTACTTTTTATTCGTGAATTGCTAACTCTGATGGGCTCTTGACAGTTTATAAACACTTAAAACTAAAGTACATTTTACAAATACAAATATTTGTTTAAGTTGAATAATAAATAAAACATTGATAAAATAATAATCATAAGCACTGAATCATGCACACTTTCATATAATATAATTTGGGAAGACAGAGAAGATGTATAACAGGTTATCAGCTTAACCTAAATACCTGTCCTAAATATAATATTTCCTGCAGTAGCAATCACTTTTATTATGTTTGGACAATATTTATTCGTTTCTTTGTTTTTTATTTAATAAAATGTGTGGCCTATTTGTAATCCAAGTTTATCCCAAGTATGCTCAAACTGTTTTTAGTATACCTCTAATTTGTAAGCACAGTAGATTTGATTTAGTATTTCCAAAATGACATAATAGTACTTAAATTAAAAACAAGCTACAAGAATAATGACCCATTAATGTGATACACACTTGGGAAGCCTGTATCTGAAGACATTCATCACCAGGCCATAAAAGACTGCAGTCCTCTGGATTCAGTTGAGTTTTAATCGTATAATCAATAAAAATGTGAAGTTATGTAAATAATCCTGGAAAGAGTTTTCGTATAACTCAGACTGATTGCCTTTAATGGTGAAATATTAGTTTTTCCTATGAGACTACTTTGGAAGAAATATCAGCTCGCTGATTGCCTTGTCTTTCAGATAATTCTTTAGCACTTAAATTAGTTAATAAAGTATTATATTGAGCTAAAACTAATTTTCTAATTTTTCTGGTTGATATATATTTCTATTTCTATATATTTATCTGGTTGAACATTAATTGTTTATATGGTGGCTTTAAATGTTTTTTTATTTGCACATTGCTGTGTTTGCTTACTACTAATAGTTTAATTTTATTCTTTAACTATCAAATAAACAAACATTTCTTGGAGAATTAACCTTCCTTCCTTCCTTCCTTCCTTTGTTATTGCAAAAATCCATTAGTTATATGGAAGATTAAATTCTAGGAACAAAATTTAAAAAATATGTGCATTATTTCAGAAATAATATTGTTTATTTTATATTACAGAATAATATAAATGCGTTGGACACTTGAAAAGCTATAATGAGATAGAAAAAATCAGGAGTGGGATTCAATTTTTTTAACAACTGGTTCTGTGGGTGTGGCTTAATTTGTGGGTGTGGCTGGGATAGGCTGGGCATGGCTTGGTGGTCACGTGACTGGCTGGAGGTGGCTTGGTGGCCATGTGAGTGGGTGGGTGTGGCTAAGTGACCATGTGATTGGCAAATCAAATACAAGTGGTCCTTGCATAATGGCCGATTGTTAGCAAGTGTTCTAATTTATGACTGATCTCCCCAGAGCTACTTGACCGATTTTTTGAGTTTTGACAGTCATGCACACACACAAGCACTCCCTTCTAACCCTGCTGGAGCAGGGATTGGACTAGAAGATGACCTCTGAGATTACAGGCCAGCCCGAGATTGCTGTTCTGTTTCAAAGAGTCTTCTGAAGCCAGGGTTTGTGTCCTTTCTTCCTTTATTTCCTCTCTCCCTCCCTCCATGCATTTATCTTTCCATCCATATATCTCATTCACTTTATCCTCTCTTTCTTTCTTTCTTTCTTTCTTTCTTTCTTTCTTTCTTTCTTTCTTTCTTTCTTTCTTTCT
>BLBF01000006.1:53131074-53161808 GCA_015471245.1 Laticauda colubrina | reverse complement strand
TTTTTACTGTATGTTAATAAACATACAAGCTTAGCTCACTCATTTATCTGTGTGCCTATCTGACTAACGCTGCACATTCTGTTTAGCTTGTCTACCTAACCCTGGTTGGGGAACCCAGGCTTAACAGTCTGTGTTTATCTGTTTGTATGTGGAGTCTTGGAATAGGTCTGTCAATTTTGTTTCATAGTCTTTTCTGAATATAGTTGTATTCATAAGAAAGTATATCTGTGAAGTGGTATTCGCTGATTATGGATGGTTTCAAATCATGCTTTTTAAAGGACCATCAAACTTTGATGAAGCAATATTTGTGTTCATTTGTAGGATGTTATGTGTTATGAGTAATTAATCTGGATACCCCCTCTTTCTGTATTTTTTTTTAATCAGTATTACGGGATGATTTCCGCCAAAATCCTACAGATGTTGTTGTGGCTGCAGGTGAACCAGCTATCTTAGAGTGCCAACCTCCTCGAGGACATCCTGAACCCACTATCTACTGGAAAAAAGACAAAATCCGAATAGATGATAGAGAAGAGAGAATAAGTGTAAGTAGAACATACAATGCTAAATCTATGTCACCACATTATTAAAAGATGTTGAAACTCTAGAAAAAGTACAGAGAAGATCAACCAGGATGATTAGGGGACTGGAGACTAAAACATATGAAGAACGGTTACAGGAACTGGACATGGCTAGTCTCGTGAAGGGAAGGACCAGGGAAGACATGATAGCAGTCTTCCAATATTTGAGGGACTGCCACAGAATGGAATGGGTCAAGCTATGTTCTAAAGCACCTGTAGATCAGACAAGGAATAATGGGTGGAAACTGAACAAGGAGAGATTTAACCTGGAAATAAGGAGAAACTTTCTGACAGTGAGAACAATCAACCAATGGAATAGTTTGCCCTCAGAAGTTGAGACCTTCAAGAAGAGATTGGACTGCCATTTGTCAGAAATGGTATAAGGTCTCCCGCTTGGGTGGGGGGGGGTGGACTAGATGACCTATAAGGTCCCTTCCAACTCTGATTATCTGTAATCTGTTATGTGAATTAGAATAGAATGATGTTTCAGCATAAATGTGCAGATCCAAGCAGTGTGATCTTTTGTGAAAATGTTGTCAATGTACAGATTTTCTAAGTGCTAATATTTTTTAGTATGCCAAGTATGCCCTTAATCACTTGGAGAAACACAGTCAGTTTAGGCCATAAACTTTCAGTTTTGCTTTTTACATCTTGATGCTTTGTGATTTTCTTTCTCTGTCTTTTATTCTGTCATTCCTCTGATAACGCCACATCAATTTTCAACAACAGTTATAGCTAGCTGATTTTTTAGGAGCTAAGACTTTAATTTCCCCGAGACTATGGGTTCTAGTCGCATTAAAGCTGGCTGGCTTTGGTTCGGTCACTGTCAGCCCATGACATTGGGTTCAGGCAACAAACCATTCCTATTGCAATCAATGGATCAACATTTGGTCAGACTGGATTTGGCATTTTTGTTCACCTATTGAGTCCTTCCCAAGAACCTGGGATAGGCAGATGTGGATGTTTGATAAAAATTATTACAAGTAAAGCCTCCTTTTGCAATTGATTGATGGTGAATTTGAATGATGTTCAAGTTGTCCTCCAATTGTTTTGGGATTGCACCTAAGGCGTCTATTAGTATTAGTACGACTATCTTTGCTTTCTTTTGCCACAGTCATTCTATTTCTATTGGCAGGTCTTTGTATTTTGTCATTTTCTCCAGTTCTTTATCATCTTTTCTGCTGTCTCCAGGTACTGCCATGTTCACTATGTAGACTTTTTTATTTTTCTGATTGGTGATTTTTAAGCCTAGCAAGTTATGTGGCAGGTCTTGACTGTTTGAATTCTAAAGTCCTAGAGCACTTTTTTCTTTTGTGTTTACCCACTTGTCATGATTATTTTTTCCTTCAAATGCACAGTCTTCTATATTTAAATGAAATTAAAATTAAGCACTATTGCTGTTTTTTATTCTTTTCTAAGTATCTCAGGGAAAATTTCATAGTGCATAACAAGTTATCTTTTCAACTTTTTTTTTTTAATAATAGATACGAAGTGGAAAGCTCATGATTTCAAATACAAGAAAGGGTGATGCTGGAATGTACACATGCGTCGGCACAAATATGGTGGGAGAACGGGACAGTGATCCTGCAGAACTAACTGTTTTTGGTAAAGGAATTCTAAAATATATTCATGTTTCTGTCAGCTGGCCCAGTCAATGTTATTTGAAAATTTTATTAAATAACAAGTGTCCTGATTTTTTTTTTTTAAACAGCTTTTTGCCTTTGCCCTGACAGCTAGATTTATAGCTAGATTTATAAATATAAATATGCCTTTATTAAACTGTTATATTTTACTCTTATATTTTTCTCTTGTACTGAGATAGTTCAAATATGTTACACTGGTATTAAAACATAATAAAGATATTATTATTACTTCAATTACTTTGTGCAAACTATTTCCCACAATGTCTAATGATAAAAGTCTAGGAATTAATTTTTAA
This sequence comes from Laticauda colubrina, assembly GCA_015471245.1. Taxonomy (NCBI): domain Eukaryota; kingdom Metazoa; phylum Chordata; class Lepidosauria; order Squamata; family Elapidae; genus Laticauda; species Laticauda colubrina. Next base: position 53,159,291 of record BLBF01000006.1, on the reverse strand, counting down.
AATATAAAAACACAAAAATGAAATAAAAAAGATATTTTCAATCAACTTCTTATATTGGTTCCTGTTAGAAAATTATAAAATGTATTTGATAAAGTATTATTCAGCTGATAGAAATTTCAAATTCTATTATTTATTAATATTAGTACTTTCCTGTACTGCAATGCCATGCCATGCCATGCCATTTTATTCTATCTGTTCTTTCCATAACTCCTAGAAAAAAATATTTGTAACCCTGTAGGGAACTGAATCTGTAGTTTATCTGTACTAATTCTGAAAAATGTCTGTCTCAAATAGCTAAGTTTTATGATCATTTTTCTTTTGGCATTTTATATTGCTTTCAATTCCTTACTTTAGAAAACTATTCTTATAAATAATAACCATGTTCTAAAAATAAACTTGAAAAAGAAATTAAGGTTTTCTGGATACAGAACCAATGCAGAACAAAGTTATTAAATAAAATTTACGGAAAATGCATAGAAAATTCTAATAGAAGAAAGTGAAGCTGCTGAATATTAAATGTATACGTTATTTTTTTACATAATAGCTTTTAGATATTTGCAGGAAATATTCCTTTATTTTGGTTTTAAAATGTTTGCTACCAGTGTCTAAAATTAATTCTAGCATATCACTTGGAACTGGTATCTAGGTCACCATACAAGGAATTTAGCTTGAGGCATAGCCTCTGGTAAAAATGGGTAACAGAAAATAAAACGTAATCAGGAGCTCAGTGAATATACCGTATATGCAGGAAGAATAAAATTACAATTTCATATGAAGAAGAATTTATGAAGAAGTTTTCATAATTAAGTTTGGCATACTTTAAATAATCATAGATAGGTATATAACTAGGTAAATTGAAATATATTGTTTTTATCCACATGGGCATTAGCCAGGGCATTTTGCCAATAAAATCTCAGCTCCATCCAGTCACGCCAACTCTACCCAAAATTAAGAGATTACTGTATCATAAAAAGAGAGTTAGTGATATCATCATTGCAAGTTAATATTGAAATAAAACTGCATGAGTTTTCCTTTGTGTTAACAAGAAGCATTTCCATTCTCAGTAATACTGAGATAATTGTTATTGTAGTTGATGTTTAGATTTAATCAGCGTAAACTCATTAAAATCAATGTTGAGCAATTTTGTTGCTGAAAGGATAGTTAAATCTATACTCCAAATGTATTTTGTAGGTATTCATAATATTTTGTAGTGTTTGCTTTAAAGATAAAAAGTTTTGAATTTTTCAGATTTTTTATAGCTTAAAGAAAATATGTGCATTTAAGTACACATTAGTTTTGATTCAAAGCATATCATTTATGTTGCTTTTATTCACAAATAATATTCTGTTCTTAAACTTGCCATTTTTTAAAAGGAAAGATTGAGTGCATGAAACATCTTCTGCCACATTATTTCCTTGGCATGCAAGATATTGCCAGAGTTTACTTAAGTGTATGAAATTAGATATTCTGATCTGTGGTTTTGTACTATGTATATTTCTGTTTCTATATGACAACATTCAGCCACAGCATCCATACATTCACTCAAAAGTTTCTGCCAGCTTTCAGAAGCAACTTGTTCGTGATCATGGGAGCTTGGTGTAGGGGAGACCTGGTTAGGTTTAGAGGAGAAACTGACAAATAATAGTTGTCCCACATATCAGAGTGAAATTATATAATTATATGTAATTCTGCATACCGGAACAAAAAATATAAATAATAGAAGCTTCATTTGATCTGAGATAAAAATCCACAGCCATTTGCTTAGATCCTATTCATTAAACATTGACAGTTCAGTTTAGTTGTAATTTTACTCTTTCCTTTTATTTGAGTTACATGAAAGGACCACATATTCAAATTAATGAGAAAGAATTAAGTAATTAAATAAGTAAAATAAATAATGATATTTCATCTTCCAAAGTGAAAGTGATATTATTGGGTTAGCAATTTTTGACAAATGTTGTATTCAATACTATACATATGTATTATCTCATGATTGTCAGGTGCCGTTAATACCCTAAACTTTGTTATACAGGTACTCCTCATAATCAGTTGCTTAGTGACTGTATGAAGTTGTGGTAGATAACTTCAGAGCTATTTATAACTCAGTCCCAAAGTTATGACCATTGCAATGCCCCACAGTTGCTTGGGTTTATGACCAACTGCAGGGATGCTGCAGTGCCCCAATAACGATATCAACCATATTAGGAGAGAATTGGCTCTCACAAGGCAAGTGATTATGTCAGCATTTCACCTAATGGATATCATGACTTCCGATCCTAATGGGCAGGCTCCTTTACATTTGTAGTCAAGGATTACCTACATATGTTAATAAAATATATGAGACAAATTGGTATAAAACTTATTTATAGCAAGCCAGAGTCCATATGACTGACAAAATGATCTCTTCTGATCTCTTTTATATGCATTTCTTCTCTAAGACTTTTATTATTTAACATAGAAACATTTTGGGAGATAGTAAGATATATTTATTTATCTATAATCTAAAAAAAATCCTTCATTTAATATAGAATATATGTCTTCATTTTAATTTGCATTCTGAAAATTATGATTGTAATGATGCTACTCAAATTTACAGATACATTATTTATTTATTAATAGAAAAAACTTTTCAGCATTTTTTGAAATTAGTATTATTGCACTATAAAAATAGCATACTTTACTTTGGATATACCAGAGAATTGACTCTTTTTATCCAATGAGGGACTAACATTGTAAAAATGTTGTGTATTTGATTTAAATCTAGTTGATATTGTTGTATGTACATGTACAATAGGTGCTTTTGAATATTCAAATCCCTTCAGTTTTCCTGGCAACATTTTCAGAAATGGTTTAACCTTGCCTTCTTCTGAGAATGAGTGGCATAAAGTCATTCAGCTGAGTTCTTATCTAAGGCAGAATTAGAATTCACAGTTTTCTAGCCCAGTACCTTTAATCAATGTAGCAAATTGGCTATTAATATTATATAAATATTTTTAATTGAATTACATTATTCTAAACATTTTATTCATAAATTGAATAAGGGAATAATCATGTTGTATGACTAATAAGTACAAAAGAATCAATAACTTACATATTCTTCCCTAACAATAGGCAAAATGTAGAAATGATGTACAAATTCAATAATGAGTATTTGTGTGGAATATGAAGTCATGTATGCATTTATTTATTTATTTATTTATTTATTTATTTAATTATTTATTTTGTACCTTATCACAATCTGTTTGACTCTCAGGGACTTACATGATATGAAAAAGAAAAAAAAGAAGGCATTCATGATACAATATAAAACACTCACTTATTTGTATAGAAAACATAAATCTGGGAAACACTAAAATACCAACTCATTAAAATTAAATAAAAACTTGGCCCAAGCAGGTTAAACATTAGACTTCATAGCTGTTAATGAGAATAGAGAAATGTTTTAATAAATCACTTGGCAATAAATTTATTCTGGGCTGGACTATTTTCAATATTTGAAATGAAACATAGCTATCTTACTTAATGTGGAATTCTTGTTTTCAAGAACGACCCACATTTCTGAGAAGACCAATCAACCAAGTGGTTTTGGAAGAAGATGTTGTTGAGTTTAGATGCCAAGTACAAGGTGATCCTCAGCCATCAATTCGCTGGAAGAAAGATGACATCGATTTGCCAAGAGGAAGGTAAGAAAAATGCTAATTATTCATAGGGCTTTTAGGATTGCCACACTTATTCATATGAAATATTATTAATCAGTAAAAAGCAAATTGGTTAAAAGTATTCTATTATTTATTTACTTCTATTTTTAAGAACATGTGTTCTTAAGGAAATACAGTTTGGTAATTAGGGATATTTACCCCTTAAGCAATAATTCTTAAGATCGCAGGCCCAGAACACCCAGAAATTTCATCAGTAAAATGTGATGGTTAAAAATGATTGATTGTAGGGTTAATGCAAAGTTCACTTATGTTTATGAGTTTAGGAATGTAAAGGAAAGAACAAAAGCCAGTTTGGTGTAATGCTTAAGACACCAAACAAGAAAACTGTGAGAATGGGAGTTCTGGTTCTGCCTTAAGCATAAAGCCAGTTGAGTGGCCAGTCACTCTCTCTCCCTCAGCCTACGATGTTAATGTCAAACCATTTCCCAAAAGCCAAGAAAACTGCAAGGGTTTGTCCAGGCAGTCTCCAGGAATCAAAAATTATTCAAAGATACATACATACAATGAACACATCTCTAATGCCAATCTGAGAAATGTGAATGAAAAGTCATATATCACTTGAAGTCTTACTGTCTAACAGCACACCAGGAGTATGAACTGAAGCAGAAAATGTTACTTAACCTTACAGTAAAGGAATATGATCTCTGTCCTCCTTTATGTCAATCTTGCATTTTATTCATTATTTTTAGATTTACTACATAATTACACTAAAATTTAATAATTTAATTTAGAAAAATGTTTGGATCAGATGTGATATTAGCTTGACTGCATTAAGTAAAATAATACAAGTAAGACATAATCTAGAGAATGTTTATTGCTATGTCACTTGAAAAAATATACTTAAATAAATTACACATTGTAAATAAATAAAGTATTCAAATTAGCCAATCCTACATAACTAATTTTCCTGAACATTCTATACAAGCATGGAAAATACTTTTGGAAAATGCAGTGTTAATAAAAGCATAGTGTAAAGGATATAATATTTATAATGGAGCATGCTCTTACTACTTTCTAGACATATAGCTGTTTCATTTTATAACCTCATCTTCAATATGTTCATACCTGGATATTTGTTTCCAAACCTTGTAAAGCTAATTTTAAAAACTAGTGGTTTTAAATTTCTGTTTGATTGGGGATTTAAAGCTTTTTTAAAAAAAATGGATATGGTTGTATCAATTCTTTCCTTCCTGCCAGAAGTGCAATGCTATGAAATTCCTGTTTTCTATGAACTTCTTACAAATTCAGGATCTGCTGTTTTGGGTCAACCAAGTGTTGATCCAATGATTGCAATGAATGGCTTGTTGCCTGAACCTAATGTCATTGGCTGTCAGTGACTGAACCAAAGCCAGCCAGCTCTAATGAGACTAGAACTCATAGTCTCCTGGACTAAACTATCATTTATTTATCTGTCTGTCCATCCATCTACATACATACATACAATTGATGCCCTTGGTTTATCCTAAAAACTGTGAATAAACAATAATGTCTCCAAGTATCTGAGAGCAAGCAAAAGAAAAAACAAGTTCAAAATATAAGAAAGCAGATTTTGATTGAGCCTTAGGACAGATTTCATAATAATAATTACTCTTCAACAATAGAACTGACAGTCTCATTATTTAATGCTTTTCACTAGTTCCTTTACCAGTTCAACTACTTAAAGAGATACTGCATGGCTCTCTACTAGGCAAGGATCCATAGTAGATTCCTGCATTGGGAAGGATTCCAACCATTGCATTATGAAATGGAATGCAATACTAAAAGCATTTTGAAAATGTAAAATGAACAAAATGAATATTGATGAGTTTTCAGTGATTTATTATTATGACTAGTTTTCTTCTTTAATGTGTGTTTGACACATTTATACTGAGGGGCAATGAATTCTATAAATGATGGGAAAGTATTTGTAATTACTTCCTGTTAAATACAACCTGACTTATATGTTGAATGTGCCACTTTATTTAAGCTTAGATACAGAACCAATATTACAGACTAAAATATTTGGTGTGGAGATGGCATTTCCTTGGCTTAACATTTAATAACATTTGACTACAGTTTGTACAGCACTTCATGTTTTCTAATTTGTAGCAAAGCCTAAGAGACCATCTGCATAACTCTAATTATGTAGCAAGTAATATAGGGTTTTTCCCCTTAGAAATAAAATACTTTTAGTTACAGATTGGAATGTATGAAATTCTCTAATAACAATTTACATGGAACATGATATCAAGGCTAGTTTTGTGAGACTGAAATAATGTACAGAAAGAATGAATGTGTCAGTTTCCTTAATATATATCCTTAAAGTATCTATTTTATGGGAGGTTGGATATTCTTGCTCTGAGCAGCTGGCTCAGTAAATACCTCTTTAATGAAATTACAATTGGTATTTGTGTGTTGGATATGTAGATATTTCATATTAACTGACAAGAGAACTGAAGGTAGCAACAGCTATAAACTACCAGCAGGAAAGAGCCATTTCTTTAAATTTATTCTCTGTAGTGCAATAAATAGAACAATGCAAGAAAACATGGTAAACTAAAAATAATATGCAACTTGCCCTGCTTTTACAATGAAATGTTATGTTGCTAAAAAATTCTTTTGGTAACCTAAGAACCAGTTCTGTTTTAATGGAAAATTAAGAAAAAATCTCTGGTCTCATTTTGCTTTGGCAAATATATTTTTTCTGGGAATGGAAAACGATAAAGTGAAATGAACATTATCACTAGTTAACTTGATAAACAAAGTTCCTATCGTTAATGTCATAAGAAATTCTGCATTACCCATCTAAACTATTTGCATTTCCTGTTGCTTTTCACCAGGCAATGTACCCAAAATAGCATATTGTTATTATTTCTACCTCCTCCTCTACAAGTGAAACAAAATGAAGATTCTTATTATCGAGTCATTTTTTTGTTTTTGTTTCAATTAATAATATAAATGGTACTGTATCTACCTCTATCTGTTCTAACATGCTGGAATTTTTAGTGATAATTTCCAAGAAAAGAACCCTGATAAATGTAAGTTGTGGGATTTAGCACTTCATTTATTTCCATGGTGATAAGACAGAAATTTGGGATTCACTTTTGAAATCCAGCATTTCATACAATAAAATTTGTCCTACTTTGTTCCTCTATGGCTTGATGCTTGAATTCAGTAAGCAATACACCCACAGCCTAAAAGAAAGGGTAAATAGACATTTAGCTTGAAAGTGATATAATGCATTATTTATGCCAAGAGATGGGATCTAGCCATTGCTGTCATTATTTGATGAGCTGTAGATCAGTTATAGGGTCCTTTATTTGTTTTTATACTAAATAGAGACATTCATATTGGCATATTTCTTGATTTTTTTAATAACCTTCAATACAATCATGGTGTTCTCTGCAACAATCATGGTGTTAGGAGTGGGAGGCATGGAGTTTTGGTGATTCTACAAGTTCCTCTATGTGCTATAAATATTCTTTTGCAGTGTTTCAAGGCAGTGGGAAGAGGAGGCTCAGGTTTAGGTCAACCTTGGCAAAATGAAATAGCTATCAATTTTGTCGTCGTCCCTCCCGTCAGGAGCTAGGCCTTATTATATTTGACTATGAATGGAGTAGCATTCTCCTAATAATTTACACATAAATTAGAAAAAAATGTTTTTCTGTATGATATAAAGGAATTAATGTTGATCACATGAGCAGATTTTCAGTTTAAATTAATAATGAGAAATGTTAAATGAAGGCTGGATAATTTTTTTTTCTACTATTAAACATAGCTCTTTAAAACATTTTGTCTTGATGAACCTATACTGTTTTCAGTTTTTCAGCAGTATACATCAAGGAGATTTATTTCTTTTATGAAATGAATAGCATAGGTCAGAGAATGTTGTTAAAACCTTGACAATAGAAGGGACAAAGCTAATATATTATATCTATGTTTGTGTGTGATGGAATGTCAGAAAATATATATTGTCAGATATAGTTTACACTGAATTAACCTGACAGCTTCTAACAGTGTAGTGGCTAAGGAAGAATCTTCAATTTGATATATTATCTTTGGTTAATAGAAAATTAATAGTAGAAGGCATGTTCATTTTATTTGGAAATGGTTATTAAAAAGAAATGCTGATGTTGAAAATTTTACCATTTCTTGCCTGATTTAACCATTAGTCATTGCTTATTAAAAGAAAAAACAGGAGCAGAGTCTTTTATTTTCTTCAAAGAAAATTCACTACTGTGCTTTATAAACTGAGATCCTGGGAGGTTTGAAATTCCAGTGCTTAAGGGCTGAATTACAATATCAAAAAAGTAATACAGGCTTTCAGAAGAATGTGCTTCTAAGAGGATTGAAAAAATAGTTATGCTTTCACTGTAATTTGGAATTTGCAGTGAAGATAACAGAAACCTCCATACAAATTATTTTATGAAAACATTCTTTGGTATTGTTTCTAAAACTCTGCTAATCAGCATATTATTGATGAAAGCATGATTTCTAAAGTGTATAAATATAATGGTAGTATATGGATGTGAGCTTTCTATTGGTTCGTTGTCCATTTGTAATAATATTAACAAATATTATCTTCAATATTTTATGCTTTTAAATTATTTTCTTCCCTTGTTCACAATACATGTTGTTTGCTAAAACAATTATATGAAAATATTAATTGCATTTATATATTAAAACTCATACAGTGTGCAGTTTTCAAAATTGGCTTGTTAATATTTTTCCCAAATCATGACCCTAATGGGATTTTTGGCTAACAACCCTGCTTTTTATATTTTAATACTTTCCAGTCATTTTTTAAAAGAAGTATAGCTTGACAATATTTGCCCGACTCTTAAATTATACTTAAATAGTTCCATACATGGGAAAAATTCTTATGCAAAATTTTATAATGTTTTAAAATCAAGTAACTAAGGCTATGTTGGCTATTACCTATATTTTATGTTGTCTGATAGTACTGTATATATTAATTCAAATAAATTTAATGTCCAATTATGTACAAGTAAGTTTCCTTGAAATCAATACTTTTCTTAGCAATTTTATGTAATAGCAATGAGGTTTTTTTTTCAAAACAGAAGTTTTTGACCACAAATTCCATGGTTCATGATGTTGAAAGAAAATAAATCAGAAAAATGACTTGAAAAACAAAACTATAATTTCCTGGAAGCTTTTCAGTTGCATCTAGTTGCCACCCAAATAAATAAAAAATGGTTATCTTTGCTCTCATAAGAGTAACTATCGACTGCGTACACAAAGACACACAAAATCAGGAATATATATTTAGGAAGAATAGAGGTGTTCTAAGAAAAACAGTTCAGTTGTATAGTTCAGAGTACAATACTCACTCAATTCTGCCTATCAATCCTCCAAGGACCAGCCTAGGATACCACAATTACATATGCTATTACTATTTTTTATAGAATTGTAGTAACAGAATCTTGCAATTCTGAATTTTCAATGCCCCCTTCTTTCTTCCATCTTGTGAGAACTAGAAATAGTCTTGTCTAAGATGCTTATTTCAGTTACGGATTTGACTGGGACCAGGGGTAGGATTCTACCAGTTCAGCCCAGTTCTATAGAACTGGTAGGTCTGAAAAGCAGCTGACACCGAACCAGTTCACTGCAATGATCTTCTGGTCTTCTCTTTGGCACAACCACCCACCTGAGCTCTAGGCTGTGCTTTATTCCCTGCTTTTCCCTCATCAGCTGCTTTGCATAGCACAGCTGAGTGCCACTTATCAGCTCGAGAAGGTGAATGCTTGCCAGAGCTGGTAGTTTGTAAATTGTGTGCAAGCGCACACAAAGCAGGTTTTCACCAAACGGGTTGTTATGCCGTTAGGCTCCCACCCCTGCCTGGGACTCCGATTTCTTTTCTTTCTGACCAAAAATATACAATAACATATATCTTTGCATATTATTTTTTAAATTTGCAATTACATTCCATTTAGTAAAAATTTCCTTAAATTCATATTTTAATTCAAGACTTTTTATATTCATGTTTTTTAAATATCCAGTTTCTTGCAGGCATTTATAAATTTAAAAACTAAGAAAAAATTCAGAAGAAATATATGAAAGACAAAGTTAGTTTGGTTGTGTATATGATTGTGTACATATGACCAAGGCCAGTGCTGGTTTTGAAAAGCTTTTTCTGCATTATCTATTCTTGTTATCTCAATTTACTATTATTTATTGTATATTAAATATAATTATCTCATTTATTCTTCAAATAATGTAATGAAAAATCTAGACTTTTTCTGATGCTGTTTTATTTGAGCACTTGCCACTACACATTATCACTGCATGATTGTAAAATTATTTTACCATTTTAGATGTTGTATTTTTCATTATTCACAAGGTATAACATTAATAACCATAAATAATAGAATACAAACCATCATTCTGTAAAGGAGCTCTACAGATGACCAACCTTGTTCTAAGCTGCTGAAATATAATTGAAAACTGTAAAACAAATACGTGTTTTTAAAAAAGACTAACATGCTTAATATTTTCATAAAACTTAATTAGTACAATCAGTCATGAATAACTAAATTTGATGTAATGTCTAAATTCATAAAATGAATAAAAGGAAATTGGTTCCTTGGTTTCCTCACAAATTAAGCTGTATTATTCCCTTTAACAGTTAAAGTACCACGTTCTATGAAACAGGCTCCTAAAATTTGTTATTTTAAATATTATCCTCACAGAATTGCAATTAATCTGTATTACAATACGTGAAACATAAACAGAATGAATGAACAAACTACTTAGCTTCCAATTTCTACATGTGTTTGTTTTTGTAAGTCTTCTACAATATCTCCACTTGTTATGGCAATCTTGTTTGCTTTTGTGTATGTCAGATAAGCCTATTCCTGTTAATTTTTAATTAGAATTTGTCTTGTTATTGTTCATATTACATATCACAATGTCCTGATAGTATTGTCCTGTTAGCATTCCATGGAATTATTTCCCCAGCTTTATCAATATCTTAAGTCATACTTTCCAACCCATATCTCATTTGTTGATTCATTCTGACTCCTGTTATATTCACTATGGTTTGGTTTCTTTGATTTTAAAGCCTCACTTTATTCCCTTTAAAAATTTCTATTCTTTCTAGAGTGGCTGAATACTAGAGTGGCTGCATATGAACCAAGCACTTTTACTCTTAACTAAAGCAATAACAGATTATAATGTACTTCTAATTCAATGTTCAAAATTGAAAATATTTGGTGGGCATATGTAAATATGACATCATCGATAGTTGATCATTAAGTTTCACATGCTGTTACATAGTTGGTAAGTTTGGGAGAATAAAAATTAGAATATCTCTGCTCAGGGAAGAACAGAATCCACCCTTTATAACAGGGGTGTTAAACTCAAGGCCCACAGGACAGATCCTCCCTGCAGGGTACTTAAATCTGACCCATGGCGCCTCTGGCAGCCAAAAGAGGGCACAGGGGCATGCGTGGCCCCCTATGCCTCATTTTCTTCCTGAATGGCCTCCTGCAGCACTCTGCCAGCCCAAATGGGGCACGGGTGGTCTCACGCATCCCCAGTGCCCCATTTTGGCCAGTAGGGTTCTACAGGAGGCGTCTGTCCCATCTCCCTTCTGCCGACCTTTGGAGGAGAACTACAATGCTGATCCAGCCCTTGAAGAAATCCAGTTTGACACCCCTGCTTTACAATGATAGCTTTTAAGGCTAGCAATAGGAAGCACACCATTTCAATTGTGATTTATATTTTAATAAAAATGTGAGGTGTTTTTTTAAGAAGAACCTGCACATTAAGATAACCTGATGCCCTGGGAAAATAATAATAACATATTTTTTTGCAGGAAAATCCATGATTCATATTGACCTTAAACCAAATAATTTGAGAAAAATAGAATACAAACTTTAGAAACTTTAAATTACTCCTATTAATGTAAAAAAAGTTAATAATAAAAATAACTTTTTATTTCTTGAAAGCTATCATAGTATAAATTGGCCCAATCTGGTCTCATTTTCAGTGTAGCAAATAGGAAATTATGTGAAATTGTATATACACAAATAAAGCTAGATGAATATTATGTAAACCCATATTTTAAAATTAATATAGCATTCAAATAATTGTTTATAATAAAGCATCTCGTTTATAAAAAAAATTTAAAAATAATTTTCCTTAAAGACATGCTATAATGTATTTTGTTGAGAACATTTAGCATATATAGAAATCTTACAGATCTTACTTTTACTGTGCTTGCTTAAAATCTAAAATGCCCCTTAATGTGACTAAGTTATTACAGAGCTGAGATATTTTGATAGGTATATTTCATATTCATCAGATCAGAATAAAACTTAGGATATTATATTCTGATAATAGTGCTATCTGATTATAGTGGTTTAGAACAAGGACAGTATAAGTGATATTCCTAATATAACTTTAATGTGACATGAACACAGCCATGCTAATTTTATAGCTGTAAAACTTTAAGTAATACATGGTTCAGTAAAAGTGTCATGAAGATTAATTTTTAGTGGAATTATGTCATTTCATATAATGAATTATCTTCTAGAGATGTTTCTGTGTTAGAATAATGATGACAGCATTCCAGGTGAAAAATTAAACTTGGTATAAATTCTCTTTTCTATTCTAAAAGCAGATATGATATCAAAGATGATTATACTTTGCGTATTAAAAAGGCTATGAGCTCAGATGAAGGAACATACACATGCATAACTGAAAACAGAGTTGGAAAAGTTGAATCATCTGCAACTCTTACAGTTCGAGGTGAGTTCTGAACTATATAAAACATATAACTACATATAACATAGTCGGACATATCATTTGGTGGCTGAAGATTAGATTCTAAGATTTAGAATATAGGATACAATTGTATTTAAATAACTAGCTCTTACTTGTAGCTTACTTTGATCACTGATAGTACTTATCAAGAATATCACGCAGAAAAGCTTTTTTTTTTGACATTTATACACTTTCTGATGATTAAAAATAGATTTTGATGCCATTACATTTATTATAGCAGAAGAAAGTTCTTAAAACTTATGAAACCTCTTTTGTTACTGTAATCCCAAGAGACAATAAAAAGAGCTTTATATTTTTATAAGCATTACATAATTAAGTTCCTGTACATTTTTTTCTTGGAAATCTTATAAATAAGGAAATTGAAGAAAAAAGTTCACAATTTCACATTTAAATGAAACAGTAGCAAATACAGCTGACATCATTCATATATCTCCTTATCCAAATGAAGTTCCAGTACTGTTGTGAAAAAATTAAGAATAGATATATATACAAGAGTTTATAGTTTTCTTCATTACAGCTGACCACGCAGCAACAGGTGACTATAAAGCCACTCATCAAGAAATGTGAGCTTTTATTTTTCACAGTAAATTTAATATATCAGACTAGTACAATATATAAAGAATCAAGAAAGAATTAGATGAATGTATGAGGAAGGAGTCAAAATGTGGTGATATGAGACTGCTATACTACATATATGTATCAACACAGTTCAGATAAGGGAATGTAGATCTTTTTTTGATGTAGAAAAAGAAGTAAAAAATATCAAGGTACGCAAAAGGAAGGGCCAATAGACAGTATATTGTATAAAATACAATAGATAGTATATTATATAAATTACAATAAATTATTGAATTGGTTGCCATTTTTTTCAAACACTTGTTATTTTTTATGATGTGTGACTTTTGAAAATTCATAAGTACAGTAACTTTTTTTGGATTTTTTTTTAACAAAATACAGTATCTATTGTGATTGCCTGTGGATTCTGATTTTTGGCCATATATAAAACAAGATGGTTTTACAACCTGATATGTATATAAGAGACACTTTTATTATATAAGGGATACTGAAGAACAAAATATTTGTGGAGATTTCATATTTTCACTGTTAACCTAATCAATCTTGCATTCATATCATATTTTTTTAGAGGATATGTTCTGCTGAAATTCTATTCGTTCTCCTTTCGGTGTGTATTTTTCCCATTGCCAGCTGTGAACTTCATTGGTAATGAATGCAGCTGCAGGTCATTTTATAAATGGGTATACACACACAAACATAAAAATAGAAGTATAAAAAATAATGGGCATCATACAGACACTATTTCACATTTTAGCAGTATGTGCTAAAGATTTCACTAGAACTGCAGAAATTGTTTCATGAGTGGTTTTTCTCGTTTATCCTCATTATATCATACTGTATAAATTTACATGGTCTGCTTTATTAGAATATGGGTCAACTGATCTGAATGCCAGCTTTTATAATATGATTTAGTTAATTGATGAATTTGGATTAATTGTAAACATAAAGCATAAAACCTCTATTTTTTATACAGAGGTTTTTTTATAGAAAGAAAGGAAAAAATGAAAGAAAGGCATAATAATTCTGGCAGTGTGAAACTCCAGATTTTTTAAAATAGAGGTTTTATGCTTTATGTTTAGAATTAATAGTTTCCTATTATATTTAAACCTTATATAACAATGAATTGCCTCATACATTTCATGCAATCTTCAGAACAGGCATTAGTACTTTAAGAGTACAGTTCACTCTAATAAAAGCAAAACAATAAGGTAGAGTTTATATCTATAAATCTAAAGTATTTTAAGTCTAATCCAAATAAGTCATAGCAATTAATTCTTAAATAATACCGTTCCTTAAATCAGAGTTTACAAATCATGGAAATTGAAATAAACACAATTGCAGTTTTTTAGTGCGTGTTTTTGTCTGCTCTCTTTTTTGTATACATTTTATTTAGAGTAAGAGAATGATATGGGAATATAATTGAGAAGGATCCTTCAGCAGTGTCCAGATTTTCTGAATATAAAGGTTTTGTTTTTGTCTTTTGGCAAGCAATTAAATAATGAAGTTGAAATCCAAATTAGAATCCACCTTCTTTCTTCAAGTTCACCAGATTCTGTTAGCAAAAGTAATCTGGAAAATTTGTTTCATATTCCAAATGGAATTTCTCTTAAAAATCAAAACTTAATAAATTTCCGGTGTTTAATCTCTGTTTTAAATCCCTGTTTATTTTGTATGGTGATTTCTTTAACAACAATTACAGAGCTTTTATTGTTTTTGAATTATATTAATATTAAACCATGCCTTATAACATCGAAACTGCCAAATTATGAATTTTTCTTTTGAACAGTGCAATTTACTCCATGGAAAACATGCACAGGATAAAACTTGATTAGAAATGTAATAATTTTATGAATATAACTAATTAAATTTCATCTCTGAAGTATTTGGGCATCTTTGATTGCTCTGTGTCTTGTTCCATGAACTATACAGTTTTAAAGCTCTCGAAACATTAAACCTCTTTCATACATTCCTTGGCTCTGAGTTACTTCAAATAAAACCATGACATGCATACTTTTGACAGACAATACTGTTATGAAAAATAGTGACCGTAACAACTGAAGTGTGATTAGATGTACACAAATTAAGTTCTGCTTGGCAACAGTATATTATTTTCTTTCAAACTCTTAATCCTTTGGTATAGAAAGATACTAGAGAACATTATTCTTTTAGAAATATATACATATAATAATAGTAAGGTTAACTAATTTTAAACACTGTTGGTTTGACAATGTCTTAATTTAATTATAAATATATTGTAGCATCTCTTCTGAAAGTGGCAAGTCAGTCAAATATTCACACTGCAAATTTTAAAGTAATTATGGTCATATCATGTCAAAACATATCCATTTCTTGTATTTGACGTCTACAAAATTATAACTGAAAATGGTGTTTTATTGTGCAAATCATAAAGAAATTTTTTTAAACAATTAAAATAAGTAAAAGCTACACATTTCAAAGAAATTTATAAATTTATTTTGTGAAGCTTGACTAATGCAGCTGAATAATTTAATAATTAAGTATTTAATAATATTATCTGATTAATTCTTTAACTGCTTTGTTTCTTCTACAAAATGTTCCATGTAGACCTAAACTTGCCCTTCAATCAAATAAGAGCTGACACATAAGCCAAACACTGTTAATATGACAATCAAATGCCATGATAGACACCTGCTAAACTGAAGACACTCAAAGTTAACATATATTTGAAAGAAAAATATCCCATTAATCAGGTCCATTAAAAAAAAAAAAAAAGAATTACCTGACAGTATTTTCTGAAATTCTGTTAAAATCCTTTTGATCATTCAAAATTAGTTGTTTTGATTTTATCATCTCAATCAGTCAGTGAACATGGAAAAATGCATTTAATTTGTTACTAAAATATTATACATACACACAGATATTACTACATATTTACTACACATTTTCTTCAAAATCCTAGCTAGATATGGTTAAACGCCATTGGTGTTCAAGTCAAATACTGATGTTATTCCTTCTTTTCATTGGATTAATATCTTCCAATGTGTAAGTTTGGATTTAATAAAAGAAAATATGGAGGTTGAGCTGCTTTTCTTTAAATATTTGTAATGACATTTGATAATGTCATATGAACCTAACAAAAGAAGTAATCAGATCACTCATTCTATATAATTAAATTCTATGTATGTATTTCTTGATTCAGTTTTAAAATCATAAATAGTAGAAAGAAATTATTAATTATGGTTGCTATATATGAATAATGATCAGGTAATTATCCACATATAGCATAGCATTACACATCATGCATTCTGACAAATTCTTTTTTTTTCTTTAATTTTGTTACGTTTTCACCACACCATTGTAATATCTCCAGCTCGTCCTGTTGGTAAGTAGCCATCCTTCTATCCATTTTAGCATAATTTCATATAACTCTCCATCTTTCATTTATTATCATACAGATGTGTTTTAAAATAATTATTATGTCAACTCATAAAATATTTATATGGAGTTGCCAACAGAAAGGGAAGGGGAGCAGTGAGGCAGCTTGGAAACTGAAAGTGCATTCCATAAATAGTTTTCAAAGATAGTAACTAGGTGACTGAACTTTCTGCTGCACAAAATTGTAACTGGAGAACATGATTGATGATTCTTCGCTATGGATGTGTCCCATTGGAGAATATGAATTATGATACACCCAGGGGGTGGGGGGAAACCAGGATTAAGGGTGACAATGAATTATGTGTCTCAGAGTTGGCTATACCCAGGCAGTGCAGGACATTTTAACTCCCAATAAATCCTTTTGAAGTTTTGAAAGTTTGGCTTGAGACTCATGATTTGATTGGGGTAACTGCCAGAATCTTGACATATTAATTACTAAATAGAGAAGGAAAGAATTATTATTTACCTGTTTTCAAAGTTATTATACAGTAGAAAAATTAGAATAATGCAAGGACCTTAATAATTTGGTGTCATTTCTGAATCTGAACTGTTGCATAATAGAAATAATGAATACATTTTATTAAAAACCTGCAATCTAATTTGTAACCTCGCTGAAATAAATGAAATTATGTTCTTTGACTGTATCAGTAGTAATGTACTGGGAAAAAAATTAAAACAGCAGTGACTGGTATAAGTAGATTTATATTTTTGATGTTGTATTCTTTGAAAAAATACAAAAGTTATGTTTTAGCTGAAATGAATTTTATGTCTAATATTAAAGAAATATTTACATAGAAATTATTTAAGAATTGTTATTCATGTCATTTTTATTTGTATTAGAAATGCCAGTTATGTTCAGTATGCTATACAACAGAATATTGGTATGTTCTGTGAAATGACATTTCTAGAGATTGTTTTTTCAATTGTTAAATAACTATACCAATACTGAGAGGTTATAAAAATGTTGATATCATTACTTTTATTTTATAGGGTTTCAACTGAAATAAAAGAAGCTTTTTACTAATGTGTCAAATATTTATGTGTCCCTTGGTTGTATGTGATATGAAATACAGGATAGGTATAGTTTTAAAAGTTTTCATTCTGTCTGAGAGGAAAACAAAAGATCCAGACTTAATCATTGCTTCTTGTATTATTTTCATTTTCCAAAACCAAACATTAAAATTCAATTTTAAATCACTAATTATTGGTATAAATTATTAAATTAACCTTGCCTTCTCTATTAAAACAAATCATTTGTATCATATGTTACTGAATTTGTGTATGCAGTCAAACACAGTTCTGCCTGTCATTGATTGGGATTGTAATAGATTATGATTAATCTGTTTAATAATTAACACCTGACCTCTGTTTGTAAAACATAACTAATAACTATTTTCATTATTTCTGAGATATCTTTTTTTAACTTAAGCATTTAAATTATCTTCTATAGTTTACATTAGATAAATTCTGGAAATAGAGCATTCATTTATTTTCTCTCCATTGTTGTCCACTATTTTTCTCATTTTTCAGATTTTCAGATAAAATTTTTCAGATTTTCAGATAGACAAATTGATATCTTCATACACAGAAATTCTATTGCACTGTTTCTACCTGGTTTGTTTGTCCCAAATATAGTAGCAGTTATTGTCCTGCTTCAGGTTTCAATTGTACACTCACACACATTTGTTAAAGAAATTAACAGTTTACTCAAGTTCAAGGAGATATCAGCAGGCAATGAATGCAAATCAAAACAGACTCTCTGAATGAGCTTTCCTGGGGTGGTTTTGCATTCAACAGGAACATGCAGAATAATACTTAAAATCCAGTCCGGAGTTTCATCAGCCAGAGCAGAATGGTTAGTCAGTCCAGAGATCAAATTTTCACAAACAGAATCCAAATAACCATCATGTAACAACCAGCACTCAAACAATTTCAGTGAAGGATGATGGCTTAGGACTGCCTCTTAAATGAGGTTGCAGCAAGCTGTCTTTAAATAAGGGATTTTTTCTACATATTTAGACTGAGCACATGAGTTCTGAGCTGTGACGATCTACCCCTCTCCACAATTTCCTCCAACCTCAGTTGAGGGTTTAGGATTTTTGGGGTATCAGCAATGGTGAAATACCAAGAGTGGTGCATCCTCCCAGGAACATTTCTCTCCACCGTTTCCCTTCCAGACTATCAAATATTGTAATCAGTGTTGAAGCCAACATATTGATACTGCAGCATTGGGAACCAATACGATATATGGAAGATTGAGTGCATTTTGATCATTGCAATTGATAACCCTCTGCTTCAATGGGAAAAAGAACTGGGAACTGGTCATTTAGTTTTTTTGGATCTGCGCGGAGTAACAAATGTCAGGTGAAAATTCACACAAAGCCTGCAAAAGACAAGGTTTTGATGATGTTGAAATTATGTTATTAAATTATGAAAATGATGTTTAAGTTGATGATGTTGAAATTCTTTGCCTCTGTACCTGATCTTGAAGGACTTAGTGGGTTGCCTTCAGTTCCTATGAGAACTGATCTTTGACTAGAATTGATGAATTAAAGGAATTCAAAAGAAAGAAATAAGGGTAGAAACCATAATTAACTACCAGTTCCCTGTAGGAACAGGGATATCTTTATGGAGGTGTATTTTACATTGTTGTAGACAAACTCCAATGCGGCCAGACACTCACCCAATTGTCTTCTTGATAATTGACATAATCACAGAAATATTCTTAAGGATAGCATTCACAAGTTCAGATTTGCCTGTCTGTTTGGATATGACAGCTGAGGAAAGATGGACTTGCACCCCCAAACCTGTTAGAGTAACATCCAAACAAAGCAGTGATTTCCTGGCCCTGATAAAAAATCAGATGTTCATGTAATTCATTTAGGTGGAAAATATTACCTAAAAAGAGACTTGTCACCTCCTTTGCTGTGAATAAGCAAGTACAGGGAATGAAGTGAACCACCAAAAGGGTTGGTGGTCCTTTTGGTAGAGGTTCAATGATATATATTAAGGTAGAAATGGTATATATATTAAGGACATGCATAAATGCACCAACATGCCTACTATTCCTGTCTTAATTTTCTCTTTTATTCATATCTATTTCATGTATTAATAATCATATTTTTACATATACATATACATACATACATACATACATACATATGTGTGTGTGTGTGTGTGTGTGTGCTGTTCAGCTTCCTTCAGGTATTATCCCACGTCATTGTAGTGCTTTTAAAGTTGTAGCAACATTTCAGCAGAATCTCATCTGCCATCATCAGGCTTCTGTATTGAGTTTGTATGTGGGTCAGGCTCTCACAGCCGTTGGTTTTAAATTTGAGGCTAGCCTATTGCTGTCCCAGGATGATTTTTTCTTCATCCTGATTGGTTGGAAGTCTTGATCTGTGTTTATTGGACTTGGAGTTTGTTTGATTGGTGTTTCTGGTTTCTTCTACCTGTTTTTTGGCTTTGATTGGCTGGCAACACTGTGTTCCTGTATTGGAGGCTTTCAGTGCAGCTTGGCTTCGTGTGAAAGGACGGCTATTATCTATTAGAAAGCTAGGTTTCATTTGGGTGCCTGGTTGGAGTGTGTCTGAGCTAGAGGTATCAGAAGGAGTCTGTTTGTGCCCAGGTGTTTGTCTGTTTGTGGTGTGGAGATCTTTCTATTTGAGAGTGCAGGCTTCCAAATGATTGACAGTCAGGTGGAATCATCTCTTCTATTCATGCTTTCAGGTCTTTTTGCAATCTCTATGGCTTCTCTGATGATTCTATGGTTGGGGTTTTCTATAGTGGCTAGGGTTTTGGTGCCATTGAAGTTGATGCTATGACCTGTGGCTTTTATGTGTTGGACTAGTGAGGAGGTATGTTCCAGCTTTTTTACTGCATTTTTGTATTCATCCAAGCGGGTACTTATTCTTCTATTGGTCTGTCCAATGTATGTGGCCGGGCATGATGCACAGGGAACTTAGTATATGCCTTGGTTTTCTAGGTCAATTTTGTCTTTGGGGTTTTTAAGGATGGCTGCTATTTTTTTTTTCTGTTTTGAAGGCAGTTTTGATGTGATGCCTATGTAGTATCTTACTGATTTTGTCTGTAGTACCTCTTATGTAGGGCGGGAGAGCTGTTCCATAGGTCTGTTGATCTTCTAGGTCTGTATTATGTTTTTGTGTGTTTTTGTGGATCAAGCTAGTGATTTTGTTTTTGTGAAAGCCGTTGGTTGTCAGTACTTTCGTACTTTTTTACATCGATGACACATTTGTGATTTGGCCCAATTGAAAAGAAAACCTAAACAATTTCCTAACACACCTAAACAGCACACACCCCAAAATCAAGTTCACCATGGAAACGGAAATAAACAAACAACTACCATTCCTAGATGTACTTATCTACAAAAGAACAGATGGCACACTAGAACACACCGTATACCAGAAGAAAATACACACCAACCGCTACCTCAATGCCCAATCCCACCACCACCCAGCACAGATAAATTCCGTGGCCAAAACACGAACTGCCAGAACCAAACGCCTGGCAGACAAGATACATATAAAGACTGAACTATGCACCCTGACTAAAGTACTGACAGCAAACGGCTTCTACAAAATCAAAATGTGAGATTCTGCCGAAACGTTGCTACAACTTTAAAAGCACAACTACAATGACGTGGGATAATACCCAAAGGAAGCTGAACAGTGTGCGCGTGCACACACACACACACATATATATTTTATAGTTGCATTCCAAATATAAAATTCTTTATTTTTTTCCAATTGGTCTTAATTCAAATGTTATTTCAACCAAGTTCATCTTTTCATCTTTTTCATGAAGTTATGTCTTTGATGGATTTCTATGTAATTAACTTATTACTACAATATTCTAAAGTATTTAATGAACATATTTATTATCTTTTTTATTTCATTTCTTGTCACCTAATGGGGTAATTACTGTGATTCATGCAGCTATGCTGATATGTTTCCTTTTGAAATCTGTTATCAAGCATCCTACTTGTTAGTCCCCATCTCCTTAAACCATGACAACAATGTTTGGCAGCAAAATTACTAATATTTAGCATATGATTCTGCTCCTTGTTTCAATTTTCAGGTAGATTTTTTACTCCCAAAGTTTTCCAATTCTCATAATTTTAACTCCCTCAAGAAAAGACGGTCCTTTTCCAAATCACTAAATTACTGGAGGAAAAGCCACAACTTGAGCTGTGCCACTAATTATTGAGAGTTTGTTCATCTTTGATATAAGTTGTCTTAATTTGTTACATAGTGCCTCACACCATATAATAAAGATGCACATATGTAACCTGTGAAAGCAGACAAGATGAAACCTGCAAACTTTTGCATGTTTATTTCTGAATAAACTGGCAATAATAAATATTAAACTGTTACCTTTCAGAAAGATATCACCCCAAATTCCAAACTTTGGGGATTTTAGATGGAAAAAAAGGCATGGATGTCTTCATTTAAAATATGTGGGTGCTATAGTATTAATAACAGTATCGTCATTGCATAAGTCACTGACCAGCATAATAAAAAGAAAAAAACAACAAACAATAATACATTTTCCATTTATTAGAATATTCTAATGTGCCATTATTAGTACTTAAAAAGAGCTAAAGCCTGAAATACAAATAACCTAAAACAAGCAATAAAGTCATGTTGTTCAATTCTAAGATAATATCCCTAAGTAAATTTAAATAACAAATAATTATTGAAAAGCATGACTAAAATTCTGAATTTAAAAGCAATTAGATATGGTTAAGCAGGCAATCATAGAGGTTTTTGTGTGCCATCACTGGATGTCTCTACTTCTATAAACAATGAAAACAGAGGAATCTCAAGTTCTCTACCAGAGGCCTGGGAGTTTTGAGGGTTCTGCACAGTATCTTAGCTGTCCCTAGCACTTCACTCTTTTAAACATAGAGCTCTGACATTCATAGGATCTGTTGGAATCACTCTCCCATCTTAGGAGTCAGAACCCTGAGTGTTCTTAGAATCACTTGGATTATTTTGGCCTTTACTTTCCACATCTTCTTCAGTTCTCCTCCTTCAGGCCTTTCTCATACTCTCTGCCTAATGTGTTACAGCTTATTTAGCAGGTATCTTCTCCATCTCCAAAGTTGACAGATTTTACCAATAGGTTAAAAAAATAGCTAAATCTTAGTTTTTATCTAAGTCTCACAATGGAGGGCTATGTTTGAGGCACATAGTCATTCTGTAGTCCTAAAGTATACTGGAATTTATATGATATTTCTTCGAAATTTATATTACATGGTTTCATTTTTATATTGTCATCCTATAGTCCTAAAGTATATTGTGTACAAAACCTAGAATCACACTTTAACAAAGTAAAACTTCAAGATATGCTGTATATACACTTTAAAAAATTGTATTCCTTGTTCTTTCATTCAGCTTTTGCTAGCTTACAGTTTTTACTCCTTTTGAGTCAAAGTTTATTTCTGAAATTGAAAGTATTGTGGCCTGTAACTTTTTGATATAGTTGCTAAAACCGTTCATCTCTTAATGTCTTATTTTGACTTCTCACCTCATAGCACCTCCACAGTTTGTAGTAAGGCCACGTGATCAGATTGTTGCCCAGGGAAGAACAGTAACATTCCCCTGTGAAACTAAAGGAAATCCTCAGCCAGCAGTATTTTGGCAAAAAGAAGGCAGCCAGGTAAGTTCTTTTAATGAGAATTAATTATTTAATTACTAGAACTATACAAGGCTTTGGAACCAGTGTGTCAGAAATGCATGACAGAAGTTTTCCTCAAAGCATATAAAAAAAAAAACTGTTACTTGAAAGGCTTTTGCAGATCATGTTCTAATTTGCAGGCAGTCCCAACAAAGGGGCACAATTCTCCTATTTATTTATATCAGTATTGTGAATAGCAATAATAATGAAATAATAATAATAATTTTAATTTATTTTCAAAACTTTGAAACATGTTGAATTGATCCTATAGGATCATTATATCAATGATTTATTTATTTTGCCATCCAATCAGGGGTTGGATTCTTCTCGCTTGGACCAGTTCTATAGAACTGGTTGTTATGATTCTGCACGGTTCGGAGAATGGACAAATTGTGTTCCTGGCTGACCCCATCCCTCTCCACCTACCCCTCCCCTCTCCACCCAGTCAGTCCTTATCATGCATGCGCGACATCGCATGCATGCCCAACATCACTGACTGAGTTCTCACCTGCCCAGTCCCCTTAATAAATTAAGGTATTTCTTTTTTTCCCTTCCTGACAATCAGCTGTTCTGATGATCAGCTGTGCTGGGATCCCCTTCGCTGTCTTATTGCTTCTCCCAGGAGGCTTCCCTGAGGCCCAGGAGTCAAAAAGGAGTGCACTGGGAGTGCAGTGGGGGTATGGTGAAAGGTTGTGCCTCCCGTTCCATTTTTATTTTATTTTTTTGCCTTCCTGGGCCCCATGGAAGCCTTCTGGAAGCAAAAACACCCCCCAGGAGGCTTCCCTGAAGCCCAGAAGGCAAAAAAAATGGGGGAAGGGTTTGCTGCAGAAAAGAAGCCAAGCCCACCCACCCACGCCTACAGAACCAGTTTAAAAAATTAAAAAAATTGAATCCCACCCCAGCATCCAGTATGTTTTTGAAATATAAATATATTATGCTAGCCCTTTCTCTCATTAAATTTAGCCTTGTTCTCCATATTCTAAACCACAACAGTCATTTTCCATGGAATAGGCAATTATTATTTGAGAATAGCTAGTTTATATGAAAATATGCACCCATATGGTTGAGCTACTGAAATATTATCTCAGTTATATATCAATTAAACTACAAAATATATAAGTTGATGCTTTTTTATGAATTGAATGAATAATTCATTTGTCATTTTTCAATGTAACCACTGTACATTGAAAAATCACAGATGAGGATGCAACATTTTCTCCTACAAATGGTTGTATTTTTCTTTGGTTCAAAGCTTGACAGGCTTTCTGGTTGTTTACTTCAATGTGCACTGTGAGCGTTGTTTGAAGTACTTGATTCACACACTTTGAAAGTTGATTTCATTATGAAGAAAAGTATTTTTGGCTTGCTATTGAGAAAATTGCTTGGAAAAGAAAATGTATGCTATTTTTAAAATTAAAATAAGAATTGTTAAAAAACATTTTAAATATGTTATTTAAAGTCTTAATAACATGGTAATGTTTATGTAAAGTGGGCTTATAGTGTCACACTTGAATCTAATAAAGTGGACATCCATCATGATGTAATAAAGAAAAGAGCTTCTAATTAAAGTAGGATATCATTTGCAGGATTACAGTCATTTAGTGTAATTGAAAAGTGTTAATACCCTATTTTATCCACTTTCATTGGTATTACTTCAAGGGTAAAACATTTTAAGGTGAGAATGTATCTTGCTTCTTTAATTGAATGCTGTTACTTACTTATTGTAACATGTTGAAGCTATTTAATTACAAACCTGTAGAATTAATTACAATATTGAGACCAAGTTCCCAGAGGGCTTAAATGTTCTCTATTTGGCAAATAAATGTAACATAAAAATTGATACCTTCGTTGTTTATAATCATACCTTGAAACATAGTTCAATGTGATTCATTATTCCCACGTGTTGTTTTCTTAACTGAGCTTCAGTAAAGCAACAGAGGTTAACCAGGTTAATGTTTTCACTCTAATATAAAAATGTCTGGTCTTTGTAGGGAGACATCAACCTTTTAAATGTTTAAAAGTCTTGTCATTGCATTTTATCATGAATAACAAAGGCATGTTACTTCCACTATGCCTACATTGAATATTTACATTAAAATATTTTTTGATTCTGTGTACTCAGTTGTCATTTAATTTTACATTTCCTCTCTCAAAAAGAAAGGAAAATAAAGCTCTATTGTCTTCAATAATCACGATTATATTCTTAAGATCATGTGGCTTTCTGCTACTTATATTAGCCTATTAATGTGCATTTTAAGGAAGGGGTTCCCAACCCTTGGTCCATGGACCAGCACCAGGTCATGGTCAGAAACCAGACCACACAAACAAATGAAACCCCATCTGTAAGATGCAGGCAGCACACAAAACCACACCCTGTCTGGCCTTGGACAATCCTCTCTCCATGGACACAGTCTGTGGTGGGGGCCACTGTTTTAAGGCATTCTTATATTGGACTGGTTCTTTTTACTCTTTTATGAAGTGTTGTCAACTGGATAGCAGTTGTCATAACTGTCCCTGGATTTTTCATGATGGCAGTTTGTATAGCTCTTTGTATTTAGTAGCTATTTCATTTTTAATAATATTTCATATAAAATGCAGTTACTTTATATTAAAGAATATGTATACTTTATTCTCTGTTAGATTGCAGCAGTATATTTCCAATATTCTGGAATAAGTGAACCACATTCTTTGCAGTATTGTATTTGGATAATTGATTCTGTTATTAATGACTGAATACCCACATTAAATCATATCATAGATTTATTTTGGGGGGTGGGTGGAAGATGCTATTATGATTTGTTATTAGAAAAATATTCATTATTTATGAAGTCATGCGAAAACACAGTCAGCATTTAAAAATTTAGCTTTTATATTCAGCATCACCATTTAACAGAATATAAAATTTACTCTAGGGTAGTCTCCTGAAAAATCATTAACAACAGATATGTAAATACACATGGACAAATAATATAATTTTCTTTTTAGAATTGTAATATCTACTGTCAAAACTACTTATGTAATTACTTGTTTTTCTCAAGCTCATTATTTAAATGATTTCTAAAATTAAGCCCTTTTTGGGAACTTTAAGGAAACTATCTTAAATGTCCCCCCCAAAAAATAATAACCTAAATTATATTACCCCAATTAAAATATCTAGATCAATATTTGATCAGTAAGGAAAATCGTATTTTAAAATAAAAATGTACACCTATCGTATTAAAAATTATATAAAGAAGTTCCAATTAAAAATGTCACCAATTTATCTCAGAGGAAGTGTAAGTGATATGAACATAACAATGTGCCCATTGTGAAAAGTGCTACTGTTACTTACAAAATAGTGTTTCAGCTTTTGAATTAAATGATCTGCATTACCTCTACAGAATCTTCTATTTCCGAATCAGCCTCTCCAGCCTAATGCCAGGTATTCTGTGTTACCAACTGGGGATCTTACTATCACAAATATTCAGCGGGCTGATGCAGGATATTACATCTGTCAAGCTCTCACAGTTGCTGGAAGTATCTTAGCAAAAGCTCAGTTGGAAGTTACAGATGGTAAGAAATAACCTTCATAATATATTATTGTTTTTATATATTGCTTTATATATATTTATGATCGTAAGTCATACATTGTAGATTTAAACCAATTATTTGTATTGACCAAAAGGCAGTTAGGGTGGTTTAAATCAGAAGTTATCAAGTCAAGGATAATTGAAACCTAGTTCATTCATTCACCCACTCTGATGAATATTAAGATAATGGAGATTCTTTAAGATTTCTCATAAGCAGATAATTAATTATTTACTATTGGTATTTATTTTTAATAGCAATAGAAAGTATTTAATTACTGGAAGAACTAAACTAGAAGAAATAATCCCCATGTTATATAATTCTAAATCTCTGGCTTTAGTCCAAAGTAAAATCCTACATGCAATCGTTACAGGAAATATACGTATACATACAAATAAATATATATATCCTATGACAAAGGATAAAAATTATTTTGGGCACAATGAATTATACCAAATGAATTGTTTATTAGGTATTAGAAGGTACTTTTCAGAAACAGTATAAAATCTCTTTTAGAACAATGACTATCAGGTAAGAGGCAGAATTTTATATATAATGTAATGTAATGAGTATAATAATATATAAGTTGTTGTTGCTTAGCATCTGCTTTATTTAGTGACCAATGTTACAACCATGCTAAAAAAAAAAACCCATCCAGTTTAAAAGCTATGCCATGCAGTTATGTCCTTTCCAGCATCTCTCTCTTGCTTATTTATCCCATACCCAAATGTTTTTTATGAGAAAGAGAGGCAAACCCAATTCTGCTGAAGAAAGTAGCAAAAAACAAAGGAAAACAGGAGTAAAATCATAAGCTGTAGTCATGTAATTT
Organism: Laticauda colubrina; assembly: GCA_015471245.1. Classification (NCBI taxonomy): domain Eukaryota; kingdom Metazoa; phylum Chordata; class Lepidosauria; order Squamata; family Elapidae; genus Laticauda; species Laticauda colubrina. The sequence goes on along the minus strand of BLBF01000006.1, from coordinate 53,131,700 downwards.
TCACTTTTGTTTAACAATCAAGTGTCAAGTACCGGTAGCAGTCACTGAATAAGGACTACCTGCATATAAAATAAAATAATATAATAATATAATATAATATAATAATATAATATAATAATATAATATTTAATGTCTAAATTGTCTGAATATATCCCTGATGTTCTATATCATGGCTAACAACCCTGTGGATGAATTATATCTAAATGTGATTAATAAGGAATCCCATTTTTTTATGGTATTGTTGATGGTTTGCTGAGTTTCTGGTCCCTTACTTACAGTAGAAATATGATAGTTAACACACTTTCTTTTTATAGCACTTTGCATTATAATATTTGCTATTGCTAAGCCATCTTAAATATATATTATCATTTCTGTTGAGAGATTTTTAAAAATACAATCTCAATATTTTTGGAATGTAACATGAAAAAAAAAATAAAAGTAACATTTACTTTTATGCCAACATCTTCCAGCACCTCACATTTCCTGTCATTTATTTTATATAATCCATACAAAGACCCATAACACTTACTTTTATTTTTCTCTTTCTTTTCCCCATTTTCCTCCCCCAAATATCAAGGAGAATGAATGAATGAATGAATGAATGAATGAATGAATGAATGAATGAA